>JANAVB010022397.1:9799071-9918828 GCA_029216955.1 Iris pallida
TTCCTAAGCCCTAAGGTGTTTAGTACAATTCAGCTAGAAGTTCTATGCAAGAGTTGAAAAGAAGTCACTTGAAAAATTCCAAGTTTCGCATCTATGAAGTTAAAATAGTCGAGCACTTCAAAGGCTCATGTCTGTAGGAAGTTGGCATGCTTTTCGGACTAAAGGCACGTGTGTACCCTATTTCACAAATAGCGGATTTTAACTCCGAGCAAGAGTTCTCGGACCTGGACTAGTCATCTACGATGGAAACCAGGATATATCGCTGTGTTTACGTTTGCTCTTCTAAACTCTTTTACTTTTTGCATTATTACTCTCTGATTATATATTCTCTTACTAGTTGTTTTCTGAACTTAGCATAGAGTTATTTTTAATAGGTCATTATAGACACAAACTATATTCACCCCCCTCTAGAGTTCCCTACACACTACTTCAATTGGTATCAGAGCTCTGGTCTCTTGATAAAGGATTAACATCCTAGAGCTGATCTATGGCAACCATACAACAATTTTTACTAACCAAGGTGAGGGACAGTCTACTCATAGGCCACCCCTATTTGATGGAACCAACTACACTTACTGGAAGATGCGAATGAGTTTTGTGAAACCCATAAATTTAGTTACAGTTTTTATAAATTTTTAGATGCTAAATATAATTTTTCTAAAAAAAATAATGTTAGAAGTTAATTGGGAATTATTAGTAAATGTTGGTACTATTTTCATTAAGTGTAAAATTCTTTTTCAAAATAATTACATGGATTTTTGTTTGAAAACCAGACCAAACCAGATATTGAACCCAAATTTGTACTCAAAATATTTTAAAACAAATTTTTAGAATTTTAAAATATTAATTTTATTTTCTAAAGAGGAAAAAAATTTATTTATTTTCTTTGCCTTTGAAATTTGGATCAAAGCCAATTTCTATTTATTTTTTAAAACAAACCAAAGCATATGGAATGGGCCCATTTGTTAAACCCACTTTTTTCTAAACTCAATAGCCCAATAAGCATTTAGCTTATATTTCATCATCAAACCCACTTAGCATATTTTTTTTAGCCAACTTTTCTTTTGACCTTTCTTTCATTCTGTAGAATGAAGGAATAACCTTCCTTTATGAGTTGGGTTCTCTGTTGTTCTTAACGGAAGAACTTTTTCTACAACGCTCGACTCACTGCCTCCCTCCACGACCGGCCGGCCATCATGGCGTGGGAGACTCTCCATCTCCCCACGGGTAACTCCCAACCCCTTCTCACCTATTTAAACCCCAATCCCTTTCATCCCTCTCCATCTCCAAAGTTTCCTCAAAATTTCTGAGTAAATCCCTAAATCTACCCCTTTTCCGGCGAACCCGAGGGCCGAGCACCCCTACCGGAGCCCGACTCCCCGATCCCGGGCCGCCCCTTCTCGGCGCACCTCCCCGGGCCGCTCGACCCGATCCGCGCCCTTTCCAGCGGCCACCGCCGTTCCCTGGCCGGCGCCCGACCCCCGGTGACCTGCTGCCTCGCCGGCGTTTGCCCGGTGACTGCCGTCGGTTCCAGTACTGACGTTGTGACCCGTTTCCGTTCCGAGCTTCATTTTCGGTTTCGATTTTTGGTACACTCTGACCCAATATTTTTCTTTACCGTCTATGATGATACTGGTCCTACAAATTTTTTCTGGAATTTGGTTTCGGTAACGTAATGACTACGTTACTTGAAATTTTCGAGTTCTTCGGGAAATCTTTTGCTGCTAGTTGGCTTTGCTGGAATGTTTTGTTCAGAACTTAGTTCTGAAGAATTCTCGGAATTTCCGAGAACCCTTTTTGAAGTAGTTCTGTATTCTCGGGTTTCCGAGAATTATCGGGATTAATTCGAGATTAGAATTTATTACATAAAAATTTGGTTTTTGTTCTCTGTGAGTTAGTTCTTTGTTCCTGAGGGGAAATTTCGGATATATATATGTATATATACTAGAGTTGTTTCTCTTGGAAAGTTGATTTGGAATGGTTTCGGGTTTTTGGGAAATTACGCTATCATTTCGGAAATGCTGCGTTAGCTTTGGATATATATATATTCTATGAATTTCGGGTTTCGGGAGTTATTCTGCAGGTTTATGGAGCGTTTCCCAGTTTTTGGGTTGACCGAAAACAGAGGAGATGCTGCCGAAAATTTTACAAAATAATAAAAATGATTTTGGTAAAAATATTATTTTAATAATATTTTTGGGCGACGACCTTAATGGTCAATGGGCCCCAGCAAAATGCAAACGTATCGATTTGTCCGGACGTTGAGGCAGAGTAGCTGATTGTGATGATGGACCAGAGTCTGAGACACCTATTTTAATTGTTAGTTTTATTATTATTATTTAATTGTAGATAATTTCGGGACTAACCTGTTTTCTCTTATTTAAATTTATAATTAAATTTGTATGGGCATAAGCCCAGTTTCTATTAAGTGGTCTGTAATATTGTAGTGTAGCATTTTTACTTTATTTTCTGGATTGTGGTATGCGTAGGAACAATTAAAATACTATTAAATTAAATAACTCATGATTTCCTCATCTTTAAGTAAAAGAAAATATATTTTTTATATATAATTGTAGAACGTCAAAGTTTTCCAATAAATAGATAAATACCAAGTTTTGTACGTAATTTGATAAAATACAAGTTTTCTCGAAAAATCAAAGTAATTTTGACTTTCTAAAAATAACGCACTAGTAAACGTTGTGGTTAACTAAAATTGACTAGGAAAGACAAATAGAGATTATAACTAGATAACTTGTGATTACTTCTGAAATAAGTTTCCGGAATGTAGGGTTCGAGGAGGTTTCTGACTGTTAACCCCGAAGTACCGACTCTCCAGTTTGATCAAGTTTAAGGCAAGTACAGTTGTGATTGTTTGCAATTTAATTAGTAATAGTAATCTTGCATGCTTAAACCACATTTCTACACGGAACTCTCTCCTAGAGTATTGATTGTTATTGTCTCATTGCCTCATTGAATCTAATTGACTCGGGATATTGGGGGAGTAGTGTAGCGTCTATGACCAATACCCCTCATTGAATCTAATTGTACGAGCTTACCCCTCTCACACACGGGGATAGGCCGGACCATATCAGTGAATCATCCCAAACCGGTCATAGTCGTTACTTACTCAAATCACATGTTTTCAATTGTAGAACTGTTGGAAAATATTGCATTTCTAAATTGTTTATAATTGCAAATTGCTAATTATTAGTTGAATTGTAGATTTTCATAATTGTACTTTGCTCCCTCCTGACTGGAGACCAACATTTTTAGGTTTCACTGAGGATGACCTATTCCAGAGTATCTGAGGACTCAGAGCTATTGTTCAACAATCCCGACTTGTACCCGGCGGTACTACCTGACGATGATGGCACGGCGTCTCCTTAGATGCTGTTGGTGTTAGTTAGATTTACTTCAGTTTATGGTCTTTAAACTTTTGTACTGGACAAGTTTTTATTATCGAATAAATGTTATTGTGGCAATTTTAGTCTTAAATGTTGTTGAATGACCTGCACATGGATTACAGCTTACTGCCGCCGTCTCATCAACGGTGCAGGCTGGGCATGATCCGATTCGACCCAAGTATTTGGGGACCGGGTCGTGACATGTTTTTAGTGGTGGCCCATGCAGGTCTAATCAATCAACAACTTAGGAAAACCTAGGAAAACAGTTAGAATACTAGAACACCAAGTTGCCACAATTTAGGACCGATTATATATATGATAAATATTTTGATTATAGACTGGTAGGGTACCTTGCGTATGTTTGCATCCTAAACCTTCCAGAGCATGACCATTGACAAAACCAACTTTGATGGCAATGTGGTGTCATCTCCGGATCGAACCCCGCCTCTTCAACCAAGTTCGAGCTTTACACCCCACCAGCTCATTGATCATTTCTACAAATCATCCAGTAAAGTTTTCACTACACTGTCGAATCCTACCTCTTCTCAAACTGGGTTATTTTTCCTTGAGGAAATACCCACTCCTGTTGTTTCACCAGTATCAGCGATGGTTGTCCTATTTCAAGAAATTCTGGAGTGCCAGAAGATTCAAACTGAACAGATGGATATCACGAGAGAAGTCATGAAGAATATCATCGATGCAACTTTAGTCATTTTAAACCAAGTTGGAATGGAACCTCGTCCTAGGAGGGATACCCATGAATCTAGAAGATATTTGGGCCCTGTCTGGCAATCATATTGCAAGAAGCTTTTGACTTGTGCCTACTGCAAAAGGCCTGGTCACCAAGCCAATATTTGTCGCAAGAGATTTGGAAATGTTTGGTATGTGGATCTGTCGAACATCGAGTAAAGGGCTGCCCCTTATCTTTTCATTGTACCGGAGCGTCTATAATGTCAACCTCAGGACTCTATCCAAAAGACCGTAGGAAGGCATAAAGCTGATTCAAGGATCATAGAAGTTGAAGCAGTTGGAGACTGCTCATACAAGAGCCAGAGCCATGAAGATTAGTACCTAAGACCACTGTGTAGTAATATCTATTAAGAAGCTGTAACAAGATGTTCTTAGAACAATCATGAGAGTTATTTTGCTGTAATTCTCCATATGAATAAAATTCTTAGTTACACCTTCATGGTAGATGTTTTCTCATAGTCTTCATGGGTTACCCTAGATAAAGACATAGAATTCACCATTGACCTAGTTCTCGGCTCTTTTCCTATCTCTAAGGGATGCTATAGAGTCAACCTGAAGGAAGCCAAGAAGATGAAGGATCAGATCAATGGACTAAAGACTTTAAGATATCATTCAAGACGGAGCTTCACCCTAGGGAGCACTTGTGTCCAAGAAGGATGGAATAGTACGGATGTGCATCGACTATCTGGCACTGAAGAACAAGTACCCTTTTTCCCAGATTGATAATCTGTTTGAATCAGTTTGAGTGAACTTTAGGTGTTTTCCAAGATCGACCTCAGATCTGACTACCAACAGATCAAGGTCAGGAAAGAGGACAATTCCCATAACGGCATTCAATTATGGATAGTTGTTGGTCATGTCGTTTGGACTGACAAATGCTCCTGTTGTGTTCATGAATCTCATGAACTAAGTCTTTTATGAGTATTTGAATCAGTTTGTTGTCTTCTCCATAGATGACATTCCGATATACTCGAAGACTGAAGAAGAGCATGAAGAGTATATGAGAAAAGTTTTGGAAAGAAGAAAAGCTAACTAAAAGTGAATTTCTTAGACAAGGTGGTTTTGCCCATATTGTCACAAGAGAAGAATTTCGAAGAATCTCAAGAAAATAGCCACTGTGGAGAAATGGTATACCAAGATTCAGTAGCTGAAGTTACGGCTGACTAATACCGGAAGTTGTGAAGGAATTTGCCAAGATTGATGAACCTATGACGAAGCTGACTCGGAAAAAATGAAGAGTTCATCTGGACGGAGGACTGCCAAGCAGCATTCGAGGAGCTGAAAAGAGGTTTATCACTGCACCAATTCTTGTGCTACCCGCAGGAACCGGTGATTTCTTAATTTACAGTAATGCCTCTGGAAAAAGGACTGGGTTACAATCTTCAACAACATAAGAAAATAATTGCTTACATATCTAGGCAATTACGGACTCATGAGAAGAACTATCCCACACATAATTTGGAACTTGCTGTAATAGAAGCATTATGGAAAGGGGGTGAAAATATATGTGGACTATAAAAGTCTAAAATATATCTTTACTCAGAAAGACCTGAGTGTTGGACAAAGAAGATGGTTGAGGATTACAACATCGATTTACATTACTATCCAGGAAGAGCAAAATGTGGTAGCTAATGTACATAGTTGATACTGATGGCGAAATTCTTAAACAAGAAGTGGCACCTGCTAGAAGACATCAGAAAGTTGGACTGGAGATTATACTGCCGAGAGAAAAGAGCTGGATGTTGATTCAGTATCGATAAAATTGCAAGTGAGCTCGAGTCTGATGAAAGAAGTCAAGAAGACGCAGTTTCAAGAAGAAATATTTTGCAAATTGAGAGATCAAATGTTGGCAGGAACAATTGAGAGTTTCTCTATTGCCAATGATGAAGCTTTTGAAGAATGGTATGAGGTTTATATATCTTCTGGCGAACTAAGGAATGAACTGATGGAAGAAGCGCGCAGTCGCAGTATCTCACATATGAATCGGGATATGCGTATCATTAATTGATATTATGAAATATAGAAGGACAAATTCCAAGTATGGGATTAGATTGGTCAACATAAGGAGTTTAGCAGAAACCAGTAAACTTGTTGCAGCCGCTGGACATTCTGGAGTGGAAGTTGAAGCCCATGAACTTTGTATCAGGATTACCTTAATTCCAAGGAGGGAAGAACACCAATTGGACTTTGTGGATTGACTGACTAAGTCAGTTCACTTATTTCCCTACAAATTGGTTTATTCACTAAGAAGTTGACTGCATTGTATGAAAGGCAATGTAAGAGAAAGAGTACTGTTGGGTCTAGAAAAGGTGACTGACGCAGTAGAAGTAGTAAAGGTAATTAGAGACAAGCTCAGAATTGCCAAGATAGACGGAAGCATTGGGATTAAGTGTAGACGTTGATCAGTGGAGTTTGAAGAAAGAGATAGTGTCTGAAGATCTCTTCTACCAAAGGAACGATTAGTTTTGGCAGAGTTGGAGAAGTAGCATACCGGTTAGCTCTACCAGCTAATCATTGAGAGTATGTACAATGTCATTTCATAGTTCAGAAGTTGCATCTTGAATCTGAGTAATATTTTGGACAATTCAGAGCTGGAGAGTAGATCAAGCCTTACAGTGCCAGAGAAACCAGTAACAAGCGTAGTCAGAGGTGAGTAGAAGATCAGAAATTTGAGCCATCATAATTCATATTTCCTTCAAATCTTTATCTTTTTCATTTTGAACTTGACGTATGTTGCGAGTTAGCCTAGTTTTGCAAGCTATTTCTTTTTCAAGCTTGATCACGACAGTATTTTACTGGGTGCACCCACTAATATATTGTCTAAATCAGGACCGGTGCATGATGGTCTGATCAACCTCGTGTACTTTGGTTCGCTTTTTGTATTCTTTCTGCATGGATGTCACCATAAATGAAATTTGTCTCTAAACCGTCTCATCCATGACTGCCTTGGAAATTTTTATAGTTGGACCTGAGTTGCGGGACAAGTACCCGTACTTGTTTGAGACCTGAGGTATTTTCTAACCTAACTCTTTAAATTTCGAGGACGAAATTTCTTAAGGAGGGAAGGTTGTGAAACCCATAAATTTAGTTACAGTTTTTATAAATTTTTAGATGCTAAATATAATTTTTCTAAAAAAAATAATGTTAGAAGTTAATTGGGAATTATTAGTAAATGTTGGTACTATTTTCATTAAGTGTAAAATTCTTTTTCAAAATAATTACATGGATTTTTGTTTGAAAACCAGACCAAACCAGATATTGAACCCAAATTTGTACTCAAAATATTTTAAAACAAATTTTTAGAATTTTAAAATATTAATTTTATTTTCTAAAGAGGAAAAAAATTTATTTATTTTCTTTGCCTTTGAAATTTGGATCAAAGCCAATTTCTATTTATTTTTTAAAACAAACCAAAGCATATGGAATGGGCCCATTTGTTAAACCCACTTTTTTCTAAACTCAATAGCCCAATAAGCATTTAGCTTATATTTTATCATCAAACCCACTTAGCATATTTTTTTAGCCAACTTTTCTTTTGACCTTTCTTTCATTTTGTAGAATGAAGGAATAACCTTCCTTTATGAGTTGGGTTCTCTGTTGTTCTTAACGGAAGAACTTTTTCTACAACGCTCGACTCACTGCCTCCCTCCACGACCGGCCGGCCATCATGGCGTGGGAGACTCTCCATCTCCCCACGGGTAACTCCCAACCCCTTCTCACCTATTTAAACCCCAATCCCTTTCATCCCTCTCCATCTCCAAAGTTTCCTCAAAATTTCTGAGTAAATCCCTAAATCTACCCCTTTTCCGGCGAACCCGAGGGCCGAGCACCCCTACCGGAGCCCGACTCCCCGATCCCGGGCCGCCCCTTCTCGGCGCACCTTCCCGGGCCGCTCGACCCGATCCGCACCCTTTCCAGCGGCCACCGCCGTTCCCTGGCCGGCGCCCGACCCCCGGTGACCTGCTGCCTCGCCGGCGTTTGCCCGGTGACTGCCGTCGGTTCCAGTACTGACGTTGTGACCCGTTTCCGTTCCGAGCTTCATTTTCGGTTTCGATTTTTGGTACACTCTGACCCAATATTTTTCTTTACCGTCTATGATGATACTGGTCCTACAAATTCTTTCTGGAATTAGGTTTCGGTAACGTAATGACTACGTTACTTGGAATTTCCGAGTTCTTCGGGAAATCTTTTGCTGCTAGTTGGCTTTGCTGGAATGTTTTGTTCAGAACTTAGTTCTGAAGAATTCTCGAAATTTCCGAGAACCCTTTTTGAAGTAGTTCTGTATTCTCGGGTTTCCGAGAATTATCGGGATTAATTCGAGATTAGAATTTATTACATAAAAATTTGGTTTTTGTTCTCTGTGAGTTAGTTCTTTGTTCCTGAGGGGAAATTTCGGATATATATGTATATATACTAGAGTTGTTTCTCTTGGAAAGTTGATTTGGAATGGTTTCGGGTTTTTGGGAAATTACGCTATCATTTCGGAAATGCTGCATTGGCTTTGGATATATATATATATTCTATGAATTTCGGGTTTCGGGAGTTATTCTGCAGGTTTATGGAGCGTTTCCCAGTTTTTGGGTTGACCGAAAACAGAGGAGATGCTGCCGAAAATTTTACAAAATAATAAAAATGATTTTGGTAAAAATATTATTTTAATAATATTTTTGGGCGACGACCTTAATGGTCAATGGGCCCCAGCAAAATACAAACGTACCGGTTTGTCCGGACGTTGAGGCAGAGTAGCTGATTGTGATGATGGACCAGAGTCTGAGACACCTATTTTAATTGTTAGTTTTATTATTATTATTTAATTGTAGATAATTTCGGGACTAACCTGTTTTCTCTTATTTAAATTTATAATTAAATTTGTAAGGGCATAAGCCCAGTTTCTATTAAGTGGTCTGTAATATTGTAGTGTAGCATTTTTACTTTATTTTCTGGATTGTGGTATGCGTAGGAACAATTAAAATACTATTAAATTAAATAACTCATGATTTCCTCATCTTTAAGTAAAAGAAAATATATTTTTTATATATAATTGTAGAACGTCAAAGTTTTCCAATAAATAGATAAATACCAAGTTTTGTACGTAATTTGATAAAATACAAGTTTTCTCGAAAAATCAAAGTAATTTTGACTTTCTAAAAACAACGCACTAGTAAACGTTGTGGTTAACTAAAATTGACTAGGAAAGACAAATAGAGATTGTAACTAGATAACTTGTGATTACTTCTGAAATAAGTTTCCGGAATGTAGGGTTTGAGGAGGTTTCTGACTGTTAACCCCGAAGTACCGACTCTCCAGTTTGATCAAGTTTAAGGCAAGTACAGTTGTGATTGTTTGCAATTTAATTAGTAATAGTAATCTTGCATGCTTAAACCATATTTCTACACGGAACTCTCTCCTAGAGTATTGATTGTTGTTGTCTCATTGCCTCATTGAATCTAATTGACTCGGGATATTGGGGGAGTAGTGTAGCGTCTATGACCAATACCCCTCATTGAATCTAATTGAATCTAATTGTACGAGCTTACCCCTCTCACACACGGGGATAGGCCGGACCATATCAGTGAATCATCCCAAACCGGTCATAGTCGTTACTTACTCAAATCACATGTTTTCAATTGTAGAACTGTTGGAAAATATTGCATTTCTAAATTGTTTATAATTGCAAATTGCTAATTATTAGTTGAATTGTAGATTTTCATAATTGTACTTTGCTCCCTCCTGACTGGAGACCAACATTTTTAGGTTTTACTGAGGATGACCTATTCCAGAGTATCTGAGGACTCAGAGCTATTGTTCAACAATCCCGACTTGTACCCGGCGGTACTACCTGACGATGATGGCACGGCGTCTCCTTAGATGTTGTTGGTGTTAGTTAGATTTACTTCAGTTTATGGTCTTTAAACTTTTGTACTGGACAAGTTTTTATTATCGAATAAATGTTATTGTGGCAATTTTAGTCTTAAATGTTGTTGAATGACCTGCACATGGATTACAGCTTACTGCCGCCGTCTCATCAACGGTGCAGGCTGGGCATGATCCGATTCGACCCAAGTATTTGGGGACCGGGTCGTGACAAGTTTCTATCTAAAATCTTTAGACAAATACACTGAACCAAAAAAGAAACAGGCTAGTCTAGATGTTAGGGCTATTAATGCTCTCCTCTATGCAACAGACAGGACTAAATTCAACAGAGTATCCCCATGTACCACTTCACACGAAGTATGGAAGCTTCTAGAAGTGACTCATAAAAGAACCACTCAAGTCAAGAAATCAAAAATTAGTCGGCTAACACAGGAGTATGAAGCATTCATGATGAAGCCCAACGAGTCGATCACACAGATGTTCGCCAGATTTCTCGACATCGTCAACCCTCTATCTTCTCTTGGAAAGAACTACTCCAACCATGAGAAGATACGCAAGGTGCTAAAGGGACTAACGAAGAACTGGAACCCCAAAGCTACGGCAATTATCGAAGGCAACGGTCTCACTAACATGTCTCTAGAGACTCTGATGGGAAAACTAATGAAGCATGAGCTCGACCTCAAGGACTTTGAAGAATCCGTTCCAAAGGAAAAAAAAAAGAAATCACTCTAAGAGTTTATTGTCGAAAGACTGCTCCAGATGAAACAGTCGATGATGACTCCGAAGGTGATGATCAAGCACTCATGGTTCACAACTTCAAGAAGTTCCTACGATTCAACCGAAGGAAAAAGGAACAACAAGACGACAATGAAGAGCCTATCTGCTACGGTTGTAAGAAGATGGGGCACGTCAAGAAAGATTGCCATACAGCAAAGAAAGGGAGCCGATATAAAAAGTCATACAAGAATCCATCCTCTCAAAATTATACCAACACAAGCATCTGGCAAGAAAGCGAAGCCAGTGACTCAGAAGAATAAGAAGAGGGCACTCCCCAAGACACTGTAAAAGTCTGCCTAATGGCAACTTCCGACAAGGTGACAAATGATCCACTTGATGACTTTACTTTTGATGAACTAGGAGATGCTTTTAGTGATTTACTTAAAGATCACGAGAAGTTACGTAGTAAATACAAACATGCAAAGGATAAGATTAAGACTCATGAAGCTGAGATTATAGACTATCATGCTTACTTGATAATGTTAGAGACACATCACCCACAAACAAAAATGAGGAGCTATCCAAGCTTAAATTAAGCTTACACGATGTTGAATCACATATTGAGAAACAAACACATGATCTTATTATACTCAATAAAGAACTTACAGAAGAGAAAAAGAAATACAATATTGTTGTTGTAAGAATTAGTTCTTTGACTACCAAATATGATGAAATGTATACTGTCTCTAAAAGATTAGAGATCAGGCAGGATAAACAGGTCATTCAACCTCAAACGCAGTCTCATGGTCACAGCACATACACGAGACACAAGACTACTCAACACAAGAGTACACGACATAAAAAAAACACATACACATGCTGCACACAAACATGCTTTTATGTACACATATTCTCATGCAACACGATAATCACCCACATATAGACATTATTATCATCCTACTCCTAACACAAATATTCATGCTACATGTCATTACTGTGGTAAATATGGACACACTTTACCATAATATAGAATCAGAAGATTAGTTGATTTAAACATATATGCATGGGTAACGAAGACTAACATTTCAGGACCCTCAATAATTGGGTACCAAAGCTCACATCTACTCGTGGTGTAGGTGGACCTTCCTTCATCTTCTAGGAGCAAATGAATTCTCGATAGTGGGTGCTTGCGACATATGACTGGAAATGCAAATCTTTTCGCAATACTATCGATGAAAAAGGAAAGGATATGTATCCTTCGGCAATAATCTAAAAGGTTATATTATAGGTAACGGTACTATTAGTAACCCTCCCTTTTCTGTTATTAAAGATGTTTATTTAGTAATAGAGTTAAAGCATAACTTGCTCAGCATTAGTCATCTTGCTGACAATGGATATGATATTGACTTTGGGAAAAATAAATGCCCTATATATGATAGATCATCTGAAGACATCGCTTTTGAAGGAATAAGGGGAGATAACATATATATATTCTATCTCTCGAAAGATACTAATAATGCAGGCAGATGTCTCTACGCTCACAAGGATGAAAGATTACTATGGCATATGCGTCTTAGACATGCAAACATGGATATCATATCAAGACTTTCAACCAAGAAGCTGGTAAGAGGACTATCGGATATCACATTCAAAAAGGATACGGTACGTGCCGAATGTGAGAAAAATAAGGCGACAAAATTCTCTTTTAAATCCATCAACTCTGTGAGTACTACTAGACCCTTGCAACTTCTTCATATGGATTTGTTCGGTCCTAGTAGAGTAGTCAGTCTTGGTGGCAAACTGTACGCCTTTGTGATTGTTGATGACTTTTTCCATTTTACTTGGGTTTCTTCTTTCAAACAAAAGTGATACTATCTCTGTTTTTGAAATTTTTGCTAAAAAGGTACAAAATGGAAAAGGCTTCATGATTATTCGAATCCAAAGTGATCATGATAGGAAATTCGAAAACTCTGATTACAAAAAGTTTTGTGATTTAAATGGATTTAATCATGATTTCTCTTGTCCTAGAACTCTTCAACAAAATGGTATTGTGGAGCGGAATAATAAAACTCTTGGTGATATGGCTAGAGTCATGTTGAATCAGTTTTTACTTCTAAAATATTTTTGGGCAGAAGCTGTAAGTACATCATGCCATGTCTTGAATAGGATTTTGATTCGACCTATTTCAAAGAAAACTCCCTATGAACTTTGGTTTGGTAGAACTCCAACTATTTCTTATTTAAGAGTGTTCGGTTGTCGCTGCTTTATCTTGAATACCAAAGACAACTTAGGCAAGTTTGATGCCAAAGCTGACGAAGGTATTTTTCTTAGATATGCTTCCAAGAGTAAAGGATATAGAGTGTTCAACAAGTGCTCCATGATTGTTGAAGAATCTGATAATATTACTTTTGATGAGAATAATAGTAGAGCAGTTGTTCCTGACGACGACAATGACGTACATATCAAATAAGTAACTTCTAAAGATACAACATCTGGAACCAGTACTCTGGAAAG
Organism: Iris pallida; assembly: GCA_029216955.1. NCBI lineage: Eukaryota > Viridiplantae > Streptophyta > Magnoliopsida > Asparagales > Iridaceae > Iris > Iris pallida. Next base: position 9,812,331 of record JANAVB010022397.1, read on the forward strand.
CTTACAAAAGAAGTTCCGCTTTACACCAGAACATCCAAAAAACTTAGTAATAGGTGAGGTATCAAGAGGAGTAAGTACTCATTCATCTGTTAGAGATTCTATAGCTAGCACTGCTTTTATATCTCAAATAGAACCTAAAAATGTTTTAGAAGCTTTTTCTGATGAATTTTGGATATCTGCAATGCAAGAAGAACTCAACCAATTTGAAAGAAATTAGCTTGGAAACTTGTTCCTAAAACTGCTGACTATTCGATCATTGGTACTCGATGGGTCTTTCGTAACAAAATTAATGAGGACAGTTCAGTCACATGTAACAAAATACGTCTCGTATCTCAAGGATATAACCAAGAGGAAGTATCGACTACGATGAGACTTATGCTCCTGTTGCACGGCTTGAATCAATCCGCATGCTTTGTGTCTTTGCAAATTTCCAAAACTTTAAAATCTTTCAAATGGATGTCAAAAGTGCTTTTCTCAATGGTTTTATTAAAGAAGTTTTTGTAAAACAACCACCTGGTTTTAAAAACTATAAATTTTTTGATCATGTTTTCAAGCTTAAGAAAGCTCTCTATGGCCTCAAACAAGCCCCTCGTGCTTGGTTTGAACGCCTAAGCACTTTCTTACTTGAAGAAGATTTTTCAAAAGGGAAGATTGACACGACACTTTAATTGACGCGGCATTTTTTATAAAATCAATTGATGACACAATTCTATTTGTGCAAATTTATGTAGATGACATTATCTTTGGGTCTACTAATAAGGCTTTATGCCAAGAATTTGCTAAGTGCATGCAGAATGAGTTCGAGATGAGCATGATGGGAGAACTTAACTACTTCCTTGGATTGCATATCAAACAAAACTTGCAAGGGGTTTTCATCAGTCACTTAAAGTGTACAAAGGATATGCTGACACAACATCAAACCAATCAGTACTCTGATGGCTACATCAACGAAATTAGAACCTGATAAAAGCGGCAAACTAGTCGACCAACGTAAGTATCGAGGTATGGTCAGTAGTTTACTCTCTCTTCAACTTCCACCTCTTTCCATCCACTTTTCTTAAAACCCTAACCCTAGATCTCTCAAGTTTAGTAATCTCCCCCTTCTAAACTCAATATTTAAAGCTTTTTAAGGATTCTCCTTCATCTTCACTACTTTTATTTTAGGTGTATTTCTTGTAGCTTCCTATCTCTACTCTTATTATTTTTCCATGGCACCTACACTCTTTTCTAGAGGAAAAAGGAGTAGAAGTGAAGCTTCTTCATCAAATCCTCCTCCTAATGTCAATCCCCCTCACCCTTTATTCAATCCACCTCCTCCTCCCAATACCGACACCTACAATGAGCACATATTTGTTTCGTTAGAAGCTTTTAATGAATGGTATTCTAATTTTTGTGCACGTAGTGTGGAGCCGGGTCATCCTATTGTTTTACCATCTTTTCTGAATTTGACTCTAATTTTAACGACCTTTGTCTTGATGAACTAGTGTCTACCTCTTCAAGAATATATTTTAATGCCATTCAAATGTTTTATTGCAATCGCACTCATGATGACCATAAGATTTATTCTAGGGTAGCTGGTATCGACATTAAGTTTGATGATTTTGACTTGGCTGAGTATTTGCAACTCCTTGAACCCAATTCTTGGTAACGCCTTGTCGATGCTCGTGACTTCAAGTTTATTGGCGATGTCACCCTAGAAGGTTTTAAGGATATGATGTGTGCACCCAATCCTCGCCCTCATAAACTTCATGCTAAATATCTCAACCAACACTTTTATGAACTTCATCATATTATATTTTCTTTTATCATGTCCAAAGTCGGATCTACTGATGAAGTAACCTACCAAGAGATTACTGCACTGTATTATCTGAATTTCACCATTACATTCAACTTTCCACACACGATGATGGACTAGATGATTCGTTTTAGAAAGAAGCCTAGAGCACTTGTGCATGCTATGTACCTACCCATGATCTTTTCTGCCTTTAACATTCTCTTAGACGACTGTCAGTTCATAGAAGCTCCTGCATACCTCTCTAAAGCTAGTAGGTCTATTCCTTCACCTTTACCTCCTGCTCCTGCTAAGGAAGCATTATCTGATTTTGATGCCCCTCAACCTGAACTACCTGACATCCTGGATTCTATCAGAGACATGTTGTGCGACTGCTTCCGGTTGGAAGACGATCGTTATACTCAGCTGGATTATCGGACCACCCTTCAGATGACCGCCATTAGCAACACTCTTCATGACATCCAATACAACATGGCAAGGCATCCCACTATGCCTTTTCCTACAGGTCGGGACCCTTCTCGTAAAAGCTACCGGATTGATGACCCTTGGTCCATGAGGTATCTGGATCCTGATGCTGCTTTTGTCGACCCTCGTCGCTCTGCCAGCAATCCGTCGAATTTTGTCGGTTCATCCAGTCGTCCTGCTCCATGATGGCTGTAGTCTACTACTTTATGATGCTGCTGATGCACTCTAGTTATGTTTCTGCTTTTTAGTTTCTTTTCATGCACTATGTATTTCCTCTATATATGTTTTAAAGACTGCAAGTTTCACCTGCTGGATTATCAAACAACTAGTTTCACTATTAAATTTGGTTATGGTTATGTTGTGTGTTTGATCTTTTACTTTGTCTATTTTAATATCCCTTTACGGGGGAATTATGCACTATTTTGCTAAATGACAAAAGGGAAGAAAAATAGCATACTATGTGGTATTTTATGTGATATTGAGATGTGATATTGTATATACATTGTATCTATCTATCTGTTGTTCTTGGATAAATCTTTTGTACTAGGACAAAAATATTCATTTGTGGGGGAGCCACTTCATACTAGCAAAAGAACTTCTCCCCTTCAACATGTGTCTAGGTATGGATATTAAGACATACAAATATCATTTTGTCATTATCAAAATGGGGGAGATTATTAACCCATACTGGACCACAGTCAACCTGATTTAGATAATTAACAACTGATATTTGATATGATCCAATACGACACATCAAGGACAAGACAGAACATTACTATGATCCAATATGACATATCAAGTTCAAGATAGACGTCGTCTATAAGCTATTGCATTGCAAATGTATTTTATTCTCAGTCTATAATGTTTGATTTATTGAGTCTAGGAAAATGTGTACGTTAAGTCGCACTGTGTCATCTTAATCCCTAGACATATTTCTCCAAGCTATACCATACAAACAAACCAATTCCTGAACCAAACCAAACCACTCTCACCCATATAAGGCTTTTAGTCTAAGCCAGACAGAACTCGAGCCGAACTCTGCCTATGGTAGAACTCGGGCCGAACTCTGTCTTCCTAAAATCAGCAACCTAATTTTTAGGGCCACCTTGCTACGAGCTGTCCAACGTTCAAATTTTTAAATATTTAGGACAGAATTCTGGCCGAACTCTGCTCTCCTAACTAGTATAAATAGAGCTTGATTCTTCTTATTTCAAATCATCTCTCACTCTTAAGCTTTTAATCTTCTAAGCCTTATATGCTCTAAGCCTTACTCTTCCAAATCCCCTAGCCAAAAAACTTCCTAATCCCCAAGGTGCTCAGTGCGATTCAGCTAGAAGTTCTGTGCAAGAGTTGAAAAGAAGTCGCTTGAAAATTTCTATCTTTTGCATCTGCAAAGTTAAAATAGTCGAGCGCTTCAAAGGCTCGTGTCTGTAAGAAGTTGGTGTGATCTTTGGACTAAAGGCACGTGTGTACCCTATTTCATAAATAGTGGATTTCAACTACGAGCAAGAGTTCTCGGGCCTGGACTAGTCCTCCACGAGGGAAACCAAGATATATCGTTGTGTTTATGTTTGCACTTCTAAACTCTTTTACTTTCTGCATTATTACTCTCTGATTATATATTCTCTTAGTAGTTGTTTTCTGGACTTAGCATAGAGTTATTTTTAATTGGTCATTGTAGACACAAACTCTATTCACCCCCTATAGAGTAGCCTACATGCTACTTTTGGTGACCCATACAGGTCAGAGCATATCGTACCGATTACGTTATTGTACTGGTACGAGCCTACGACTATGACTAAACCTTAGAAATCTCAATCCACACTTCCTTGAAAATTCTCTTAGAAGTTCTCTACGTCCTTGAAAACTCCATATTTGCTCTCGATTATACTTCCTTGCTTTCCGTACCATTGATTCTCGTCCTTTTTTATTTTGAGGTGACGAACAATCGTGTTATCTAGGATTTATCAGAAATTCTTAAGTTATAGTATAATATTGTGTGACTATTGAATATTTGGTTGTTTATAGCTATGAGAATTATAGATGCCATATGCCCTAGACAGCTGCTAGTAGTGAGTTTAACAACTAGTTGGGAGGTTATAAAAGTTTTTAGTGACTAGTACTTGAAGGAGTAGTGTGACCCAAGGTGGGTAGAAGTCCTCGAGGTATTCGGAGTTATAAAATGACTAGAGAAGGTCATAAAATATTTTTTGGAGAAATTAAATTTGAGGAGATTAAGGTAATAGTAGACTTTGAATTTTAAGGGATAGTTATTAATTAGAATTTCGAGGACGAAATTATTTTTAAGGTGGGTAGATTTGTAGCTCCCCTTTCCGGAAATTTTTGAAAATATTTTTATTGTTTATTTGATTTAAATGGTGATTTTTAGAATTTTATAAATAATTATTTAGTTAATTATAACGGTAGATGACTTTAGCCATGGTTGAGTTTTAGAGTACAAGATGACTAGGAATCATGGCACGGGTAGTGCAGTGGTGTGCCTTGACTAGTGTATTAGCCATGGTAGGGAAGATCGAGCCATAGGTGTATTCTAACTAGGAAAACCAGGCCAACTTGTGACATGACCCTTATAAATAATTAATTAGCTATTTATTAATATTATTAACTTAAGGGAGACCCGTGTAGAAGCATGGAAAATAATAAAGATAGATCCATGCGGCCAGGAAATCCCATGCGGCTCAGAAAGCCCATGCGGCTCAGAGATTCATGCGGCACAAGGGACTATGCGGCTCAATACGTTCTATGCGGCTCAGAAGAGAGGACATGTAGCATACAAACAACTCTTTCCTTACTGCATTAATTTCCTTGACGGCTGACAGCTCTGACAAGACGACAGCCCTGACACAAAGACGTAATTATGACTCTGTCATAATGACGGACTCCTAGGGAAACGAAGAAAATCTCTGACATAATCTCCCGAGATCCAGAAAATGCCACGCAACCTAGACACGTGGACAGTCATATGCGGCTCTAGCGGAGACTCCACATGCGGCTCAGGCCGAAGTTGTCCTATACGGCCCAGATCGAAACAGCCCTATGCGGCTCAAACAGACGCTCCCCCATGCGGCTCATGAGGACCATCTCCATGCGGCTCACGAAGGAGTTACCCGTTATGCGGCCACCTACGACTATGCGGTCCATATTATCATGTAATTCGAAGGTTCGGGGACCACTCCCCAACAGCCTTGACACGTGGCCGGGCTTATGCGGCTCAATCCTCATACGGCTCAGATCCCCTCAGTGGCTGCCAGGACACGTGTCATAAAGCCAATCAATTTCCCAGATTTACTGCAATGAAAGATTGGGTCAAATCCCAATAATCTGGGACAGGTGGCAGGAGAATGAATTAAACTTATTCATTTAGATTCGCAGACATCAGCAGATCAACATAAGGGAGATTTATTCCAATCAGCATTAATTACTGAGGGGATTTGGCACAAACTACATTAATGGCCCAGATTTATTACACTCAAAACTAATGGCCCAGATTGATCAATCAACAGGCCGCCGTCACTTTAAGGGACAATCATTGTAAACCCTAATGAAGGCATTCCCTTCTTATAAATAGCAAGGTGTCATTCCCTTGCGAAGAGGACCTTTTTTCGAGATCAGAGAGCACCAGAATATTTGGAGAGAAAAAGCAAAGAGAGAGCATTTCTTCAACGCCGAGCAATCTTTTGGAGCCAAGGCAGCATACCGATCGTCCAAGGAGTAAGGTAGAGCTGCCGTCGCTTTTCCGAGCCTCTATCGTCACCCTCCAGAATCTAAAATAAACAATTGTACTTAGATTGATGTACCTAGGTTTTCGTCCCTAAGCTTTCTTTGTACAAGCGAGTTTGTAACGTGAAGTAAAAGTCCAGTCCTCCAATAATTCTTCTGCTCTTTTATATTTCATGGCAAACAACCCGGTTGTACCGAACAAGTCCGGACTGGAACCGACCCGAGCGTAAGCTCTAATAGACATATAGTACAACCAACGACGTCCTTGTGGGCATATATATGGGTATATATAAATATTGATAGTTCATGTTATAGGCTTTTGAGTACTTTATATAAATGGTATATTAATTATAATATATACACTAATTTCTAGTTTAATCTCTAATTTCCTTGGAAAATATAGCATAAGTACCCTTGTGCATTTTTGGGTATTAGGCTATATACATGTATATATGTTTGTATGTGTGCCCATTTAAGTTTTGTGTATATGGTTTATTATTATTTATAAAGGTTAGTATTTATATATTCATATAAGTCATATATGTATCTACTTAGTAGGGTTTTTACTAAAGTAGTATTTGTTTTGAGATACCATAGCATTTTTAGATTTGGAATTATTATTATAGATATATGTGTGTATGTGTATATATATAAGTATATACTAGTATGTATACATATATGTGTATATATATATATATATATAAATATATATATATATATGAGTTGCATATAAGAAATAAAGAGAGAAGAAAGCCAAAGCAGCAGCCAGCAGGCCTAGCCCGGCCCATCCCGGCTGCAACGAACTCCCCAGCACAGCAAGCCCAAACTCAGCTGACCTAACTCCCACACAACAGTAGAACACCCTTCCCTCCCTCCTGCTCGGCCTAACCAAGACCGAGCGCCCCATCACAGCAAGAAGGCCGATCCCCAGTTTCGAAACGATCGATACATATATACAGAGAGTAACGACAGGAAGAGAGGAAAAACTCGAAAAAAACCCTAACCCTAAACCCGATACCCCCTCCCCAGCCACCTGCGCGGCCACTAGCCACTGGGGACACTGCCAGGCGCAGCCGAATTTGCCAAAAAAATGCACAGCAATAGCAGCAGTAACAACAATAGAGGTAGCGACTTTGAGAAGCAATTGCAATCCCCTTGGTTCATCGTTTTGAGAACCACTTGGTCAGGTGCGTAGCCAACCTATACGACTTTGCTTCCCTTCAATTAGAAATTTTTATTTTGCTATGTATGCGACGAGAATCGAGTTCCAGATTCGAAAAAATTCTCGAATTCCTGGGTATAGAGACTGTCCCAAAGTCCCAAGTTTGAGTCTCAATTTCTTTCAGACCACTAATTAATTCCAAAATCCACCTGAATAGATTTATAGACAACCTAACCGAGATTAAAACCCATTAATTTGTTTATTTTTGTGACTATTAGTTTTTGTTCAAAATTAGGTTAAAGTTTTCTAAAAAATCTGTTTTTAAAATATAAATATCTTCGATACGACGTGCGTCCCGCCAATCCGAGCGAAATGGTCGTGAACCAAAAGCATCGAAAGGTGCGTAATGGCTTCGTGGACGTGTGGGCTTTGACAGAATTCAAATTGGTTGCGTGTGCGCGACGAATTTGATGTGTATCCATCAAAATTCACCGTATCGGTCTCTATGCAAATTTCTTAATTACTTTGTGCACGTTCGTCAGATCGAGACGAAACTTGTGCCAACAGGACCATATCATTTTTTTGGTCCTGTATGCCAAGTTTCGTCTAATTCTGAGACAGTTGATCGGATCATCGTTTCGCGGGCCCTACGATCCGATTCAACGGGCGATTTCGTGCACGGTCCACCGGAATCCAAAATTGGACATACCATTGGGTTCGTATCATTAAAATGAATTCATAGACATGTAGTTTGACGATTTAGATACCATTGACTCTGGCATGCTTTTCGGTGCAAAGCGGGTCCAACGACGGATACCGTTTGGACCCAAAATTACCGTTTTGCCCTTGTGTCCAGAATTGGACTTAAGGACAGGCAATCCTAGCTAATTTGACTATTCTGAGAATATTAACAATGTCTGTTTCAGCTTTCGGAGATAGTTGTGAGATTTTAACTTTATGGCTTACTAGTTGATGGTATATTATCAGTTCTTCGTGCTACCACCAGGCAAGATACCTAGCCTTCCTCTACAGTTTATTTACATGCATATTCTTATTATTATCTAGTTTTAATAGTTGATTATTTACATGTGGTTTGTAAATCATGCATGCTAGTATAGACATAGTCCTTGTTCATAGTTAGCTTATAGTTCATATTGGATCTGTTCTTCCGTGTATCTTGACTGGGTCATATAGTATCGTCACCTGTACTTCGACTGAGTCATATCATGTCATAGGATGAGTAAGTCATAGCTGAACTGTTGTACCTTGTATTCGTGAAGCTAAACTGCGAGTCCACACTAGGGGCGAGGGTTAGTAGTTATTTGTACCTTGATTTCGTGAAGCTAACCTGCGAGTCCACACTAGGGACGAGGGTTAGTAGTTATTTATTCCGCACCTGCGAGTCCATACTAGGGGCAAGGGTGATTCTTGATGCTAGCCTACAATTCCACACTAGGGGCGAGGGTTAGTAGTTGTTTTAAACCTGCGAGTCCACACTAAGGACGAGGGTTTGAGTATCCATTGATCTCGTGGCATGTTTCTCTTATTCTCATCCAGCATTTCATTTATGCGTAGTGGTTCTTGTATCCGTGTTCATGATCATTCTGTCAGTAGTCACTTGTCTATAGCCACTTATTAGTTGTCATCATGTCAGGAGTCAGTTGTCATGATTCTGTCTCTTTTCCTGTTTATACCCTGTTTATATTTATTGCATGATTAAACTGCTAGATAGGCATGTTTTTATGTATCTTGCTATGTCCCCTGAGGACCTGATGATCTCTTCAAGTTTAGTGATTGCTTGGAGTTAGCTAGTAGTTCTGGATGGCGGATGTGATGATACGCTTGCGGGATTCAAGTATCGTATTACGTTTATTATCCGCTCGTGCTTTATTTTCCATACCATGATATATTTTGCTTATTTTTATAGACTCATATCATTCTTGGAGTCTAATCGGACAATATGCTAATGGGCTGCAGACCATGACCCATAATTGTTCATCCATGTTTCATATTCTTATTGTGGATTGAGATATAGATTGCATTGCCATGATTTGGCAGTATACCATAGCCTTGACAGCGTTTACGTATTCAAGTCGGGCTAGAGTCCGCTCGATACGTAGCTGGCTTGCTCACGAGCTAGCGTCCGAAAAGCGGGTGCGGGTCGTGACACTACTTCAAATATATTATATAAATTTCCAAGAGAAGTCTAAACATAAACATAACATGAGTCCAAAGAGAGTCTAAGAGTCAACTATCCTAAATAACATAAGTCTCAAATAATAACATGCCATGAGTCATAAAGCTGGAGACAAATCCAGTACTAATCGCTAGTCTAACTGAGTCGCTACTAGGGCCTCCTCAGTTGGAGCTAAGCCCTCCCAAATCAGTGTCTCATGGTCTACCCCTAGTTCATTCTGTGGGTCATAGTAGGTAGGACATCCATCATCTAAATCATCTGGAAAATATATATATCCAATCAGGATTGGAGCAAATAATATCTCTAATAACAGTTCCAATAAATAATAAAGACTATGTAGCAGTAAATAGAGAGAATATATAAGATAATATAACATGCACATGAAAGTAGAAAGTATGGTAGAGCTGTAAATGAATATAAGAGCAGGAAATATTATGTACAATAATCAAGGAAATGACTATCTAAGTGAGTGAGCACTAGTTTCAACAGGTGATCAGCTTATGAACTTGCACAAGAATTTATGTCCTGGTTAATAATATGTGTGGTGTATGATTAACACTCATAGGGAAACATGACTTGCACATGAAGGATATGATTATATATCTATACTACTACTCTCCGTCCCCGACTAGTATAATGGATAAAATTATGGTAAGTTACGACATGATATTCACTGACAAGGTCATGAGCCTTCGCAGGAATCAGTATCCATACAATACCCAAGAACAATAACAAGGCTTACACAAGGTACACCATGACATACAAGGAATAACATCTCATAACGGGATCCAAAAATATTAATCCGTATAATCAATGTGTCAAGAGATCAATGATATCTACAATAAATATAAGAAACATAAAAGATATCAGAAATAAAAAAAAATCAGAGAATGTACTCGTCTAAAATCTGGTGTGAAGTATCAACCATATCCAAAACAGTGCCTCGAAGACCTAAATATGGAATATCAATGTCAATTCGTGTTTTGGAATCATACACATGCTTTACTAGCTTAATACTAGGTCTTCAAGTCATTTTTAGGTCAAACTAGGTCAAGTAGGTCAATATCATGCTAAACTAGGTTATACCTAGGTTTTTAGGTCCATACCTTGCTATACCAAGGTATTCTAGTTTATACTAGGCCATACACTATGTAGCTACCTATATTGTACATATATAAACTCCATACCTTAGCCTATTACCCTAATATCATATGCATTTGCCCATACCTTTTCACAAAGATAAAACTAAATACCCTATACCCTATACCCCATCACAGAACACAGAGGTAATCCCATTACATATACTTGCCTACATACCGATATTACCCTATCATGATCTATTCTAACACCACATAGGTAATTCTACTACATATATGTCAAGCCTTACCTACTACATCCAATATATGGTTAATACTCAAACTCCTACCCTTGCTTATAAACTCATCTAGGTAATACTCATTACCTAAACACTATTCAAACCAATACCTATACTTATTACCTATGTGCTAATCTAACCATTCCTACACATATCCTATATACATTACTCAAATCCATACATTAACCCTTATATACATACTCACACAAGCACACACACATACTCTCACACACACACCAACACTCAACACACACTATTGTTATTTACCTAAACTACACAAAGCCCCTTGACCCCTGCTACATCTGCTAGTGCTTATCCCTTTCCTCTACATACTTTTCCCTCTTGATAGCTAACCCTTTGCCCTTTATTGTTGTTGTCTAAATCTGTTTACAAAAATAAAAAGTGTTTGATTACAAACTGAAAAGAGTGTGTACAAGAGTAAAAATCGATTTCTGGGGAAGTACAACTGTAGGAATCTGATCAAAAGACGACCACTTTATCCCTTGGACGATGCGATGTCGAAGAAGAAAGCCTTTGGAGATTGCTACAGCAAGTGCTCATGAGATTATGATCATTAGTGATGCTTGTGAAGTGATTTGAAACTCTATTTATAGAGTTTAGAGATACTGTTAAGTAGTTATCCTGATTGGCGCATACTGCAATTGGCACGCCATTCACCCAGTCGCGTGAACGGTTGGTTTAACTGCTTGGATGCATGGCATTCTGTGATAGAGATGTGCTTAGTCGTGGATAGTATCACGTACACGTTCTTCGAGATTAGTGACATGTGTGCCACGTCATCTAACTGCTTCTGGATGATTTGATCGAATAGTGCCAACTGTTGGGTAGCACGAGGCACTAATTGTTGTTCTAGTGCCTTTCTGAATGATTATCTAGTGCCAACTACAAATGGTGCGAGACAGCTGTTTGATCATTATGATATATCTGACATAATCTCCTCGAGCGTCGTGCGTTCGAAATTAGAACAGATTTTTCTCGACTGACGTGCTGTCAGTCATGATAAATTTTAGCTTCTCGAGGAAGCTTGCCACGTGTTAGCCAGCGCCATCTGATGCCAACACCAATTGATGTCACGTGCCATCTGCTGTCTAGCGCCATTTGATTATTTGAGTGTTGGTGCTAATTATGAGTAGCACATGACGATGTTCATACTTTTTTAGGCTTCTACAATACCCCCTTCAAAGTTTTAAAATATGAAAAGCTTCAAAATTTGGAATACTTTGAATAAGAAGCATTTCTATGTGATTGGCGCATGGCAGAATCGTAACGATCCTCGAGTTTTGGGTATGGATCGCACGATTGTTACAAATAGCTTTAGGTTATAAATAGCCGACTGGAGAGAGAGAAAATACTTTTACTTGAATTTTCTTCTTCTCGAGCTCTTCAAATTCTCGAAGCTCCCGATCAATAGAAATGGCCCCAGAGAGAACCGCAGCTGACAAAAGGAAAAAAGTGGTCGAAGCTACTTAGCATGCGCCGTCGTTGATGGTGTCGTAGTACATCGTGTCGTCGACAAGAGTCGAGGAGGCGAACCCCGCTCTTGAAGGTGAGAAAAACTTATTGGAGAAGAAGATCTGAACGCTCGCACCATTCGTGTGTAGCACGATCAAAGGCCAACATTGACCGCCTCTTTCAGAGTGTTGGTCGATGTTTGCACCATCTTCATCACGCGCCACCTCTTTCAGAGTGTTGGTCGATGCTTTGCGCCATCTGATGGCCTGCGCCACCTCTTTTGGAGTGTTGGCTAAACTCAATCACAAATAATGACGCCATGCGCCATTTGTATGTCTTAAGCCTGATGCACCATCCGCTGTTACATGCAAATCATATACTGACTGACTGATGCACTATCTGATTTGAGAACTGTCACTCTGCATGCGCAACCTTTTTTAGAGAAAAAATTCCGGTTGTGGAGTAAAAATCACTTGTTTCTTACAATCTTTCATGACTCTAACTCTTGTTTCTTTTTGCCTTTCTGCAACATCTATAGTAACGCCAAAAGCAAAGAGGAAGTACTCTCTCCTTCTATCAAAAAGGAACTGATAACCATTAAGGAGGAAATAACTCCTAAAATTGAAGTCACTGTCAAGGAAGAGATAATTCCAAAGGTCGAAGTGGCTATAAGGGAAGAGCTAGCACCAGAAGATATTAGTATAGGAAGCTCTAGTCAGCCAGCACCTGAAGACCTCGATCAGCTGGACTCTTCATATGCACGATGGTTAAGGGGATGGTACTTCCCCTATCATGTTCATCCTTGAGCAAATGAATAAAAGCATCTCATCTTCAATGTCTCTTGTTTTGATGTAGCTTTCATATATTCCAAGGTCTAGTTTGCTTCTAATGTAGTCTTTTACACCTTTTTATGGAGAAATAAATAAAGAACATTTATGTTTACTCATTGTTATGATTCTGTAGATTTACCATCTTTTGTGTATCTGAGTTCTGTAATAAGTCATTGATATAGATAGTATAATTTAGAGGTAATATGGACATAAAAAGTCGTTGATGTGGATAATAGAATTTAGACGTAATGTGGATGTGAATTTATATATCTATTGATTACCCTTGAGCCAACTGGGACTCAGAAATAGGATATATCTTAAAACAGTTGGGTTTCAAAAGATGATACTTGTAATGATATAGTAGACATTGTGGGTCAATGAAGATGTATCGTACGATCTGGATAGACTTCGCTAGGGATTCAAAGATTTGAAGTATGTACAATATTTGTTAGAAAATATAGTACACACTTTCAAACATGGTACTTCTTCATGAATTTGTCATTAATAGGCATCATAGCGATTCGTCCATCCATCCCAGACAGTTGATAAGCTCTGTTAGAGAAAACTTTGCTTATAACATAGGGACCCTCCTATTTTGGTTCGAACTCGCCTTTGCTCATGTGTGTCATAGTCATAGGACGTTTGACTGTAAGGACTAACTAGCCTTTTTGAAATGTTCATACTTTGACTTTACGGTTGAAGGCTTTTAAGATACGGGCTTGATATATCTCGATGTGTTGATGAGCTAGTAGCCGCTTCTCATCAAGTGCTTCAAGCTCCTGAAGTCGAAGCCGATCATTATTTTCTATTGTGAGTTCGTTGGCAATAGCAATTCTCAGTGATGGGATCTGAATCTCCAACGGTAGGATAGCTTCGCATCCATACACCAAAGAGAAAGGTGTACAGCCAATCAGAGTACGTACGATAGTACGGTAGGCCTGTAGACATTCTCCAAGCTTTTTGCTCCAGTTACGTTTATTAGTGGAAATAAACTTCTTGAGAAGCTTGATAATCGTTTTGTTGGATGCTTCCGCCAAACCGTTAGCGCAAGATTGTAGGCTGTGGAAGCAACATTGTTGATCCGGTTATCATCACAAAATTGAGTGAACTTCTGACTGATGAACTAAGGTCCATTATCGTGAATGATTCACCGAGGAACGCCGAATATGTAGATCACATGATGTTTGATGAAGTTGATGACACTGTTTGTCTTGACTTCAGCTAAGGGTTTAGCTTCGGCCCATTTTTAGAAGTAATCGCTTATAGCTAGGATAAACCGATGTCCTCGAGATGAAGGCAGATTAATAGGACCAATGACATCCATGCTCCAAGCTTCGAAGGGCCATGATTCTGCAGTCGGATGCAGAAATTCTGAAGGTTGATAAATAAAATCTGCGCGGATTTGATATGCCCGATATTTTCTTGAATATTCAATGGCATCTAACACCATGGTTGGCCAATAGTATCCTATGCGTCAAATCTAATCTTATAGCTTAGGTCCAGGCTGATGTACACCACAGACACCATCATGAGCTTCATATAGTATCTGCTTTGCTTCATCTCCCGCAAGATAGCGTAGAAGCATACCGTCCAATGATCGTCGATAGAGTGTTTTGGAGGTGTGATTGTAGTAGAATCGGAGCGACCGTCGACGAATTATAGTTGCTTCTTTGGGATCTTCATATAGAATGTTAGATACCATGAAGTCAATGAAAGGAGCTCTCCAGTCTCCACTTGTAGTGCAAACATCGACTAAATTGTTGGATTCTAAATGCAAATTATTCTCAATGCAGAATAAATCCCTATTGGTGATGACGATCATCTATTTTCTTTTTACAGGGATCATTAATACTACCGCTAGATTAGCAAGCACATCAGCTTCTGTATTACAAGCTCGACGTAAATGTTCAATGAAGAAGCATTTGAATGATGTAGCCAATTTGATTGTTGTTTCTTGATGTGGAATGAGTTCTTGATGCCGAACTTCATACGTGCCTCTAACTAGATTGATAATCAGTTTAGAGTCTCCGTAGAATTCAAGGTATTCGATATCCAACTGTTTGGCTAATTAGAGACTAATGAGTAGAGCATTGTATTTAGCAACATTATTAGAATACGGCTCGTCTAAAGAATAAGCTCTCTGAATAGATAGTCCTTCCGGTAATACCAGAACGATTCCAACTCCGACGATGATAGTGCCTTTGGATCCGATTCTGGATGCACCATCAAAGAATAAACGCCAAGCAAAGATTCCTTCTGAAGTCTTGTTAGATTCTATAGTTTCATCAGGAATTTTGTCATAGAGTTTAGATGTCTCAGGGATCGGATGAGCAGCCAAGAAGTCGGCTAGGGCTTGACTCTTAACGGACTTTTGTGGGACATAAACCATATCATACTATTCCAGTAGTATGGCCCATGTAGCGAGTCTGGAATTGATTATACTGGGCTTCTTTATCAAGATTCAAAGAGGGTTGACTCTGGATATGACATGAATGGTTTGGCCCATGCTATAATATTATATTTTCTGAATAGCGAACATCAAGGCTAAATATTCTTTTTCCACTGGGTTGTATCAATATTCAGCACGAGTCATTATGTGACTAAGATAATATATGGCTTGCTCATGACCTTGCTTGTTCTTCTGGGCTAAGGCACCTAGAGAATGATCCATTGGTTGAACATACATCATGAAGGGTATTCCTGTAACTGGAGGTACTAGGACTAAAGGGTTCATCAAGTACCGCTTTATGTCTTCAAATGCTTACTAGCATTCTTTGGTCCAAATAAAAGACACACCTTTCTTCATTAGTTGAGTGAACGGTCTGCAGCGTCCAGAGAGATTTGATAAAATTTCTGATGTACGCAAGTCGTTCCTGGAATCCTTGTAGCTCATTTAGATTGCGTGAAGGACACATTTCTTGAATGGCTTTGACTTTTTTGGGGTCAACATGTATACCCTTAGAGGTAATAACGAATCCGAGGAATTTCCCACTAGAGACTCCCAGGATGACTTGGTGGGATTCACCTTGAGTTGATGGTGGCGCATTAGATCGAAGATAGTTCTTAAGTCTTGGATGTGATATTCTTTTAGAGACTTTTAACAGCAATATCGTTGATATAGCATTCGACTGTCTTCTGTAAATGCTCGTGGAAGATTGTGCTCATGGCCCTCTGATAGGTTGCACCAGAATTCTTAAGACCAAACGGCATGACTGTGTAGCAGTATACCCCTAAAGGAGCGCAAAAAGATGTATATCTTTTATCTTTGGGGTCCATCCTGATCTTATTGTATTCAAAAAATCCGTCCATGAAAGACATCCGTTCAAACCCGCAAATGTTGTCGATCATAAAATTAGTGATCGGAAGATGGAACCCATCCTTAGGACAACCTTCACTAAGGTCTCTAAAGTCGATGTAGACTCAGACCTTCCCTATTTTTTTCATAACTGGGACAACATTAGCCACCTAGTCAGGATGTTGTTCTTCTTTGACAATGCCGCAAGCGATGAGCTTCTTGACTTCAGCTTCTACAGCGTCTATCATATCAGGTCAGAATTGACGAGGTTCTTGTTTAACTGGCCTCACATTTGGCAGAATATTGAACTTGTGGGTAGCGATCTGAGGATCTAATCCCAGTATATCCTCATAGATCTAGGTGAATACGGCAATGTATTCCCTAATGAGTTGGATCAGTTTTTATTTATCTACTTCAGAAAGACTTTTGCTGGTGAAGATTGGCCTTGGAAAAGCTTCGTCTCCGACATCGACCTGGACCAACTGATCTTCGATAGGTGGTTCGCATTGCTCGAAGTAAAGTTTTCATTGAATATCTATCCTTTGTGCCCAAGGATAAGATTCAGGGGCTTTAGCAAAGTTGTCGTCTTCTGAGAACTCGACGGTCACCATATTAAAGGATAGAGTCACTCGATGGATATAGCCTATACTGGTGTCTGAATCCCATGAGGCAGAGTCAGAAGAGTTAGATCGCTCTTCTTTGTCAGACTCAGAAGCGTCTGGGGTCGTGATCGGTAAGGTGTCGCCCAATCCATGCTTTGTTTTGTTGTAATATTATATCGACTTTCCATTTGGAGCAGGTATACGAATAGGAGTTTGCCTTTCCCTACCACCATTGAGGCTGGATTTGAAGTTGTAACCCGTCTTTTGGATGATATTCTTCGATTGTTGACTATAACGACGTAGTTAAAGCTGTCCATTGTCGTCATTTTCACCATCGCTATCGGAGGTAGCCTTTTGATTCAATCCTTTGTTGAAGAGAATAGGATGTTCATCCTTCTTCTGGGTGGGAACCAAAAAAGAATAAATTTGTACTGATTCAAGTGATACTTCTTTTTGAAGTGGTTGATCTGATCCTAAGGTAAGGGGTTCGAAGTTATCCAGCATTTCTAGATAACATCGAGTGTAATAGTTGACATCGGTATACTACAAAGGATATGCTACTTTATTGATAATTATATCATCATTTACAACAGTACTCTTGATCTTAGTCGACGGCTTGCTAAGATTGATAACAATAGGAAGAGAAGGAGAAGAAAAAGGCTTGTTACGACAAAGATCGATAACAAGAGGCTCAGATGAGGTGAGCTCCCTATGCTCCGTCTTTTCAGCAAGAGAATGCTTGTCATAAGGAGAGAGATTGATAGTTAGCGTCTGAGAAGAAGAAGGATGAGAAGTGCATCCTTTGACCAAAATTACCAGTACATCATTCGGACTCTCTTGTTGTTCTTCTTTGGTGTCCATGGCTAGTACCACTTTTATGAACTCTTCTTTGTACATTCTGGAGTCCGTAAAATATGCTTCGATCCCTCGAAAGGGGTTAAGATCAGCCACTTCTTTGCAGACTTCTCCATTGTCATCCATATATTTGAAGCATTAATGGAGAGTGGATGGCACGATATTATGTTCATGCAACCACAGTCTTCCCAACAAGACGTTGTAAGAGACGTGATTGTCAATCACATAGAAAGTGACCTTCGTGAGGAGATTGCCTATTTGGACTTTTAGGCGGATCTTCCTAACGGTTCGCTTCTTCCAGAATTAAACCCTAGGATAGTCGTGATTGTTGCAGCAAGTTTATGGACTGGGATCTTCAGTGCATCCAATAGAATATTCAGCATAATGCTGAGTGCAGATCCTGGTTCGACTAGGATGCGATCGACCTTCATAGTATCGCCATATCCCGTATAGTAGAGAGGTCGGTCATGTCGATTATCCTTCAGAAGCATATCATCTTGAGTGAAGGTGATATTAGGGATCAGCACCATCACGCTATGGCAATGAGAACATGCCATTGGTTCCTCATCTAGTTTCCTATGATGGGCCAGACAAGCGTCTGCTTATATTAAAGCTTCACTTAACGTCTTTCGGGTTTTCCTTGAGAGACGCACGAGTTCAAAAATCGATAACCTTGCTGGAGTATTGGCTAGTTGAGCCAATATATCAAAGTTATACAGCTTTTCAAGTCCAAGTGGTGGAGTTTTCTTTAATATTTTATCGAAGCGAACTGGCTGTTTGCCTTTGTCAGCCACTGTTGGTTTGGAAGGAACTGGTTCCACTTGAGGCAATGACATTGAAGGATCATTGACGATAGGTGGAGAAGATGCTGAAGGGTGGAGAAGATACTGAAGGGGCACTAGAGACTGAAGAAGAAGTGGCTGCATTCTCTTGTCCATCTGGATAGTCTCTAAGATATAGCCTCCCAGATCGGGTACCGGTCATGGCTTCTTCTTCCGACAGTACTGGTACGAAGGAAACTATGTTGCAGTTCTTTATCCGAGTCTTGCCTCTAGAAGACTTCTTTTGGAGAGATGAAGGATCTGTCCAGAATCTCAGTCCAATACGGGACTGATTATGTTGAAGACATAGAGAAAGGGGTATAGGAGACCCTTTCCCATCATTTTAGCCAGGGGCTTTCTGTAGATCATATCCCATCTTTGTCATCAGTTTACAGGACTATTGACTGTATAGATGGAATGATGGCCGGTAATTAATTTTCGACTTTGGTGTCACTGCTTCGGCAAAAGAAGGCAAAGCTGTCGCTGTAGTGTCCCGCTACACGAAGGCACTAGATAGACAGAAAGATCGGATTACTGGCTTTGCAACAGAAGACGATTGATCTGGGTGAGTGGACAAAGTCTCATTTTATGATTCGCTTGCGCCTAATAAGAATCTGAGCTTTTGAATGAATGTGTTTCTAATAACAAGACATTAATCTTGAGTATGCTTATAAGAGAATCCACAAATTGTCTGCTAAGAAAGAGAACGGTTTCCTGCTTAAGAAGAAAATGGAATTGTTTATGAGTTGCTCGATTGATGTATGATGGTTTTATTTAATATTGTATTTGCATTGGGGTATCCACTTAGCGACAAGCTGAACCCTAGAAAGTCACAGTGGCTAGCGACGAGCTGAACCCATGCGAGTCACAACGGTTAGCGACGAGCTGAACCCAAAAGAGTCACAGCGGCTAGCGACGAGCTGAACCCATGCGAGTCAGCGGTTAGCGACGAGCTGAACCCAAGGGAGGCAGAGCGGCTAAGATGGAAATGATATGTTGGTTTTTCAAAGTTGTTTTCAAAAGAAATATAAACTGGCTCTATATGCATAAAATGTACATAGGTAAAAAGTAGCAAGATCACATCACAAGAAACGTTTTCTCACTAAATGAATAGTGATCATTTCAGACAAATGTAGCTCTTTGTTTAAAATTATCAGTATGCTGATATACTGACCCACCATCAGTCTGCATGCGGGTGCACTATACATCGAGAAAGATAGTCCGAAGTGATAGCCTGTGCCTCATCCTCTGGAGCCAGAAATCAGAAGAGATGCCAAGAGATGACATCTGTTGCAAGAGTTGGTTTTATATATAAAGAGATGTAATGTATGGGAACGGGATCATTATAATCTGTAAAGTTTTGAGAGAATGTAACATTGTATCAGAGAGAATCGAGAGCTTGTAATCTGTTCAAATGAAATCAATAAAGAGAAATGTTCTTGCTACCATTGTGTTCAAAGCATGTATTCTAAAAATATGTCTGCTGCTGCTTCAATTATCTGTGATACGTTCTGCTGCGTATTGTCAACCTTATCTATCTTGTCTTGCTTCAGGTCTTGGTCTTGTGTAAGCGCAACTTAGTCTTGCACGGCATCACGCCTTAGCGAAGACGAACGGTCTCACAGAGTCCGAAGCGAGGACGAAAGGACTCTGCGGGATCGGGACGTGACAGAGTGGTATCAAAGCAAGACGATCCTCTGGCCAAATGTTGATTCAAAGATGTTCTCCTGATCGAAATTCTTTTGCCTACTCGATATCAATAATGAGATGAACGTTCCATACAATAAGTCCGTAAATATTTTTATGATGCCAGCATATGTTTTATCGATTTGATTGATTGAGATTGAAATGCATAATTGAACAAGAGTTTTGATATGATCTGAATTATGATTTCATTGATTGGTGATGGCGAAGGATGAGGACTATCGCTGCTAAGGATATCGTAAGTTTCTCCTTAAGTTTCAAGGACAAAACTTCTTTTCGGTGGATAATTATGTAGTGCCCCGCTCCGCGAAGGCACTAGATAGACAGAAAGATCGGATTACTTGCTTTGCAACAGAAGATGATTGATCTGGGTGAGTGGACAAAGTCTTATTTTATGATTCGCTTGCGCCTAATAAGAATCTGAGCTTTTGAATGACTGTGTTGCTAATAACAAGACAGTAATCTTGAGTATGCTTATAAGAGAATCCACATATTGTCTGCTAAGAAAGAGAACGGTTTCCTGCTTGAGAAAAAGATGGAATTGTTTATGAGTTGCTCGATTGATGCATGATGGTTTCATTTGATATTGCATTTGCATTGGGGTATCCACTTAGCGACGAGCTGAACCCTAGAGAGTCACAGCGGCTAGCGATGAGCTGAACCCATGCGAGTTACAGCGGTTAGCGATGAGCTGAACCCAAGAGAGTCACAGCGGCTAGCGACGAGTTGAACGCATGCGAGTCACAGCGGTTATCGACGAGCTGAACCTAAGAGAGGCACAACGGCTAAGATGGAAATGATATGTTAGTTTTTCAAAGATGTTTTCAAAAGAAATGTAAATAGGCTCTATATGCATGAAATGTACATAGGTATAGAGTAGCAAGATCACCTCACAAGAAACATTTTCTTACTAAATAAACAGTGTTCGTTTCAGACAAATGTAGTTCTTTGTTCAAAATCACCAGTATGCTGATATACTGACCCACCATCAGTCTGCATGTAGGTGCACTATGCATCGAGAAGGATAGTCCGAAGCGATAGCCTGTGCCTCATCCTCAGGAGCTAGAAATTAGAAGAGATGCCAAGAGATGACATCTGTTGTAAGAGTTAGTTTTGTATATAAAGGGGTGTAATGTATGGGAACGGGATCATTGTAATCTGTAAAGTTTTGAGAGAATGTAACATTGTATCAGAGAGAATCGAGAGCTTGTAATCTGTTTAAATGAAATCAATAAAAAAATGTTCTTGCTACCATTGTGTTCAATGCATATATTCTGAAAATATGTCTGCTGCTGCTTCAATTATCTGTGATACGTTCCGTTGCGTATTGTTAATCTTATCTATCTTGTCTTGCTTCAGGTCTTGGCCTTGTGCAAGCACAACTTAGGCTTGCACGGCATCATGCCTTAGCGAGGACGAACGGTCTCACAGAGTCCGAAGCGATGACGAAAAGACTGCGAGATTGGGGCGTGACAGCCGCTGGGATGAAGGTAGCATCCAAAGGTGGAAGGTGATCACCCAGTAATGTCATATGACACGACTTGTATTTGGTCGCCTTTCTTGACTTCGTAGGGGAAGCATGTGTCTTTGACTCAAAGTCAGCAACCAAATCGGGGTAAATCCACATGATCTCCCCTTTATCGGTTGACAAAGGTACGAGACTGTTACTTCATGCTGGTGGAAGTTTGACGATCTCCAGAGTAGCTTTTGGAATGGGGACGACCCCATCATACACAAGTTGAGCAGGAAAGTCGCCAAATTACAGAGGGACGACATTGGTAGTCACCATTTTTTATCTTGCTAAAGGGTGATTGCCTTAGCATTGATTATTTCTGGGATCTTCCCTTTAAGTACGTAGTACGTCCTAGTCGGATGTCCTAAGAACTTGTGATAGACACAGTATTTAGGATTGTCAGTCTTACCTATTTCATCTAGCGGTTTGCTTCGGATAGTTGAAGTTTGTTGCTCTTGATGAGACAATGGAATATGCTCATGATGTCGTCCTCGTCAAAGGAATATTCCTCCTTAGGACATGGTGCTCTATGTGGGGGTATTGTCGTGGCAGGTGTTGACTGACCCACATTGAAGGCTAAAGCTTCTTTGACTTTCACATTGATGGCTAAAGCTTCTTTGCCTTTGCGGTTGTTCTGACGACTGCTACTGTTGGTTGCAGAATGTTCATCTTTTTCAAGATTAGACATCTGGATGCCTAGTTGGTTGAACTTGTCAGCACTATCCTTAGCTGCCCTGGCACTTACTATGAAGGAGGCCTAGTCTTGGAATTGTGTAGGTCCAGTCCATATGCTGACAATTGGTAACAAGTTTGACTTGCATGTATCTATAGTCAGTACATCTGGAGTACCCAGAGGTATTTTAAGTGCCTCACGACGGAAGCGCTCGATGAAATATTCGACAGTTTTATTAGGTCGTTGTTTGATTTTGATGAGGGCCGACATGGTCATGTCGTTTGTTCCTTTATAGAACCATTCTAGAAATATTTGCTTGAATACTGCAAAAGATGTTATGTAACCATCTGGCAAACTATGATACCAGTCATAGGCAGCACCTACCAAGTACCCAACGAATACTCTAATGAGTAGAGTATCGTTTAGTTGGAGCTGATCAGTCATTACGTTGAAGTGATTGAGATACTGACTCGGAGATGAGTTGCCGTCAAACAGCATGATGGTTGGTGGCTTGTACTTAGGTGGAAATGGAACTTCCTTCCACTGTACAGGATAGGGTCGCTTGATCCCTAACTTCTGCACCCCGTCCTTCTGCTGGAAGGCTTCAAACTGGTTACGCAAAAGCTTTACTGCCTCCAGTAGATCTTCCGAGACTTGGGGAGCAGTAGACTGATTTGATGTGTTAGGAGACAAAAATGCATGATAAGCACCACCCCCAGCACCAGACTAACTTGGAGTAACCTGAGCGGGTATAGTAACATTATGGGGAGATTGTACCCCCATACCAGTGTTGACAAGGGCAGATGCTGCTATGTGTTCTTGGGTTGGAATTAGATTCGCAACCGGTGGAACAGTGTGTTGTGCTATTATCACAGCATGCATACTTGCAACTATTTCATCCATAGCCTTCAAGTTAGCCTCTAACGCAACAATCCTCTGCTTCTGACTGTCGGAGCTGCATGCATCTTGTTCTTCATTAGTTACATAAACAGTCACTTCTCTGGCTACCGATAATAAACTGGTAGAAAAGATAGTCCGCTCAGAGATCTTGCTATCGTCATCGAAGTCACGTAAGGAACTACCCCCAGGATGAAGAGTGGGAAGATTCTTTTGATCAAAGAAATCTTGGTTAGAATCAGAAAGATTCCTTTGACTGATTATTTTCTAGTTGGAAGGAAGATTCCTTTGACCGATTGAGTCTTGGTCAAAATCAATAGGATTTCTCTGACTGAGGACATCCCTAAGATTAGGAGAGGGAAGATTCATTTGACCGAGTAGGTCTCGGTTTCTTGATCTAGTTTTTTCGTAGACCCCTTCATTGGAGTCATGGATACAATCCAGGTATTGCTGACAGGGATTACGGGATGCATTACGTCTTGGACGTTTTCATCCCCAGTACTTCGGGATGCCATGTTGAACGAAGCATATAGCAAATCATCTTTATCTACCATAATGAGTTCAGGAGTCCGAGTATAGTTCAAATATTCGAAGATATACCGTTTCACTGATTGACAACAACATTTGATCACAACTTCATCGTGATAATTACAGTGATGTTCTTGATGTGGAGTTACGGGTGGATGATATGGTCCTACGATCTTCTACTTTTGTATAAGAAGCTCGTGGAGATCAGTTACAGTGACAGGATAAAGAGAAGTCGGAGGTATATATTCCTTGATGATGTTAAGAACATGATTCTGATTCTTGAGATACTTTGTTCCCTGTGTATACTGAGAAATACTGAGCTTATTGGCATAGGTAAGAGGATTCTTGATTTGATAAACTCTTTCTGTACGCAACTTAGTAGGTGGTACAGATTGTTCTTGACGCAGGCTTGATGTTGTTCTGTGCTGGTTAAGGTAAGTGTGCATGTCAGAGTCGTGCGCAACCTGGATGTCTGTCTGAGACACCCTCAGTTTTACCAGTTTAGTTCTTAAAATACGCATAGTAGGAAGATCTTGGCTCTGGCATGATTGGCGCTGGCCATGAGGAATGGACAAGATGTCCTATTGTTCTGTTCACATTATTCCAACACGTTTGGTACGGCACAGATGGACGACATGAGATAGACTTTGAGTATAGTCTAGTTTTTAGCATTGATTTGATTATCTCTACCAAGAGAAATAGACTTTCTACTCAGAAGTGTTCTCGCATTGATTGGCACAGAGGCACAATCAGATGCATTTTCTACCAAGTCCAAGACTGGAGAACGATAAGGAGAGGCTATGGGGTGCTTTCCTCTATTCTGTACAGGGACAGTGATATATAACTTCTCTACCAAGTTTAGAACTAAGAAGGAGTGAGGATTGGCCATAGGGCACTTTCTTTTGATTGGCGCCAGGGCAGTGGTTGGTGCACTCTCCACCAAGTTTGGAACTGGGGAAGAAGAGGGAGAAGCCATAGGGCGCTGTCCCTTGATTGGCGCTAGGGTCATGACTAGCGCACCCTCTACCAATTTCAGAATTGGCGACGAAGAGGAAATGGCCATGTGGCGTTGTCCCCTGGTGGCGCTAAGGTAGTCGTTGGAGCACTCTCTACCAATTTTAGAATTGGCGAAGAAGAGGAAGTAGCTACAGAGCTTTTCACCAAACTTGGTGCAGAAGTTGTGATTGGTGCACTGGAGGACTTTGGAGTCTAGATGGCGCGTGCCATGTTCTTAGCAGCAATAGTGGTGGAACGCTTGGCACCTCCTGCGCCAATCATGGCTTTGTAGGCAGTTTAGTCGACTTTTATGACTAGAGTCTTCTGCGTCATGTCAACCGACGCAACATCGCATTGAGTTGTCACTTTCTTGTCGGAGAAAAAAGTCGTCCCCAGTAGAGTCGTCATTTTGTTTGCAAAAACAAAAAGTGTTTGATTACAAACTGAGAAGAGTGTGTACAAGAGTACAAGTTGATTTCTAGGGAAGTACAACTGTAGGAATCTGATCAGAAGATGATCACTTTATTCCTTGGACGATACGATGTTGAAGAAGAAAGCCTTTGGAGAGTGTTGCATCAAGTGCTCAGGAGATTATAATTATTAGTGATGCTTGTGAAGTGATTTAAAACTCTATTTATATAGTTTAGAGATAATTGTTAAGTAGTTATCCTGATTGGCGCACACTGCAATTGGCGCGCCATTCATTCGGTCGCGCGAACGATTGGTTTAACTACTTGGATGCGTGGTATTCTGTGATGGAGATGCGCTTGGTCGTAGGCAATGTCACGTACACGTTCTTCGATATTAGTGGCATGCGCGCCATGTCATCTAACTACTTCTAGATTATTTGATCGAATAGCACCAACTATTGCGTGGCGCCAGGCGCTAACTGCTGTTCTAGTGCCTTTCTGAATGATTATTTAGCGCCAACTACAAATAGCACGAGACAGCTGTTTGATCACTATGACAAATCTGAAAATTTTGACATAATCTCCTCGAGTTTCGCTCGCTCGGGATCAAACAAATTTTTTTCGACTGACGTGCTGTCAGTCATGATGAAAACTGTGTCAGCTTTGCGAGGAAGCTTGCCACGTATTAGCTAGCACCATCTAATGCCAGCGCCAATTGATGTCACGCGCCATCTGCTATCTGGTGCCATTTGATTATTTGAGTTATTGCGCCAATTATGAGTAGCGCATGACGATGTTCAGACTTTTTTAGGCTTCTACAAACTCCCTACTTCATAACCTATAGTTGTACCCCTCCTAACTGCTATCTACAAACAGTATTTGGACTGTAGTTGCAAAGCATTAAAGAAAATTGTTGTAAATCAAAATTCAAACCTACTGTGATACCCTATTGTTACTGCTATTGCCTAACTCTTTGTGCACAAGTGCCCTTCTCCTCTTTCTTGTTGTCTAGACATAGCAACTAAGACCTGCTGCTGCTGCTTCTCATTCTTCAATGATATGCAAATAGCAGTTAATTGTTGCTGCTGCATACAACAACAATAGCTATTGTTGCTACCTATTATTTATGTACAGACATGACACTAAGCTATTGCTACTGCATCCCCCAAATACTGTTGCACAGGGCAGCTTTCCTGCCTACTCTTCCCGTCCTCTTAATATACCTACTTGTCTATCTACCATCTATATAACTATCAATACACATATCTCTAGTTACCAGTCTAACTATCTACTCATCTATCTTAACATTATATCCCTCTAACCATGCACACACAAACACTATCACATGACACCTATGAACCTATGGCTCTACACACACCTACGAGACTCATATATATATATATATATATATATATATATATATATATATATATATATATATATATATATATACACACACACACACACACATGTCTATATGTGCCACACATACATTGTATCCACAAAACACACACACACACATGCACAAATACAAACACTTGGTGTGCATCACCCCTGTATCGTACTAATCTACGACAGCTTGTGATACACCCAAGATACCAATAACAAACCTTGTCTGAATCCTACCAAAACACATGAGCAAGCCTAAAATATATATTATAACATAATTAGTGCAATACATAGCTAATGTCAAGTGTCATGTGAAATTGGACATTCAGGAGCCATCTTTAAAATTTTGAAGGGTTTCAGCTTATAATGACCCCACTATTCAAGAAAATAATCTTCCAAGTATTTAGATAATTTACTGATTATCAATATTATAGATGTTGTTCAATTTGTCATGTGTCATTTTTTATTTGATTTGGCATGCATGGAAAAAGCAAAGGATACTAGGAACAAGATTAGTGCTTAGGCTTCTATTATCAAATACATGCATTCTGATTCAATTTAAGGAAAAACTATGTTGAACCTGTTGAAAAAAATGCTTACCTTTAGCTTTATCAATTTCAGCAGTGATATTACTAACCAATCTTATTCGTTGGGTAATGATTTTAACAAAACTTGAGCCTATGATGATCATGACAAGGTCCAATCTTCATAACCAAAAGGGTACAAATTCTTGTTGGTAGTCATATAAAGGTTGATTTCATATTTGGACTTAACAAAAAGGCCTAGTAGTTTTAGATTGAATAACACGAGGAGAGTAATTTGAACAAGTTCAAGGATTTCGGATCTAATTTAGGACAAGGTGGAAGAATTTGGATTTAAAGATGATTAAATGGTTAGTATTGAGTCGTTAGTATTGAGTGTAGGGTTTCGGATCTAATTTAGGACAAGGTGGAAGAATTTGGATTAAAAGATGATTAAGTGGTTAGTATTGAGTGCTAATAAATAAAAGGGTATGCTTCATGAAAAATGTTTTGGAATTTAGGAATTGAGCCTATGATGATCATGACAAGGTCCAATCTTCATAACAAAAAGGGTACAAACTCTTGGTGGTAGTCATATAAAGGTTGATTTCATATTTGGACTTATGAGATAAAGATATGATTGGCAAATGATGATTAGATAAGCTTGATGGTATCAGAGAGAGATGATTAACTTGACTTCCCTATGAAACCACTACCAAAATACGCTCATTTAGCGACGGAGGTTTAGCAACAGAATTATTCCGTCGGTATTAGCGACGGTTTAGTGGCCGCTCTGCGACTGATTACCGACCATAAACATTTGCCATTTTTATTTTAATTTTAAGGGCAGGAAAGGTCGCACATCCGTCGCTAGCTTGTCGGTGTATTAGCGACGGTTCTTCATCCGTCGCCACGTAGTCGTTTATTTGGCGGGAATTGTGTAGATAATTGGCGGGACATATCTTCGACTACGTAGCGACGGATAATCAGTCGAATAATTAATAAATACCGACGGCCTGGCGACGGATATGTAACAGTCGCCCTTCCATCGCTAAATGAGCGTTCCAGACTTAAATGAAAAGGCGAGGGGAACTTTTGGCATTCCTCCCAAATTCAATCTCTCTCCTCTCTCTCTCTCTCTCTCTCTCTCTCTGTCTCTCTCTCTCTCTCGCGCGGCTTTGTGAACGGCGACGGCGTCCTCTCCTCTCTCTCTCCCGAAGGTAATCTCCTCTTTCTCTCTCTCTCTCTCTCTCTCTCTCTGTGTCGTGGTGTCTCTCGCGGCGGGCTTGGGGACATTCGGGGTTGGGACGGGGGCGTCGGTTGTTGGGCGGCTGGCTTGGGGCGGGGGCGTCGGGGGCGGCTGGCTTGGGGCGGGGGCGGCGGGCTTGTGGACATTCGGGCTTGGGGCGGGGGCGTCGGGGGCTGGGCGGCTGGCTTGGGGCGGGGGCGTCGGGGGCTGGGCGGCTGGCTTAGGGCGGGGGCGTCGGGGCCTGGGTGGCGGGCTTGGGGCGGCGGCGGCGGGCTTGGGGCGACGGCGGCGGGCTTGGGGCGGGGGCGTCGGGGGCTGGGTGGCGGGCTTGGGGCGGGGGCGTCGGGGGCTGGGCAAGGGTTTGGGGCGGCGGGCTTTGGTCGGGGGCAGCGGGGGGCTTTGCTTATCAAATTCATCTAATTTATATATTGGCTAAATAATGTAAATAATGTGTTATCCATATTGGATGTTATCCGTTAGTTTATATATTGGCTAAATAATGTATATGTTCACTGTGTCAAGGACAGTGCGAGTTCTTCATCTGCATAAGTCAGTGTTTGGGTTCATGGTCTATACATCTAACTGTGATATACATATATATGTGCCTATTATAATTAGCATGCATGACGGCTTGGGGTGTAATGTGTGATTGTAGACATGGTAGGAATTATAGGTAATTAACGCTAGTGTGACTAGACTAAGGTAGTGCTTGCTAGATAATAAGGACACTCTAGTATCCTAATCAAGTTAATTTAGACTAGATATTTAGGATATAGCTCCCATATCCTAGAAGTGGACTCTTGCCATTTAGAAATAGATAGATTGACTTAGTTTGGTATCGGTATCGCACTATCGGTATCGGTATCGGTATCGCACTATCGGTCAAGGTTCACAATCGGTATCGGTATCGGAATCGGTTTCGGACTATTCCAATGAGTATTGGTATCGGCGATATTGGTAGTATCGGCGGTATCGTATCGGAGTATCGAACTTTGGTATCGAAAAACAAATAATTATTAATAAATTATTTACATTTAAAAACATATATTATTTATATTTAGGCATAATTTTAAGTATTTCAGCGTTATTTCTTAGTAGTCTTGAAATTATATGAAATAGTAGTCACCCTTACCGATTGGTTTTGCCGAATTGACCGGAACAAAGACCCCCATAGTCGGTATCGGTCAATATTTGGTATCGGTCGGTATCGGATCGGAACATGCCAAACCGTATCGGTATCGGCCGTATCGGATCGGTATCGGCCGATACTTTAAACCATGCTATCAGTATCGAACTATCGGTATCGGTATCTGTATCGCACTATCGGTATCGGTATCGCAGTATCGGTATCGAACTATCGGTATCGAACTATCGGTATCGGTATCGGTATCGGTATCGCACTATCGGTATTGGTATCGGTATCGCACTATCGGTATCGAACTATTAGTAACAACTGTATTTATATTTTTCTCTTCTCGAGCTAGAATACTAGCGGATCCACCAGTTACATGATTATATACTAATTCTGTTTAGTTTGTCTTACTATACAGATTTTTACATCTAATCTGTGATGGATCGTTATTTCGTTGATCGTACATGGATGTACAAACGACAACACGAGAGCAGAATAGGTGTGAGTGACGATTTTCAGGCAGGCGTGGAAGTGTTTCTTAAGTATGCAATGAGCAAAGCTCAGTTTATGGACGGCAACAAAATCAAGTGTCCATGTCGTAATTGTCGCAATAGACGTTACGAAGAAGTGGTAAGTGTAAGAGATCATTTGACCCGTAAGGGTTTCGTACGTGATTACGACCTGTGGTCATCGCAAGGTGAACTATATGCCGAAAGACAGGTTGCGAATGCTGCTACTTATGCTTTTGATGATAATGCTGCAGCGGATTTTGTCGTCGATGACGACGAATGCTCCGTAGATTATGGAGACGTGCAGAACCTTGCACGAGATATGGTGTACGATGCGGCAGGGCCTAATTTTGATCCGGAGGATCCTAATCCCGAGGCGAAGGAGTTCTATGATATGTTTCAGGATGCTGAAACTTCTTTATATCCTGGTTGTGATCCACATTCCGTACTGTCAGTGACGATGCGGTTGTTGAACATAAAGTCCGATTTTAACTTGCCACAAACTTGCTATGATCGGATTACACAACTAATGAAGGAGGTGTTACCGAAGGAATCAAAAGAGCTTCCAAAAAACTTCTACAAGTCGAAGATGATGGTCCGACAACTGGGACTGGGGTACGACAAGATAGATTGTTGTCGCAACGGATGCATGTTGTACTACAAGGAGAACGAGGATGTAGAAAGTTGCCGCTTCTGTAATGCGGATCGTTACAAGGAAGTCAGGGGAAAAGGAAAGTCAACTAGAAAACGACGTCCTTACAAGTATATGCATTACTTGTCGATCATGAAGCGCTTGCAGAGGATGTATATGTCTCAGAATACAGCAGAACACATGACGTGGCACAACGAAGAACACACAAAGGACGATGGAGAATTGTCATATCCTTCGGATGGAGAGGCGTGGAAATATTTCAATTTTTGCCATCCGGATTTTGCTGCAGAGCCCAGAAATGTACGCATGGGGCTATGTTCTGATGGATTCGCCCCTTTCGGGCAGTCGGGATCTCAATACTCCTGCTGGCCGGCCATTCTGACCCCTTACAATCTGCCACCATGGATGTGTATGAAGACTCCTTATATGTTCTTGACAGCTATCATACCGGGTCCCAAAAATCCGACGAAGAATATCGATATATATTTACAGCCGTTGGTGGATAAGCTAAAACAGCTGTGGGAGATCGGCGTCACGACGTATGATATTTCCAGGAAATAGAACTTTCAGATGAGAGCTTCACTGATGTGGACAATCAATGATTTTCCCGCATACGGTATGCTGTCGGGATGGAGTACTCACGGCACCCTGTCTTGTCCGATATGCATACAAAATAGTAAGGCGTTCCGCCTTAAGCATGGAGGAAAAACTTCTTTCTTTGATTGTCATCGTCAATTTCTGCCCGCGAGTCATCCTTGGAGAAAGAACAAGGACGCATTCAGAGCTGGAAAACAAGAATTTTCTCATCCGCCTGCCAGATTGTCGGGATACGATATTTGGGAAGATGTAAAGGATTTTCCCACTGTAATGGAAGATCCATCGAACAATCGTGTCGATGGGTTCGGACAAACCCATAACTGGACCAAACGGAGTATCTTCTGGGACTTGCCTTATTGGAAAGATAATCTTATAAGGCATAATCTTGATGGTATGCATATCGAAAAGAATGTGTTCGATAATGTCTTCAATACCGTCATGGACATTAAAGGAAAGACGAAGGACAATCCAAAAGCAAGATAAGACATTGCCGAGATATGCAAGCGTCCTTATCTGAACTTGATACAAAGGGGAGCTGCTGGACAATTAAGTAAGCCGATAGCACAATACACATTGAGCAAAGAAGATAGATAAATAATCTGCAAGCGGGTATCTACTTTAAGATTTCCCGACGGCTATGTGTCGAATTTGTCTAGATACGTTGACCTCAATGAACGCAAGCTAATGGGAATGAAGAGTCATGACTGCCACGTGTTTATGGAAAGATTACTGCCCATTGCTTTGAAAGAGTTATTGCCTTCTGCTGTATGGGTTCCGTTGGCCGAACTATCAATATTTTTTAGGGATATTTGTTCAACTAAGTTGACTGTGCAACACATAGTTGAACTTGAGGAGAAGATTATCTTAACAATTTGCAAGTTGGAGAAAATATTTCCTCCTGGCTTCTTCGACAGCATGGAACATCTACCGATTCATCTACCATACGAAGCCCGTGTCGGTGCATCTGTTCATTATCGATGGATGTACCCATTTGAAAGGTACATAAATATCGATATAATTTAAGCTGAATTTCCATTTATTTTAAAATTCTTTCTTAATTCTCAAGATAATTTGTCTCTCTAGATACCTACACCATCTAAAGAAGAAAGTTGGCAACAAAGCTCATATAGAGGCTTCGATATGCGAAGCATATCTTATCAAAGAGGTTTCAAACTTCTGCTCCATTTATTTCGATACTCATGTTAAAATAAATCGAAATAGACCTCAAAGGAATGACGAGGACGTTGAGGATGGAGGAATATTCAATGTAAGGGGCAAGCCTGTTGGGGCTAGTAAAAGACGGTGGTTGACAGACGACGAGTATGATGCCGCTCACCGATATGTCTTGTTAAACTGTGACATACAAGAAGTGAGAGATTTGGAGAAGTAAGTCAGTACACTTGCACTCGTTATAATCTCGAATTTGATAAAGTAAGTGACTACACTTATTCTTATTTTCTCTAATAGTGTATTTAGAGATGAAATCAAAATGAGGAGACCCGATATTACCGATGAGGGACTTCAAAGAGAGGTTGATTGTACATTTCCGTCATGGTTTCGCAAATACGTAAGTAACTGTGATTATAATTGAGATTATTAATATATAATCTGAAATATTTAAATTATAAATATTTGTTTACAGGTTTTATTGCCTGAAACAACACTCACTCATGAGAGTGTTCGTTATCTGGCACTGGGACCGAAGAAGCAAATAAAGACTTGGCCAGGCTATGTCGTTAATGGCTTCAGGTTTAAGTCCACTCAGAATGCTATAAATGTCAAATTTATCAATGACGGCATCAATACCAAGGATTCTGGTATTTGCATAAGAGGCACCGTCTATGACGACGAGCCGGACTTTGACTATTATGGAGTCCTTCGGGATATTGTAGATTTACAATATACTGGCCCATATGATATGCATATTGTGATGTTCAAATGTGAGTGGTTCGATACGACACCAAATATCGGTTGGAGAATCGATAAACAATTTGGATTCGTCGATATAAATCATCGCAGGAGGTATAGAGGGTCCAATACATTTGCAATAGCAAATCAGGCTGTCCAAGTCTACTATACAAGCTATCCAAGGCGTCGTAGAGATCGATTTGACTGGTGGACAGTATGTAAGATTAAATCTAGAAATACATTCAACGTTGGAGACCCAGCATACCAAGAGGACCAGATCGAAAAGTCCCAATACTTGGGACAACACTCAGATACAATGGATGTTGAAGATATTGAGGAAAATAGAGGGGAGGAAGAGGTTGATACACAAGACTTAGCTGTCAACCAGGGGAGAAAGAGGCGTCTTGTCCCAAATTTTGAGGTAGAAGAAGAAGAAGAAGAAGAAGAAGAAGAAGAAGAAGAAGAAGAAGAAGAAGAAGAATTTGATGGGGATAAGGATACAGATGAAATCGACGATGAAGATAAGGATGAGGATGAGGATGAGGAGGATGATGATGAAGACGAGGCCGAGGATGAGAACGAAGACGATGATTAGGTTAAATATTGTTGTATAGTAAAAACACTTCCAATTACGTGAATTAAGTTTGACCTCATAAAAGCAATTACGTGAATTCATGTTTTTTTCATTCGATTATTTACTTATTGCAGATGGCACTCCTAGTCTTTTTCGTCGCGGCGGCACTCGTCTCCCTACTGATGGTATGTATATTTTAGTTTAGTTTTTTATATCCATTTACACTTTCATATTGTTAATTATGTTTATGTGTTCTATTTACAGGTCATGATGGCTGGCCGTGGTCGTGGTGCTGGTCGTGGTGGTGGTGGTGGTGCGGGTCGTGGTCGTGGTCGTACTGGTGCTGGTGGTCGTGGTCGCATTCAGAGTTCCCGGGATGTGACCCCATCGAGCGAGCCCGACCCGGAGAGTACCCCGGGCACAGACGCATCCCGCCCTCGATCGACTACTTCATCGAGGCATCAGTCCGTATCAGCTAGCGGATCCGATCCGCTATCGGAACCACCAGCAGCGGATCCACCAGGGGATGCCCCAGTTACTGCACAGTGGGCCCCGGAGTACCCTCATACTCGGTTCCATCCGGTTACTGGGGAGTACATACGCGGACCCGCGGATCCTCCGACGGCACCAGAGAGGCCGCGAGGCGAGTTCCGACGAAAGCTATGGCCCGCGGGGACCTCGTAAGTAAATTTAAGTTAATTTATTAAATTTCTTTCATTTATTCAAGTTAATAATCCAGTCGTTTCTTCTTTGTAGGTTTTTTCCGTTTAATGTTGGCAGGGCCCTTGGAGAAATTATCAGGGCTAACTTCCACGGTCCCTACCTGAACTTTACGTCGGTGCCCCCAACCGAGCAGTACGTCTGGCTCGACGAGTTGAGGGTATATATCTATATTTTTTTGGTTAAGTCTATGTGATTCTTTAATCAACCATTTTGTAAATTACGTGATAATTGATTTTCTGTGTTAGAGAACGTACTGGTGGCCACCCCATCGCGACGAGGGGATCCGCAGGACCTACCGAAGCGCATGCTCGAAGAAGATCCGGGATATGATTCATGACCTAAAGATGGGGCATACGAGGCCGAATTGGATCCGGCAGGACTATTATGAGGACCTCTTAGGCATGATGGATGACCCTGCATACAAGGAGAAATCGGAGAAGGCGAAGGTGAACCGATCTGCCGCGGGCCTTCATACGGGGGGGTCAAGGTCTCACGCAGCGACACTTGCAGATCTGGTGAGCAACCGTAAATTTATTTCACTATCGAATTAGGTATTATTAATTAAAGAAGTTAATTAGTTTCTATACAAATTTCGTATGCAGGCCCAACGGGCGGTGAAGGAGGGAAGGGCTCCAAAATCGGTCACCATGTACGACGTCTTCCAGCATACGCACAAAAGACGGAAGGACGGGAGCTTCGTCGACGAGAGGGCCAAGGAGACTGATGTAAGTACTTATGTTTATGAGATTAACGTTAGAATTAAAAGTATTCGGACTATAACTTAGGTAAACTTAGGATTCACACTTAACTTAGTGAAACATAGGATTTAGATTACAACTTAGGTAAATCTTATAATATAAACACATTCATTTGATAGGCTGCGTATCGTGAGGCCCTTAGTCGGGCTCAGTTACCTGACACCGAGGATGTCGATGAAACGACGTCCTTCCGGACGCCCTCTTCTTTGGCCGCTCGGAACGACTTGTTCGTAGATACCGTCGACGGCTTTAAGAAAGGGTACCTGTACGGAGTCGGCTCCCTAGGGCCATTGCATATGGCGACGCAGAGATTTCCACCGACACCGCCTCCTTCCGTGGCCTGGGAAGATGATGATGTTAGGTCGCAGCTTACGCAGCTGCACGAGGCGGTGTCGTCCTTGCGGAAGCAATTTGCCACGCACTTTCCGCCTGCGTCTGCTGCTGCCGGGGCGTCTGCTGCTGCCGGGACGTCTGCTGCTGCCGGTACGTCTGCTGATGGTGCTCGTCCGTCTTCTACTGGTCCGTCGACTGCAGGTGCCGGTCCGTCTTCCGTGGGCCATCTTTCTTTCAACCCTCAAGCCCCTGTGCTACCGCCTACGGCTGTGACGGCACTCCTGGATCTCATGTCCGCAGAGCAGCTTCGCCGACTTTCGAGCACTGTATTAGACTCCTTGCCTCCGTACCTTGTGGAGGAGTTTATGCGTCGGTCGAATACGGGAACGGACAATCGACCTCCTCCTTCTTAAATGTTGTATTAAGAAAATTTGGATTATTTGTGAGAGCTTTGAACTAATTGTGCTATAATCGGCTTATAGCACCGGATATTATGTTACTCTTTAGGGTAATTGATATTTATTTTCTATTAATTTGGTTTGGTCTGTGATTCTTGGATAATTGGTCGTATGTGCATATTTGGTCTATGTGATTCTTGGATAATTGGTGTGCATTATATATTTGGTCTGTGTGATTGTTGGATAATTGGTGTGCATTATATATTGATTTGGTTTATGCATATATTTGTGAACAGGGAAAGTGCTGCCAATTTTTTTCCCAAAAAATCCAGCTAGCGACGGACTAGTGACCGTTTAGCGACGGCGTTTCCCAGTTGCCGACTACTTTTCGACGGATATTCCGTCGCTACCTGGAGTTTTTAACCTGTTTCCAGTCAGCGACGGGTTTTCGACGGATCATCCGTCGGCATCGTTCTATTGGTATAAACTTCGACGGAACAGCGACGGATAAGCCGTCGCCAGGGCGACTGATTTTCAGCCGCTATTCCGTCGCTGTATGTGGCGACGGCTTAGCGGCTGATTATCCGTCGCCATGGTTCTGGAAATGTCATGCATTTCCAGAACCATGGCGACGGATAATCAGTCAGAAATCCGTCGTTGTGCCGTCGTCGTAGCGACGGGTCCGCGACTACTATTCCGTCGCCATTTTGCTGGAAATGCCAAGCATTTCTAGAACATGATCGACGGAATAGTCCGTCAGAACACCGTCGCCCATCCGTCGTTATTTACCGACGCATACCGACGGATTTACGGCGGACCGATACGATCTGATACGCAGTTACGACGGGTTACCGACGGACATGTACGTCGCTATTGCGTACACATTTCAATATTTATTAGTTGCAATGGACGGCAATCCGTCGGGAAAGTGTCGCTAATGCTTCGTATTGTGACGTCGAAAATCAGTCGTTATTCCGTTGCCGTGACGACAACTTAGCGACGGAACGTTATTAGCGACGAGCTGATTGCCGACGGATGATTTTGGCCAAATTCCGTCGGCAATCGGTCGCTAATGTGAATTACCGTCGGTTGAGCGACAAATTCGGCCGTCGCTAAATCGACAAATTTTGGTAGTGAACCTTGTCTTTTATTTTCCCTATCAAAAGAAGGAAATTGACTTATTACATATCTTTGAATTATCCTTTAAAAGTTTTCAATATCATTGAATCCTAACTCCCTTGATCACGACCAATCGACTTTGGTCACCTTTCCTTATCATATTAATATCTTGGGTTATACTCAATTGAATTAAATTTAATTGTGACCTGGATCTCCATTCTTGGATGCTCGTGCTCAGACTTCGATGATCTCGTTCCCCATCTTGCCCAAATCTTGATTTACCCAGAGATTGATCAACTTATATCGTATCGAGACTAAATTTTCTTTTATATATATCATGATTGGATTTCAATGCTATTGACAGTCATGCTTTAAACTTTCAATTTTGACCACCTTTAGAATAGTAACACTTTGTAGTTAATTCCTAGTTGTTTTATTGATAATTACTAGTTTTTATATAGGATGATAGACTGCCTTACAGCCCGATAATTTATTGTTTTCCTTATCTTTTCCAGTATGGCACCCATGACCAGAGTCTGTCTCCAGTACACAGCTGCAGTTCCGGATGAGACCGAGATTGTACTTTCCCCTTCTATTGCTCAGGTGGTATTAGCAGCCTTACCGGAGAGTTTTCCTCTATCTCCTATCCTTCAGGAGAGGGCTGCAGTTCAGCCGGAGACTGAGGGCCTCCCTTTGCCTCCTGGAGTAGTACCCAATGCCATTCTTGATGGAGCTCAGATTTACAGACTTCTTCAGGATGTGTGGGAGGTACAGAGACTTCAGGCTGAGCTTATGAGAGAGCAGAGTCTCAGTATCCAACTGTTGTGGGACTTTATGCATTTAAGAGGAGAGCCTAGTCCCAAGAGAATGAGGATCAGTATATACCTAAAGCCTCATGAGTACCTCGGCTTCCAGCCTAGACCAGCCTATCCAGTTCAGATTCCTGTCCAGCAGAGGCTAGTTGAGCGAGTGCCTACCTGTGTCTTCTGTAAGAAGCCTGGGCACGTATGGAAGAACTGTAGGAAGAGACTAGGATTGTGCCTATTATGTGGGTCAGCTGGACACGGGATGCTATATTGTCATACTGCACCTGCCCCTAGTCGAGGCCTATCTGCGGGAGAGAGTTCCAGCTACCAGACCAACTAGAGGTGAGCTCTTGACCTATACATTATCCTGTCTTGATGATTAATGTACCCCTACCATATTGTTTGTATATTTTGATACCTTATGACTACTTTTGATCTAGTATGACTATAATGGCTAGATGATGAGACCTCAGACTGATATTATCTGCCATAACCATGTATGATATCTTTCCAACTGCATGATTTAGATAAGTTTTCTTAAGACTATGATTGTTAGGGGTTTGACCTAGAAGGAGTACGACCACTTTAATTTCAAGGACGAAATTATTTTAAGAGTGGTAGATTTGTCACACTCACTTTTTCTAATTAGGGGTATTTTAGTCATTGTGCATTATTTTGAATTTATTTTAAAATATTAATTAAATTGATTGTTGTGTGATTTGGATTGGTGTTTTGATAGGACCAAGATGGTATAACCTTAGTCAACCTTGATTATAAGCCTAATAATGTAATTAGATTTATTATTGGCTTTTTAGATTTAATTTAGAATTATTATCTATTTTTAAGAATTATTTAAATTATTTTTAAGCTATTTTCCATAAAGCCTTTTTAGCCTTTTTGACATGGGCCTTTTTAGCAACTTGAGGAGTGCAATTGGCCCATGAGCAAACCTTAACCCTAATCAAGCCCCCTTGGCCAGCCACAGCAACCCCCCTTCATATCATTGCGCTTTGGTTTGTAGCAATCACAAGTACAAACCCTAGTTTCTCTCTTCTCCAAAAACCCTAACTTTCTCATCCGGCATCTGATTCACCTTAAACGAATTGTGTTGCGACCGTAGGGAGGAGAAAAACTTGCTGGAGCATTGCTAGCAAGAATTTGGAGACATTTGCTCGGGAGGAGGAGAACTTGTTGGAGCATTGCTAGCAAGAATTTGTTCTAATTTTTCTTCATTAGAGCATACATCTAGGTACCCTCGACCTGTAGGATTAGTTTTGTTCGATTTCGTGTCCGTTCGATGTGCGTATCGGATACGTATCGGAGCTACAACGTAGGTGTTCGATGAAATTACTCAATGGATTGAAACTTGATAACTTGTGAAACTATTTATATATTTGGATAGCCCTAGATGTAGGGATCACAACACCATAGTTTGTGCTTCGAATCGGGCTCGTGTCCATGTCCAAACAGGACATGAACACACTGCACGTGCAGGCCGCGCGCGCGCCCTGCTGTCGCGTGTTGTTTGTGCGATACACAGGCCACGTGGCCGCGTGCCACTTGGCATGTAAGTGGGGGCAACGTCTTTGGACACGTCCCCCAAGTTTCGTGTCATCTCGATTCGAATCGAGTGAGAGATCGTGACCGCACGGGTCGACACACGCACGCGCGAGCTCGCACATCTGCCGCTGACACAGCCCTCGTGCCGACTCGTGGGGACACGTTGACTCGATCCGATGAGTCCTACATATAGCCCTATACCTAACCTATCCTAGGATACGACCACGACACGTGTCGTAGGACACATGAGTCCCTAGACTCGTCGTCCCGCGTGCACGACGAAGTGCACTATTCTGTGCACAAGCGCACAAGCCGCGCGTGGACACGGGCTTCGTGCACGTCGGACATGACACTTGGCCGCACGCTAACTCAGCCAATAGGTCAGGGACGTGTTAGCCTAGGTGTATGCAAAGTTTCACGAGAAACGGTTCAGAATCGAGCGAGAAATCGAACTCGCACCGATTCATTAGACACGCGTATCGGGTTTTCCGATACTCACTCTGTGGACACGATACGGTTACGATTTCGACTTCGTGAGTTCCGGAGCATGTCCTACATACCGAGACCATCCAATTTTCCAAGTTTTGCGGGTTCTAGTTGGGTATTTTGCGATTTGGGTCTCGAGTTGAGATTTCAGATTTTGAATATATATATATATATTTTTTTTTTAATATATATATATATATATATATATATATATATATATATATATATTGAATTGATTTTGTCATAATTTGATTTCCAGATATTTTAGTGATAATTTTTGAGTTTATAATAGGTTAATTAAGTTCTGGACTTGCGTGGAGTGGTCGTTGGGTTTATACCCTATTTTATCTACTATTTATGTATATATTTGGGTTTTTCCTCCTTATGTGTGTGTGTGTGTGTGTATATATATATATATATGTGTGTGTGTGTGTGTGTGTGTGTGTGTGTGTGTGTGTGTAATATATATATATATATATATATATATATATATATATATATATATATATATATATATATATATATATATATATATATATTTTGGAACCAGGTAAATTGTTTCTGGAATCGCTCCCACTGGGAATCGCTCCCAGTGGGAGCGATTCCAGAAACAATTTACCTGGTTCCAAAATATATATATATATATATATATATATATATATATATATATATATATATATATATATATATATATATATATATATATATATATATAGCTGTATGTATAGATATATATGCATTGGTGAGATAGTCGAGATGCGTAATCTCAGAGTCGAGTTTCATTCCCCCTTCGAGTGACCAACTTCCTTTACTTATATATATATATATATATATATATATATATATATATATATATATATATATATATATAATATATATGATACAGTCTCATAGTTTAATAATTAGCTATTGTTCTCAGTTTTGAACCCTCACAACAGCCCCTTGTCGACACACAACCACACAAACCTCTTTTCACAAGTAAGGTTATATATATATATATATATATATATATATATATATATATATATATATATATATATGCCTTGGTGAGTTAGTCGAGATGCGTAATCTCAGAGTCGAGTTTCATTCCCCCTTCGAGTGACCAACTTCCTTTACTTATATGTGTATTTGTGTATATGCCTATATATATATATATATATATATATATATATATATATATATATATATATATATATATATATATATAAGCATATACACAAATACACATAAAGTAAAAAATAAAAATAATATATATATATATATATATATGTATATATATATATATATATTATTTTTATTTTTTACTTTATGTGTATTTGTGTATATGCTTATATATATATATATATATATATATATATATATATATATATATATATATAAAGTAAAAAATAAAAATAATATATATATATATATATATATATATATATATATATATATATATATATATATATATATATATATATATATATATATTACTTTATGATAGATATATGTATATATGTATATATATGATATAGTCTCATAGTTTAATAATTAGCTATATTGACCAAATGAGCCTAGAATGACCGAGTCGACCGACAAGTTGACCAAGTTGTCAAAAGTCAACTTTGAGTCAAACTTGATCCAAATCGACTCAAACGAACTTAGAATGACCTGGAAACTTGTGCTTGACCTAAAAGTTAGTAAACGGACTAGTTGACTCATAGTTGACCAGAGTTGACCATGTTTGACCCGAGTTGACCAAGGTTGACTTTGACCTAGAAGGACCTAGAATCATATAGAATTATATTGTAGACATTTCTTATGATATTTTGGACCTTGTTGTGACTTATGGTTAATTTAAATTGGATTACATCACTCCAGTTAAGTTACACTTCCTCATCAGCAGCTTGGATTGTCAGGCGAGTACATTCTCTGACCGTTTCATTCTTGCTTGGACATATTTACTTGTTATACTTGTTGTTGTCACGATATTATCACGGATTAGTACTATATGGATCTCTTCATGCGATGTTATCCCCTCGGATACATCGGATATATTGTGCTCATGTACTTTATCATATGCATCGTCTACTCTTTGTATTCATATTTATTCATGTATACTCATGTGACATTTATGTACACTTATGATCATGTGAGCCTTCATGTATAACCCAGTATTCATGTGGACTAGCTATCCATGTGACACACTACTTTCATGTGCAATAACATACCTGGACAGATCCTTGTGTACAGATTGGGGCAGGGGGAGTATTTATTTGGTTATGTGATCTACACCATTATCATGTACA
Organism: Iris pallida; assembly: GCA_029216955.1. Taxonomy (NCBI): domain Eukaryota; kingdom Viridiplantae; phylum Streptophyta; class Magnoliopsida; order Asparagales; family Iridaceae; genus Iris; species Iris pallida. Next base: position 9,854,665 of record JANAVB010022397.1, read on the forward strand.
ACTCCAAATTAGATTTAAGTCATGTATAACCGAAGCCTGTTTACATAACCAAATATGTGCTCTAAATCACATAGTTAGTTCAGTTTTTTTACCTATATCATGTATATCTATTTTTACTATATCATGTTCTTCTTTTTACAGTCTCTATACTATTTCTTTACAACATTTCATGTATATTATTCTATAGCTTGTTCATATTTTCCTTTCATGTTATGAACTGTGTGAGAGATATGCATTCGTTCCTATCCTGACTGGACCTGTTGAAAATATTACAGATGATGAGGATTGCTACGATACTTACTATGGAGCAGGCCTAGTTGACACAGGTGACCTGGACCCTCAGAAGGATCCAGTAGTCGCTGAGGACTTGTCATTAGCTTAGCCTAGACTTATCTTATTTTCTAGATTTATGAGATATTTGAGATTGTATTGATATATTGTTTATGGTGTGGTTTACATCGAGACTTATTATTCATATTGTGACTCTCTGTTGAGATTATCTTATCATTGTTTCCATCTTAGTTTGTGATTGAGATGACTTATTATATTGTTCTCCATTCGGAGCATATTCTAGATTGTGTTAGATGTTGGACCTAGAAAATCGTTCTACCGTCGACACTACGGCGTAGGCTGGACGTACCCACTTATCGTGCCCTTACACTGGGTGCGGGTCGTGACATACATCAACCAAATCTGCATGACCAATGTGTCAATGGGTCTAGACAATACCAAATCTGCATGACCAATGTGTCAAGAAATCAAGGATATCTATATTAAATACAAGAAACATAGAAAATAACATAGACAAGAAATTATCATAGAATGTACTCGCCTGAGATCAAATGTGAAATATCAGCGACGTCCGATACGGCACCTCGAAAACCTAAATATGGAATATTATATTAATATCATGTTTGGAAAATGAAAACAAGTCATACTACTCCATTTCTAGGTCATAAAATCAATTCTAGGTCGAATTGGTCAAACTATGTCAATATCCCATATTCCTACATATTACCTATCTAGATACATTACATATATGTATTTACCTGACTATCTAGGTTTGACACTCACTTATTTTATATTACCTATTTATAGGTCTTGCCTAATACCCATTGATCCCACTATCTACATCACCTTAGTTCTAGGCCAACTCAATTTCATATAAGCAACCCATTATATCTTATCATTTATTACATTGCCTATACACATAGGATACCTTCCTCTCCTAACATGCACAGGCCTTCCTCCTTCCTGTACTCAACCAAAAGAGATATCCCTTCCTAATTTACATGTATTTGACTAAATCCTATTTCCTGTGCACTAATGCACAGGTATCTACTAATACTGCTACAGGAAGACCCAATATCCTAAATGCCCTTGCCTGAACATTCCCTATAGCAGTTCACTACTGCTTATTTCCTTGTATAAGTCCCTAAGAATGATACATCAAGTCCCCTATCCTTTACTTCAATGTTCAGTCCTTGACTGAACTCAACATTCCCTTTGTTCAGTCCTATTGACTGAAACATCAGTGCCTTCTTCTCTCTTACTGAACTCTGATACTCCAAAGCCCATAACCCAACCTATATTTCTAAACCCCTAACTGTTATTTAACTAATACACAAACAAACCATACTTCTCTCCTCTAACTCCCTATCAGTCCAAAATTGATACTCTCCAAATCCTTTCCATTCAGTCCAAGGCTGAAGCTCACATCTCTTCTCTTAGTTCAGTCCTAGTTCAGTTCTCAACTGAACTTTAAGATTCTCCTTTTCCAATGTACAGTCCAAGAATGAATATCACACTATATTTGGTTCAGTCTTTTAACTGAACCCCAAACATTACCCTCATCTATTCAGTCCAGTGACTGAAACTCTAACATTTCCCTATACATTCATTTCAGTTTTTAACTGGACTCAAGCCCCCCTCCCCACCTCACTAATCAGTCCAATTTTCCTCATTCCTAGTACAGGCCTTTGCCTGTACTCACACTGTTCACAAGTGTTCAGGCCTTTAATGCCTACAACTGACTTACCTTTCCCTATAGCAGTTGGCACAGGGTATGAGTGCCCTGTTGCTATGGTTGCCTCCCTTCTTAACTCCTTCTATTTGAGTGATCTTCCCTTCATTCCTGTTCAAATACACAGCCTCTATGGTATGTGCCCAAACTGAAAAACCCCTCTAATAGCTTGCCCTTGACAGGAAAGTCCTTAATCAAACTCACACTGCCTAGTGTTCTCAGTCCACCAAGACACACATATACCTATATACATTTGCATTAGATATCCATATAGGTTAGCACATCCCAATAAACCTATACATATACAACACACCTCGCTATATATACATAAGTATGTATCAGTAGATACATACCTGCCCCCTTATATATATAACAGTATGATCATATATGAACACAGTTACATATAAATATTATATTATACATGTAGGATACATTTATATATATATAAGCATATACATATAGAGACATGTACTCTTATATATATATATATATATATATATATATATATATATATACACACACACACACACACATACTGTATAGCACATGCATATAAATATACACAAAATTAGTAAACCACCATGCTAATGTCAAGTGTCATGAGAAGTATAGTATGTGCACAATGTGTTGGAGTTCAAAAACCCCCAAATTGATCCCGTGTCCAAATACAACATGACACAACCTATTGGTATCCATTTATGGACATTATAATAGCCTCAAACACTACTCACATGTCCGTTTAGCCTATGGGACAATATGACAAACACTTCGTGTGTCATCCTTGAATTTCTTCCAAAAGTGGCACAAAACTCATTCTAACTTTCGAATAGAGATTCATTAGAGTCTCAAAACTCTTCCTATGGGTAGTCCTAATACATGGGTGAGTTTCTAATAGTGGCATGCATGAATATGACATTTAAACTAAGGGAAATGACAAGGTTTTACCTATTGGGAGATGGATTCCCAATGAAGCTCTAGGAAATGGCTCAAGTGTCAAGTATGACACAATTTCCCAAGCCTTTGGACTCCTCTTCTTGAGCTTCTTAGTCTCCAAACTCTAAGTCTTCTATGGTAAAGAGAGGGTGAAGTTTTGAGGGATTTTGGAAGGTTTTTGGTGGAGGAAAGTGTAGGAAATGGAGGAGGCTTGTAGATAGCTCAACTGGGATTTCTTGAAGGCTCAAACGAAAATATAGAAGAGTGAGAGAACCCTCTCATGTTGGCTGCCATAAATGAGCCCTAAAATCTACTACAAATGTCCAAAATACCCCTCAAGTTGTCATGACACTAATCTTAATGTGGGGTAGCATCTAGTCTAAGTCTTGGGTTAATTATATTCCTAATCTTGACTCAACATGACTTAAATGTGGCTAATTGTGTTCATCTAAAATATAGGTCCAAGTGGTCATGTCTAGTCCAAATAGGTCCATTAATCTAAGGTCCAATAAATAGACTAGTCTACCAATAAATTCAACCTTCACAAGCAATTAATTAAATAATCATATATACAATATAAATAGTATAAAATGAAAAATAACCCTATCTAGGATTGTGGTAGTGACAATTCCAAATAAGTCGTCGAAGTTTACAACATCCAATAATGTCCAAGATCGCGCCCGATGTCCAAATATTCCAATAGTAATCCAATACGTTGATGATTGATTTAAGAGATCGAGCAAAGTCACAAATTAGGAAATGTATGATTAGATTATGATTAACACAATAATAGAAGAGAACGTCACAACATAATATCTATAATCTGTATATAGAAAATATTTATAGTGTTCGGAAATCAAGTCCTTTACCTAATCAAAATATTTAAAAATAACCAATAACATTATTTGGTAAAAAGTACTGTAGGTAAAATATTATAATATTATTAAATAACTTATTTACTAAGATATTATCACTACTAGTATAAAATACTATACATATTTTTACCAATATATATATATATATATATATATATAGAGAGAGAGAGAGAGAGAGAGCAATGCTATGCCTACAACCAAATTCTTACAACCCCTTTACTCCCGCCACGTGTCGGGTTTGGATTGGAGGAGAGGAGTAAGTGGTGGGGTCGGGTGGAGCCCATGTAGCATGGGGGGTGTGAGGGGTGGTGGGATCCGATGGGACCCATGTGTAAGGGGTTGGTGAGTGAGGTTGTAAAAAGGTTGTAAGAATTTGGTAGTAAACTTAGCATTATATATATATATATATATATATATATATATATATATATATATATATAGCATAATGGGCTCTGGGTTGGCGCAGCCCACAGTTAATCACCAAAAATGCACAGAGAAATAAGTAAATGGGTTTGCAGCCCAACCCAAAGTGTAGGGTTTAAACCCTAGCCTTTCTCTTCTAGAGAGAGAAAGGAAACTCTACAGCCGCACAAAAATTCACAGAAAGAGAATGGGAAGAAGAAGAAGAATAAGGAAGAAAATGAAGAAAAGAGGAAGGAAAAGCTCACCCAAAGATAGACGCGAAGGCGCCGCTAGAGTACGACAATGGTGTACTTCTTGTGGAAGATCAACGGGGACTGGATTGGCCTCAGCGGAGATCGCGATCAACGGATCTATACGGTGGAGCTGGACTGGACAGATCTAGACTTGGCAACTGCTCAGGCCGACGGTGCCAGCGGATTTGGAGGTAAGGTTGTTGTGTAGTTGGTTTTGGTGAAGGGGATGGGTGGAGTCGGGTGCTATGGTATAGTGGTGACGCGGTCTAGTAGTGGTTGACCGGAGGGAAGGGTGGCGTCGTGGCAGAGAAGGAAGATGGCTGGAGTAGGTGTTAGTCGATTGGGTCAAGAAAACCTAGATCTAGGTGATGGTACTGTGATGTGGTAGTGGCATTAGGTAGTGGGAAGGAGTTCATCGAAGTAGATGGTAGCTGGGACGAGGAGGTGGAGAAGTAGAGGAGCGGTAGAAGTAGGCGGAGTGGTGGTCTAATGTGCGGGGCGGTGTTAGGTGGTGGTGATGTGCTGGAGTTAGTAGTATAGGGGTATCGGAGTTGGTGGTTGGACTTGCTGGTGGCGAAGGGAATGGTGGTTTGGTGGTGGTGCTGCTGTGGGTGTCGGGGTGTGTGAACAGGGGATAGCGGCGGGGGAAAATAAAGTGAGAAGGAGAACCGGGTGGCGACGGAGTTTGCTGGAGCTTGGCCGAAGCACGATCGTGCGTGACGGACAATAGCGGAGCTTGGCCGAACATAAGACAGAGAGAGAGTGAGTGAATATTTTGTAATAAAATATTGAAGAGTCTCCAATATTTAAATAAAAATAGTATTATGCTCTCCAAGCCTAAATGGCAAAGCTATAAATTGTAATAGATCTATGGGTACTAGTAAAGATGACTAACATATCCCAACTAACCACTAACTAATCTGGTAGTTAACAACTAACTCCTAATTAGAACTAACTAATCATCAGTCAAGCTAACTAACAACTAATTACTTATAGCCCAAATCCAAAAGCCCACAATTCAAGTCCAAGGCTTGGTAGGCACTTAGAATAGCTATCCCACGATCCAAACCCAAAGCTTGATAGGCTCACAATTAATTAGTAATAAAATAATTTAGAAATAAAATTAACTAATCAAATAACAATAACCAGAATTGAAATTAAATTCACAATAAATCAGAAAATAATTTTATAAATTTCCAAAAATCATAACCTTGTTTTTCTAAAATAGGATTTCAAATTTAGGTAGTTACATTAACTTAGCTACTAATTGTTGGTAAAGATAGCCTAACATACAGTACTATATGTTATGTGGTCACGTGTTTTTATTTGCTTGTACATACTACATCTCATCTCTTGCTCGTCTAATTATTTTCCTCTTTTCGTTTTAGTAGTTTGCTGCTAATAGTTCAATTTTGGGAGAGTTGCTGCATTTAATTTTGCATGTAAGCCCCTTAAACCTATACTGGATATATATATATATATATATATATATATATATTTATATATATATAATCACATAATATATATATATATATATATATATATATATATATATATATTTTATATATATATAATCACATATATATATATATTATTTTATTTTTTTATGTGATTATATATATATATATATATATATATATATATATATATATAAAATATATATATATATATATATATATATATAAAATATATATATATATATATATATATATATATATATATATATATATATATATATATATATGTTTATGTAGATTTTTTTTTGCATATATAGTTTCTTAAACCTATAGTATATATATATTGTTGGCACATTTTATTTTGATATTATTAACAGCATCTTCGTAGTTTAGTTTTCTCTATTTTCAGATTGAAATCATTTCAGAAGCTCTACAACTTAAAGACTGTCCATTCAAGTTTACCAACCATAACCTTGAAGACTGAAGCAAAGATCGGCGTTCCTTGAAAAGGCGGCTCTCTACACTACATGTTTTTGAGTCTGTACAAGGTCTAGGTCTTTCTGTAAACACTTAAGGTTGGATGACAAAACTAAAAGCTTTCTATTCTCAAGTCAAAAATCAATATCTTATAGAACGGCATACCGGCGGTATGCTCCGGCATACCGGCGGTATACCGTTTTACTGACCACAAAACTTTCTGTGAGAAATATCGGCATACGGACGGTATGCTCCGGCATACCGGCGGTATACCGTTTTGTGGATCACAAAATGTTCTTTAACAAACATCGGCATACCGACGGAATGCTCCGGCATATCGACGGTATACCGTTTTGTTTGCCTCAAAATCATTCTATGATGTTGATCGGAATACCGACGGTATACTCCGGCATACCAGCGGTATACTATTTTGTGAGCCATAGAACATTCTATGACAAACTTCCGCATACCGACGGTATGCTCCCGCATACCGACGGTATATCATTTTGTTTATCACAAAAACGTTCTGTGACACACATCGGTATACCGATGGTATACCGCGGCATACCGACGGTATACCGGGTTACGAAATTTGATTTTTTGAATGGCATAGACCAGCATTAATGGCAGCATTAAATGCTCACAACGGATATTAATATAACCGTTACTGTTCGACCGGTATACCGACGGTATCCGGTCCATACCGACGGTATGCCGGTCAGCCTGTATCCTGGAGCATTAAATGCTACCTACTCTTGGTTTCTCTATAAATGAAAGCCTTCTCTCTCTTGAAGCTTTCACAAACTCTTGCCATAAATTTTCCAAACAACCAAGACCTCCACCATTAATACTCTACCAAGCTTTTAATTGTCATCCTCTCCCAAAATGCTACAGTATTTAAGAGTTGTAATTTTCGATCTTCAAGTGTTAGAAGATCAACAAGTTCTCTTCTCATTTCTTTGAAGTTGGCGAGCCTTCGTAAGAAAACTCGTGTGTTGAAGTTGGCAAGTTCTTCGAATCCAAACTCGTATTGAATTTGGCGAGTTCTTCGGATCCAAACTTGTGTGTACTATTTTATTAAATAGTGGATTTAAGCCGAAGAGAGTTCCGGGACTGGATTGCCTCAAGCGAGGATAACAGGATACATCTTGTGTTTGATCTTCTTACTCTATCTTTTTATTTGACATATATTGCTTCTTGTGCTTAAGTTATTTTTTATTTCCCTATTCACCCCCCTCTAGGATTCTACAATTGGTATCAGAGCTTTGTTCTCTTGATTTAGATTTACACCCTTTGAGTGATCCATGGCCACTAACCCTAGTATCAACACCTTCCACAACGAGGGACACTCCACAAATAGGCCTCCCCTATTTGATGGAACCAACTATAACTACTGAAAGATTAGGATGAGCATTTATCTGAAGTCCATAGATTTCAATTTATGAGATTGTGTGATAAATGGTCTCCCTACTCCTTCCAGAGTTATTGAGGATGTTGCATCTGACACCCTTAGGGACATACTTACTGAAAACACCAAGAAGCTTGCTAGTCGAGATGCCAAGGCTATGAACGCTCTTTATTGTGCTCTCGATAGTAGTGAATTTAATAGAATCTCTACTTGCAAGACTTCCAATGAGATTTGGAAGTTACTTGAAGTCACACACGAGGGTACATCACAAGTAAAGGAATCCAAGATTAGTATAATCACGCAAGAATATGAGTCATTTAAGATGAAACATGATGAGTCTATTACTTGCATGTTTACTCGTTTTGGTGATATTATTAATCCTTTTTCTTCTCTTGGTAAGGAATATTCTGCTCTTGAAAAGATCAGAAAAATCCTTAGAGGATTGACTAAAGGATGGAGTCCTAAAGCTACCGCAATCATTGAGGGGAACGACCTGACAGTCATGAACCTTAAGACCCTCATAGGAAAGCTTATGACTCATGAACTCGATATGAAAGATCAAGAAGAATCTTCCATACAAGAGAAGGAGAAGGAGAATGCCAAAGAGAAGGAGAAGTCTCTTGCTCTCAAAGTTATAAAGTCCTACTCCAAGGATAGCTCCAATGACAACGAGTCGGACGATGATGAAGAAATAGCTCTCACAGCTAAGCACTTCCGAAAGTTCCTCAAATTCAACAAAGCCAACCGCTTCAGACGGAACAATGAGGAAGATCCGACGTTCTATCAATGCAGAAGAACCGGACACATCAAGAGGGACTATCCTATGATAAGAAAAGACTCAAGCAAGTATGAGAAGCCTAGCAAAAGAAGCTCATCCTCCAGGAAATTTGCCAACACAAGCATTTGGTATGAGAGTGACGCAAGCGACTCCGACAACGACAAAGAGTGCAAACACAATGTCAATGTTTGTCTCATGGCAACCGATGAGGTACTTGATGATCTCTCCTTAAATACTCTTACTTATGATGACATGGAGAAAGCTATCCTTGAACTACATGAAGAGCACAAAGGTGTTAGGAATAAATACAAGAAATCTCTAAAAGAGGTTGATGCTCTTCAACTTAAAGTAGAGAGACTCTCAAGCATCATTATTGATGTAAAGGGAAAATCTCCTGCTTCTGACACGGATGAAATAGAGTCTTTGCGACTCAAGTTTCAAGAATCCCTTGTCACCATCAAGAAAAGGATGATGAGATTCAATCCATAAGAAGGGCTTATAAATTTGCTATGCATAAAGTTCAAGATGCTAATAGGAAAGAATATGATACTTGTATTAAGTATAATGATCTTCTTGTACAAAGTAAGAAAATAGGTAATAAGAACACTACTCACATACATACTCTAAGATACCTCCACACTCATCACAATGCTAGGCATACTTCTTACATGAACACTATACACAAGTCCTATTCTAACACAAGGAAAGGACCATTTGTTAAGAAAAATACTTTGCATCATGCTTTTTATTATCATCATCATAATACTAATGATAGAACTCCTCGCACTAGAGATTCACATATGCATGATACTCACACGTCTTCTTCTAAATCCTCTATGATTTGCAACTACTGTGGCTTGCTTGGACATACGACTAATTATTGTCATACTAGGAAACTAGTTGATAAGAAAGTTTATAAGTAGGTTCCTAAGAATAACACTCAAGGACCCATACGATCATGGGTACCAAAATGTTCATCTTCAACTTATGTTGTAGGTAAAGAGTCCTTCTCATGCTAGAAGCAAGTGGATTCTCGATAGCGGTTGTTCACGGCACATGACCGGGGATGCTTCATTATTTACAACGCTATCGATAAAGAAGGAAGGACACGTCTCCTTTGTTAACAATCTTAAAGGTCACATTATAGGAAATGGTAATATCGGTTCCCCTCCTTATCCTTGTATTAAGAATGTGTGTCGTGTTACTAATCTTAAACACAATTTTCTTAGTATTAGTCATCTTACCGATAATGGTTATGATATCAAGGTTGTTAAGTTCAAATGTTTCATTACCGATAGTTCAAGTGGATCTATTGTTTATGAAGGCATTAGAGAAAACAATATCTATGTTTTATATCTTGTCGAAGACACTAATAATGACATGTGCTTAGTTGCTAAGAACGATGAAAGTTGGCTTTGGTACATGAGGCTCGGACACGCCAACATGGATACCATTTCTCGTCTTTCCACCAAGAAGCTCGTAAGAGAACTCCCAAGTATCCCTTTCAAAAAGGATATGGTGTGTGAAGAATGCGAGAAAAGTAAGTTGACCAAGTCATCCTTCAAATCCATTAACTCTGTGAGTACCTCTAGACCTCTTCAACTTATTCATATGGATCTTTTTGGTCCTAGTAGAGTTGCTAGTCTTGGAGGAAAGCTTTATGCTTTTGTTTTGGTTGATGATTTTTCGAGATTTACTTGGGTTATTTTTCTTGCTTGCGAAAGTGATATTTTTCGTGAATTTGTTGCTTTTTGTAAACGTGTTCGAAATGAGAAAGGTTTTTCTATTAACAAGATTAGAAGTGATCGTGGAGGAGAATTTTACAATGCCGATTTTAAAAGATTTTGTAAAAAGAATGGTTTTGGACATGATTTTGCTTGTCCACGAACTCCTCAACAAAATGGTGTTGTGGAGAGAAAGAATAGAACCCTTGGCGATATGGCCTGGGTTATGTTAAACCAATATAAGCTCCCCCAATATTTTTGGGCAGAAGCCGTTAACACGGCATGTCATGTTATAAATAGGGTCTTGATTAGACCTATTTCTAAAAAGACTCCTCATGAGCTTTGGTTTGACAAAATTCCCTCTATTGAATATTATAAAGTTTTTGGATGTAATTATTTTATTTTGAATACCAAGGATAACCTAGGCAAGTTTGAAGAAAAAGCCTATAAAGGAATATTTCTTTGATACTCTACTCATAGTAAAGGTTTTCGTGTTTTTAATAAAAGAAGTCTTGTTGTCGAAGAGTCAATCAATGTCTCTTTTAATGAACTTAACTCTTCTACATTCTCCTCTTCCGATGATATTGATGACATCTCATTTGGGTTGGAGAACTCCTCTATTGGAGATTGTCCTTCTTCATCTAACAATGAAGTTGTGACTCCTCCAACAAAAGAGTCTCCACCTCTCGAGCCTCCTCAAAAGGATCTCCCAAAAGAATAGAGATTTGTCACCAATCATCCTAAGGAGCTTATCATTGGGGATCCTTCTTCCAGTGTAAGCACTAGATCCTCCACTCGTGATCTTTGTGCAAACGTGGCTTTTATCTCTCAAATAGAGCCTAAAAATATTAATGATGCTTTTCATAATGAATTTTGGATGATAGCGTTGCAAGAAGAGCTAAATCAATTTGAGCGAAACAAGGTTTGGAAACTTGTCCCAAAACCTAGCAATCACCCCATTATTGAAACTAAATGGGTGTTTCGAAATAAACTTAATGAAGATGGGTTAGTAACTTGTAACAAAGCCCGATTGGTTGCTCAAGGCTATAACCAAGAGGAAGGCATTGACTACGACGAAACCTATGCTCCGGTTGCTCGTCTTGAATCCATTTGTATGCTATGTGCTTTTGCTTGTTTTAATGATTTTAAACTCTTTCAAATGGATGTTAAGAGTTCTTTTCTAAATGGTATTATTAAAGAGGAAGTTTATGTAAAACAACCTCCTGGCTTTGAAGATTTTCAATTTCCTAATCACGTGTTCAAACTCCACAAAGCCCTTTATGGCCTCAAACAAGCTCTTCGTTCTTGGTATGAGCGCCTTAGCTCCTTTCTTGTTTCACACAATTTTTCTAAGGGCAAAGTCGACATGATACTTTTTATCAAATCCCATAATGGCACTCTTTTACTGGTTCAAATTTATGTCGATGACATCATTTTTGGTTCTACTAACAATACACTTTGTGTAGAATTTGCTAATGTTAAGCAGAAAGAATTTGAAATGAGCATGATGGGTGAACTATCATTCTTTTCGGGCTTACAAATCAAACAAGGACCCAAAGGGACCTTAATCAATCAAGCAAAATATACAAAGGATCTCCTCAAGCATTTCGAACTTGACTCATCCAAATCAATGAGGACTCCTATGGCAACAACGACAAAGCTTGACAATGATGAACATGGCACATCGGTCGACATTCGTAAGTATCGAGGTATGATCGATAGTTTACTTTATCTAACTGTTAGCCGTCATGATATCATGTTTAGTGTATGTCTTTGTGCACGATATCAAGCAAATCCAAAGGAATCACACTTATGTGCCGTCAAGCATATTTTTCGATATCTCAAAGGCACCGTTAACATGGGCCGTTGGTATCCGAAATCTTCATCCTTTGATCTTCATGGCTTCTCGGATGCAGATTTTGCCGGATGCAAGATTGACCGAAAGAGCACTAGCGACACATGTCAATTCCTTGGGAAATCCTTAGTATCGTGGTTTAGTAAGAAACAAAATTTTGTTGCTCTTTCAACCACTGAGGCCGAGTATATTGCGGCAGGTTGCTGTTGTGCACAAATTCTTTGGATGTCCCAAACACTTATAGATTATGGTATTTCTTATACTTGTGCCCCTATTAAATGTGATGTGATAACACTAGCTCGATCAATCTCACAAAAAATCTGATTTGTCACTCATGCACGAAGCACATTGAAATTAGACACCATTTTCTTCGTGATCATCAACAAAAGGGAGATATCCGCCTTGAATTTATTGACACTACTTATCAGTTAGCCGATATTTTCACCAAACCTCTCCCGGAGGATCGCTTCATTTTTTTTTTGCCAAGAATTGGGCATTTTAAATTTTGCCTCATAGTTCTTCTCGGCCGGCACACCGACGGTATACTGCGATATACCGGTCCACGGCGGACTACTTAGTCATTACTGCTCTCAGGCCCCGCCACTCTTCCATTCTCCCTTTATTCCTTCCCCTTCATTAACTACCCATCACTTCCATCATTTCCTCATTTAATACGCAACTCCTCTTTTCCTCTTTCTCATTCCATAACTTCCCAACCACATTAATAACCCACCCCTTCCTCTCCCCCTTTAACTCCTCCATTATCTCCATTTCAAAACCACCTCTTTTTCCCTCTCATCCTCTACAACCGTTCCCACTCTTCCCCTTCCCCATACCTTTTAAAAACCCACCTTCTTCCTCCTCATCTTCTTCATTTCACAAACCTTCTTCCTTCTTCCAAACTTTCTCCACTCCCAATGGCTGCCCCCAAGTGTGCTCGTTCATCCTCCACCTCCTTTAATCCATTCACTCATGTGCCCTTGTCCCATGGCTATGACCAGCGGGTCTTCACCTCCTCCTTGGCTGTCGAATCTTGGTTCCAACACTTCATGCACCATAACGTCTACAAAGGCCGCGCCATCAACTGGAACCTCTTTCCCGGCCATGTTTCTCTCTTCGAGGAGGCTGGTCTCTCTTCCTTCCTTCGGCGTCAGGTACCTGTCTATCCCGCCACCGTACGTCTGTTCTACTGCAACATGGTTCCGGACATCGAGAACGGCACCATTGAGACTATGGTCAACGAGCGCCATTTCTGCCTGACGGCTCGTGACCTCTCCAGCATTCTCGACATCCCAGACAAAGGAGAGGCTCTACCGGGCTTGGCTGCTCTTCATCCTTCGGCGTCGTACTCTTTTGACGAATTCTGCGCTATCATTTGCAAGGGCCCAAACCCTCTTAATATCCCGGCTCTTTCCGCACAACTGGAACCGTTTTACTACGAGCTCCATAGGATCGTGTGCCACACCCTCTATCCCAAGGGCGGCAACTATGACGCCATCACCGGTGACGCCCTGGTGTGTATGTACTACCGGTATTCGATGAAGTCTTGGTCCTTCCCCAAGACTCATCTCCATGCTTTCTTCGGCGTCCTGCCCGCGGGGAAGCAGAATCTGTACTATGGATCCTTCATCACTCTTATCTTGGAAGACAAGCAAGTCGACCTCTTCCTTTGCTACTCGGACGGTATCCCATCCTTCCTTAATGTTTCCCGCTCCGTCGGTGGTGCCTCCACATCTCGTGCCTCCTCCTCCCAAGAGCCGCCAGCTTCTGCTCCTGCTACACCCGCCTCTACTCCTCCTGCCTCCGGCCGCTACATGCCGCTAACACAGCAGCATTTTGACATGCGTATAGCTCAGGCAGAGGAGCAGATGCGGGCCCACACTCGTGGCCTTGGTACTCTGATCCAATCCCGCTTCCATGACCAGGCTTATTTTATTCAGCGCACCCTTCATGACCGGGATGCATTTCTGGATCTGAAGCTTCAGGATCCGATGTACCAGGCCTCCCACTTTTCCGATTCCAATGCCTACGGCTTTATGTACCCGGACGACATTGATCCTTTTGGCGCTTTCCACCAGGCTCAGGATGGTGGGGATGATCCGGCTGATGAGTAGTGGTTACTTCCTTGTGTTGGTGATGTCGAATAAGTGGTTGTCTTATTTTGTTTGTGGTTGTTTTTATGTCTTTTGCGGTCCTTCAGGGACCATTGTTTGGTTGTTCCTAGTTGTTTGCAGTCATACGGGGACTTGATATCTGTCCTTTTATTGTCTTGCTAACTCTCATAGAGGAGAGTTTTTCATGTCTTTATGTAGTGTGTTATAGTTGTCACGCATGTATCCAATTTCTAATTTTTATCTATCAATACGTGCTTTTGTCTATGATATTGTGTTCCATATTCATGTTTTTTTATTTTTTCTTTTCCATTTTTGACTAAGTGACAAAGGGAGAGAAAACGTATTGAGGGAGAGTTGTCTACCTACTGGGGAGTCACTATCTGAAGATGCTATCTCTATATTTTGTCAATTATCAAAATGGGGGAGATTGTTGGCACATTTTATTTTGATATTATTAACAGCATCTTCGTAGTTTAGTTTTTTCTGTTTTCAGATTGATATCATTTCAGAAGCTCTACTACTTAAAGACTGTCCATTCAAGTTTACCAACCATAGCCTTGAAGACTGAAGCAAAGACCGACGTTCCTTGAAAAGACGGCTCTCTATACTGCATGTTTTCGAGTCTGTACAAGGTCTAGGTCTTTCTGTAAACACTTAAGGTTGGATGACAAAACTAAAAGCTTTCTATTCTCAAGTAAAAAATCAATCTCTCATAGAACGGCATACCGGCGGTATGCTCCGGCATACCGGCGGTATACCATTTTACTGACCATAAAACTTTTTGTGAGAAATATCGGCATACCGACGGTATGCTCTGGCATACCGGCGGTATACCGTTTTGTGGATCACAAAAACGTTCTGTGACAAACATCGGCATATCGACGGTATGTTCTGGCATTCCGACGGTATACCGTTTTGTTTGCCACAAAAACATTCTGTGATGTTGATCGGAATAACGACGGTATACTCCGGCATACCGGCGGTATACCGTTTTGTGAGCCATAGAACATTCTGTGACAAACTTCGGCATACCGACGGTATACCGTTTTGTTTATTACAAAAACGTTCTGTGACACACATCGGTATATCGACGGTATATCGCGGAATACCGACGGTATATCGGGTTACAAATTTGATTTTTGAATGGCATAGACCAGCATTAATGGCAGCATTAAATGCTCCCGACGGATATTAATATGACCGTTACTGTTCGACCGGTATACCGACGGTATGCCGGTCAGCCTGTATCTAGGAGCATTAAATGCTACCTACTTTTGGTTTCTCTATAAATGAAAGCCTTCTCTCTCTCTTGAAGCTTTCACCAACTCTTACCATAAATTTTCCAAACAACCAAGAGCTCCACCATTAATACTCTACCAAGCTTTTAATTGTCATCCTCTCCTAAAGTGCTAGTGTATTTAAGAGTTGTAATTTTCGATCTTCAAGTGTTAGAAGATCAACAAGTTCTCTTTTCATTTCTTTGAAGTTGGCGAGCCTTCGTAAGAAAACTCGTGTGTTGAAGTTGGCGAGTTCTTCGGATCCAAACTCGTGTTGAAGTTGGCGAGTTCTTCGGATCCAAACTCGTGTGTACTATTTTATTAAATAGTGGATTTAAGCCGGAGAGAGTTCCGGGACTGGATTGCCTCAAGCGAGGATACCCGGATACATCTTGTGTTTCATCTTCTTACTTTATCTTTTATTTGACGTATATTGCTTCTTGTGCTTAAGTTATTTTTTATTTCCCTATTCACCCCCTAGGGTTCTATATATATATATATATATATATATATATATATATATATATATATATATATATATATATATATATATATGTATTGTTTTACTTACAAATTTATATATATATATATATATATATATATATATATATATATATATATATATATATATATATATATATATATATATATGTATTGTTTTACTTACAAATTTATTTATTTTTTGTTTGCAGGATCAAATAGACACATTGACAAAAGCCAATTTTTGTGGAAGACATTTGTATCATGATATCCATTGTAGGCTAATATTCATGTGTTTATGTCTACATTATAGTTGTCTAACTTGAATGCAGTACGTTTGTGAAATATAATTTTTTTGAGTATATGGGCTACTTAAAGTTATTAAAATGTCGCATTATGGAATATTTTATAATGAGATGTTTAAGGACATTATATTAGATTCATGTTTTTTTTACGTAACTTGTTGCTCTTTGTTCTCAAGTTCTTTGAATAATTTTTTTAATGTTTTTAAGTTATTCCAAAATAATTTTTTAAATTTATGTTGGAAATATAAGCAAAAAAAATTAATATACAAATAAAAATTAGCTTTTGCGAAATGAAAATGTGCAGCAGAAAGCGTATTTATATTTGGCTACATTAACTTTTGCGACATCAAATTGTGTAGCCAGAAGTGTATTTATATTTGGCTACATTAGCTTTCGCAAAATCAAATTGTGTAGCAGAAAGTATTGTCTATAATAACTATAAAAAAATAGACTTTTGGCGACATATGTTATGCAGCCAATTTATCACCTTTTTTTGACACACAAACACATGTCGCCAAAGGTTTTTTAGAATCTGAAATATGATATGTCGTCAAAAGTGGTTACATTCTGCGACATAGGTGAATTTTTGTCGCTAAAGACTTTCCCAGACAAGGCTACAACGACATGTGTGCGACATACCCAAATATGTGGTAGGAACTCTTTGGCGACATAAATCTAACTTTGTGCAACATATTGCTTATGTTGCTGAAAATGAAATTTCTTGTAGTGAATAATGACGAAATAATAGTCTTTTAATTCAAAGAAACAAATGAATTCCAGAAAGTACTACATGGACAAATGTTAAATAGTCAACTTAATCCGGAGACAAATCCGGTCAAATGCCAATTTAGCTAAACTAGGCTATTTTTATAATTCTGCAGGCTATATCATTGAACTAGATTCGACATCTTAGGATTCCAGAAATGTGCTTGTATAACATTCTATGTGAGCTTAGCAATAGATTTCTTCACTAATTTACAACCTAATTTTATTTTAGTGACTTCTAGATAATGCTCCAAGTATTCTAATGTTATTGAACCAAATTATCCATACACATTTTCATCTATACCTTGTTACCCTGTTGGCCCTATGGAGCGCCATTTTGCTGTCAATTTTATTTTGTTATTATTTACAATCAGAACAATGATATATACATATACAAGGAAAAGTTGATCATATAAACCCTTTTATATGTTATCCGGTCTTGAAGGAAATACTACCCAGTGGTCCTTAGCCAAAACAATCCAATGATCCTAGCCAGATCTCTATAAATAAATACACTTCTATAAGGCAAGAAAAATTGTATCTTCTATATATGTACAGAGTACTTTCAAACACTTTTCAAGTCTAGACTGTGATAAGAGTTGTGGTATGCTATTTTTAACCCAACAAGTTTATGGCCGGAAATATTGAGTTGAACTCGACTAAAATTATCGAGCCTACATCAGGTTCCCCACCCAAGCAACTTGGCTCAACTTGAGATTGTCTCAAGCTGATTGTAAACTACATGCAATATATTGGGAAAATCCTATTAACCATGGGTTGGAATTGTTCAATTCCCATAAAGTGTGTAACCCAAGTATATTGCTATATGTTCTTGAATCTGGAAGCAAATACTAATTAGTGGTCCCCAGCCAAACTATCCAGTAGCCCCTAACCAACACCTTACTAACCTCAGTAAATAAAACCTACTACTGTAAGACAAGCAAACTTGTAATGTGATATATCTACATATAACTTCCAAATGATTAACTTGTGAATGTTTAACCCCTACTAGTTTATGGCATGAAATTATGGGGGTTGATCTCAACAAACATTATGTCAAAGCCATGAGCTAGGATTGCTCAGGTCCCATAATGTGTGTACCATATGTAGATCATATCAACCTCTTATTTTGTGGTCCCTCGCCAAACTATCTAGTAATCCCTAGCTGACACCTTACAAACCTCAGTTTAAGTGATTACATATTTACTGTGCGAGTGCCAGAAAATTTGGGAAACACTAGTTACCAAAAAACTTGAACAAATTCATGTAAAAGAACCCCTCTACCAGGCATGATGACAGCAAAACATGAATCTTGCAAAAATTATAACAGTACTTGTTTACTATTAGAGATTAGATGCATTATCCTGTGATCTATCTCTAACTCATTCTTTTGCTTTTGTGTTCTCTTGTGTATATTGTAATTTCAGGAAAAGATGATGGCAATTCAAGAGGAGGCAGGAACACAAGGATTAACATTGACACAAGATGAAGTTGTTGAGAAAGTCTTAAAGCACCGGTCAGGCTGTCCAGGGTCTTGGCGCGTATGCTCTGCCAATAACTTTCTCTCGCTCCGCTGCAACATCCAAAATGTTTGAGACAGAGGCTAGACTAAGGGTTGAGATGAGAGAGACTTTCGACACAGAAAGTGAAGAAGAGATTAGAGGAGTTCCTAGCTGCTATAGCCCGTATAGAGAAGATGTTTTAGATACTTATAGAGCAAAGTTCTTACAGAGGCAACAAAACCCCTTTAGAGTAATTTTTTGTGGAAGTGCTTATTAGAGATGTTTTGTTTTATGTTTGCTCAAGAATCTTTTAATTGTTGTATAACTTTTTTATTTAACTTTTGAGGTGAATGTGATCGTAAAACAATTAAATTTTATTATGAAATAATTAATGTTCTCTATTTCAAATAAAACTCTAAGTCATTGTGTGAATATATGATTCAAAAATATACTATGCATGAATGAGCAGGGAAAAAACTTCTTTGGTAACGACGATGAGTCGTTACCAAATATTATGATGAATTCTGGATTTTTGCCACATATTAATATTGTTGCTAAAATTTAACATACAACAACGACTTTTGTGTGTTGCAAATAGATGGAGCTATTTGAGAATTTTGGAACTTTCAACAATGTATTAATGTCGTTGCTAAATTTAGCATATAAATACGACTTATGTGTGTTACAGAAAATTATATTTGGCACGAAATATTTTCGTTGCTAAATTCATCATATAATAACAAGTTTTGTATGTTGCAAAAGAATTATATTTTGTAACGCATTAATGTCGTTGCTAAATGTAGCATATAACAATGACAAACATGTGTTGCCAAAAATTCAACTTTTAGCAACGAACCCTTTAATCTATGAAAGTATCAAAGAAAAATTGGTCACGTTGCTAAAAGGTAAGGATATAGCAATATCTTCAAAATTTTATTGCCGATACTTTAGGTGACGCACCTAAAACAACGATTCCAGCAACGACAATTTTTTGTTACTAATTTGGGCAAGATTTTGTTACTTCTAGCAACGAAATTTTTTGCTGCTAAAAACCTTATTTTTTGTAGTGTAATTAGCAAGCAGTTTCCCCTATTGTTTGCACTTTACTTGTACATTTGCTGGAATTGCTACATATAGCAGTTACCCAACTGCTCTCCCCTAACAATAGACACACACCTGTGCATCCGCGCATATATTTACCTAAAGTTGTTGCCTATGCAGTTTCTAACTCATCTATATCAACAGGACTCAAACCCTAATATTGCTATTGCAACCCTCCTAGCTATATTATCAAACATAGGGCATTCTATACTCAATAGAAAGAGGTTTAGATTATTACCTTAAGGAGGAATTCATGTAGTACAGTGGAGCGTAGGCTGTCAGGGCGCTCTGGTTTTGGAAGTAACAGATCCTCGTAGGGTTTTGAAGGGAAACGACGGGGGGGGGGGGGGGGGGGTCGATTGCTATTCCCTATTTATATGTTGTTTGATCCTATGGGAAGAGATAGGAAAGATTAGGGCTAGTTGTTCGGCCATCAAAAGATTTGGAGAAATTATATTTGAATTTGGATCAATTTCGAACACTAAGGAAATATTAATGGTCGGCCAAGGCAGCAAATTTGAATTCCTAATATTTGTACTCAAACCCTTTAAATTTACAAAACCTATCTTTTCTAATGTTACTAAATTAATTCTATATATCAAAATATAATAAACACTTTAAAATTTACACTAAAGGAGACAAAATTTGGTCTAAGGGTTTACACGCTGCATTCTCGAGGATGAGCGCTATCAGGCGAAGCATATAATTCGGCGAGATACTGATTATCGTCTGACATACCAGTTCCAGACTCTGCGGAACGGTATTGCTGACATTCAGTAGACCATGGATCATCATCCTACTGGTCCCACTCTGATTCTTCGCCATCCAGACTTTGATGGACCCAGGTTCAAGGATCGTCAGGCTCGACGCTACTTTGACCCTACTGCAGCATATATTGACCCCGGTCGTTCTGTTGACACTGGCGATGATGCGAGTTGATGAGAGTATTAGGATTTTTGTATCTGATGACGATGATGATCATGTAGCATTTTTAGTAGATTTTTATTTTTATGCATTAGCTATGGTAAAGTCTCATTTAGACTTCCATATTTCATGAGTTTATGTACTTGCATGTCTATGCTACCGAGTTTTAGTGATTTCTACCATTTCTCCTTATGCAGTTAGACATATTGTTGGTCATATTTATTTTTCTATCTTTTTGGTATGATCTTGTCTTCTTTCTTATGTTATTGTGCTCACAAATTGCGGAAGAACTTTTATTTTGAAAAAATGACAAAAAGGGAGAATAGTATATATACCAAAAGTCAAATACGCCAAGTACCGAACGATAGGTATAAAAAAATTTTAAGTTATTTTTTATATTATTTGGTATAAACTCAAAGTTTGTCAATTATCAAAATGGAGAAGATTGTTGGTCCATTGGTCATAGTCACACCTGATTTTGATAATCAACATAAATTTTGGTCGATACACAAAAATACATTACAGGTACAAGAACATAACGTCTACTTCCAACAAGCTACTACTCGTCGTCTTCGTTGTACAAAAATTAAAGATGCTGATCAAGAATTATTTTCTATTTTATTCTGAATTTTCCTTTTTATTGAGTCTAGAAAAAATGTAAGGTTGATCAGATTGGCAACTGGCTTTCTATACTCAACATTCAAAAGCCTACCTATATACCCAGTCCTATATAAATTCATATACCCAATCCTATATCAATTCCATATTTAATATCCACACCAGAAGCCCAACAATATTTGCGCAGATATTCACATAAGAACCCTACCCGAGTTCAGTCCAAAATCTGCCTGAGTTCTGCCAGTCTGTTTCCAGAACAGTTTGGTCTTCCTGAATATTTGTAACCACTTTTCAAATTATGAGATTTATGGACCCGAACTCATGCCGAGTTCTGCCCTAAAAATTGCTATAAATAGAGGTGAATTTTCCATTTCAAACCATTCATTTATTCATCTCTTCTCTCTTTATTTAAAAACATTCCAGAGCTATTCACTTTCATATCTAGCCTTTAACAACTCCTAGACAAGCCAAGTGTCATTCCGTTCAATCTAGAGTTTGGTTGTTCGAGTTGTAAAGAAGGCTCTCCAAAACGATCAAGTTTTTATTTGAAGTTGCGAGTCCTTCGGATAAAACTTCGTGTTTGTAAGGAGTTGCAAGCGTTCGGTTAAGTGGATTAACATCGAGCAAGAGTACTCGAGACTGGACTAGTCCTCTCAGAGAAAAACTACTATACATCGATGTGTCATGAGTTTGCTTCTTCTGATGGTCTTTACTCTTGTTGGGAACGAAGCGCGGAAACCATTCCCCCAAACTAGAAAGTCCTGCGAGAGAATCGAACAAAAGCACACAAACTAAAAATGCCAAACACAATCGCAGACACAAAGATTTTTGACGTGGAAAACCCTTGCGAAAAAAACTACGGGACGATCGGAGTCCAACCCTGAAGAACCTCCACTAATGAAATAAAGAGAATACACCCTCTACAAGCTCCTCCCGATCCAACACGGATCACCACAACTCACTTGAAAGAAGAAAATTTTTGATTGCGAACTCTGAAGAACAAGAGATGCCAAAAAATTATTCGAAGCAATCTCTCCTTCACAATAGTCCTTAATCCTCTCTCTCTCTCTCTCTCTCAAATATTGTAAAGCACTCTTTGTTTTGAGATGATTTTACAACTAGCATGCATCACCCTTTTATAAGCCCTTGGTAACCCATACATGGAAGGCCAATATATATGGAAACTTCCAATATAAATCAATCATATATTTAATGGAAATCCAATCATAATTAGCTTACCATAATTAGAAACCCAATAATATGGAAAGCTACTATATGAAGGGTCCAATCATAAATATATAATCAAAGTAAATATGGAAATCCAATCATACATTTCCTTACCATATATGTACCAAAATAAAATCCATGCACTCCCCAAGCTTCTCCGACACACGGATGGCGCTCGTCGCTCTTCGGGATATTCTCCACATAGATGGGAACCCACCCACTCCAACAAATCTCCCCCTTCACAACTATGTGGAGGAGGTCGTCATCCCGACGATCTGCCTGCAGTACTAAAACTTCTCCCTTGGAAGAACCTTCGTGAGCATGTCCGCTCCATTGTCATCAGTATGAACCTTCTCAAGCGCCGCATCCTTCTTCTCAACCACATCCTGTATCCAATGATACCGAGTCTCGATGTGCTTGGACCGACTATGAATTGTCTGGTTCTTCACAAGGTGAATAGCACTTTAACTGTCGCAAAGCAAAGTATACTGCTCTTACTTCAGTCCTATTTCCTGCAGCAGCTTCTTCATCCACAGCAACTCCTTGCAAGCCTCTGTCGCCACAATGTACTCTGCCTCTGTCGTCGACAAGACAACACACTTCTGTAACCGCGACTGCCACGATACCGCTCCTCCAGCAAACATCATCACATAGCCCAAAGTCGATCGCCTCGTGTCTACATGTCCAGCCATATCAGCGTCAGTATACCCAACCAGCTTCGGCTCATCACCACCAAAAGAAAGTCTCCAATCGGCAGTGACCTGAAGGTATCGTAGAATCCACTTGACCGCACTCCAATGTACCCTTCCAGGATTTGAAAGGTACCTGCTAATTATGCCAACTGCATGAGCGATGTCTGGTCTCGTACACACCATGGCATACATAAGGCTTTCCACAGCTGAGGCATATGGAACCCGCTCCATATCTTCCTTTTCGTCCTCGGTAGATGGACACTGCTCCTCAGTGAGCTTAAAGTGAGCCGCAAGGGGGCAACTCACTTTCTTCGACCCGTCCATACCGAAATGCTGAAGTATCCGGTGAATGTACTTCTTTTGGGACAAATGTAGCATCTTGGACTCTCTCTCTCGGCTGATCTTCATCCCAAGAATAGTCTTCGCTGCGCCCAAATCCTTCATAGAGAAGGCCGCGCCCAGTTGGCGCTTCAACTCCGCTATCCTAGTGGCATTCCGACCCACTAATAGCATATCATCTACATAGAACAATAAAATAATGAAATCAACCTCGGTAAAATACCTTACAAATGCATAATGGTTCGACGTCGTCCGTGTATAACCATGCTTCCCTATAAATGACTTGAACTTCCTGTACCACTGCCTCGGAGCCTGCTTCAGACCATACAAGCTCTTTCTCAACCGGCAGACCAAATGTGACTTGCCCTTCTCACAGAATCCCTCTGGCTGCTCCATGTACAACTCCTCCTCAAGGTCACCGTGGAGGAATGCTGTCTTTACGTCCATCTGTTCGACCTCCAAGTCGAGACTGGCTGCTAATGTTAGCACCACCCGAACAGACGAATGCTTGATGACAGACGAAAAGATCTCATCATAATCCACGCATTTTCGCTGACCGTAGCCTTTGACTACCAGCCTCGCTTTGTATCAAGGACGAGTAGCATCATCCGTCTGCTTCACTCTAAACACCCATCGATTCTTCAAATCCTTCTTGTCCATTGGCAACCGCACCAGCTCATAAGTGGAATTAGTGTGCAAGGAACTCATCTCCTCCTGCATGGCCTCTATCCTCTCCTGCCTGTGTTCGTCTTCCATAGCCTCTGCAAAGCTTTCGGGCGCTCCCCCGTCAGTCAATAGCACATACTCATCCGGTGAGTATCTCGTAGATGGTCGACGATCTCTGTCGCTCCTTCTCAGTGGAGCCACTGGACTGGCTGTATACCAACAGCCTCCTCCCCTTCAGGAACTGCCTCCCCGGTATTCTCATCCTCTTGAGGGATACCCTGACCACCATCAGCAGGCTGATGATCAAGGTTGGGAGCAACTCCATGTACTGGCTCCCCCATAATGGGATCCTCTGCGATGTCCTCTGGAAACTGTTCGAAGCGAAATGACTCTAACTCAGACAATTCCTCAGCCTCAGAAGGCGTCTCGAAATCCTGAGTGTTGGTCATGGTCTGATCCTCGACGAACACCACGTCCCTGCTTCTGTAGAGCTTTCTTTCCACCGGGTCGTAGAGTCTATAGCCAAACTCATCCCGACCGTAGCCGACAAAGACACATCGCCTCGTCTTCGACTCAAGTTTAGTCCTCTCGTCCTTCGGTACATGCACGAAGGCCTTATAGCCAAACACTCGCAGGTGATTGTATGACGGCTCTTTTTCATACCGTACTTTGTCAGGCACATCACCCTGCAAAGGAGCACTAGGAGATAAATTAATAACATAAGCGGCTGTGAGAAGAGCCTCACCCCAATAACTGCCCGACAAGTTTGCTTCTGACAGCAAACACTGTACCCTCTCCATCAGTGTCCTGTTCATGCGCTCCGCTACACCATTGAGCTGAGGTGTCTTTGGCGGAGTCTTCTGGTGTCGTATCCCCTGCTCTCTGTAATAAACATCAAAGGGACCGATGTATTCGCCGCCATTGTCGGACCGAACACATAATAACTTCTTGTCCGTCTCTCTTTCAACAGAGGCCTGAAACTCTTTGAAAGTAGGCAGCACCTGATCCTTGGTCTTTAAGGCATATACCCAAACCTTCCTGGAACAGTCATCAATAAAAGTTACAAAGTAAGAAGCACCACCAATAGATTTTACCTTCATAGGACCGCAGACATCCGAGTGAATCAACTCGAGCAACGCCGGCTTCCTTGAACTTGGGTGACTTTGGAAAGACACCCTATTTTGCTTCCCAGCTAAACAGTGCGTGCACTTCTCCAACTTTGTAGACTTGAGCCCTGGAATCACCTTCTTGTTCACCAAGTAGCTCATCCCCTTCTCGCTGATATGGCCGAGCCGCCTGTGCCACAACTCGGTAGACGCATCACTGACTGCATTCACCTCCTGTGTCCCCTGTGTGCTCCCCTCCATATAGTAGAGACCGGACTTCTTGCTTCCTCTGGCAATCACTATCGAACCTCTGGAAAGCTTCTACTAACTATTTTCGAAGAGACTAAAGAATCCCTCATCATCCAACCTTCCAATCGACACCAGGTTGAAACAGATATTAGGGACATGACGAACATCTTTGAGAACAAGAACTGCACCCGTCTCCGTCCTCAAATGTACATCTCCAACGGCAACCGCCTTTGATACATCTCCATTGCCCATCTTCAACACTCCACAGTCGCCTGTCGTATAAGTAGAAAATAGTACCCTGTTGTGAGATACATGCGCTAAAGCCCCTGAGTCTACCAGCCAAGAATTGTCATCGCAGGCAAGGTTTGTGATAACCTCATCACCTACGATGATCACATCGCCTCCATGTATCGAAGCCGCCGCTGTAGTGTTCTCATCTTGCTTCCCCTTGTCGCCCTTCTTCTCTCTCTTCCAAGCGAAACAGTTCCGCTTGATGTGGCCCTTCTTGCCACAATAGTAACACTCCGAGTCCTCGTACCGATCCTTGGACTTCCCTCTGCTCTTGTCTCTGCCACCACCTGGACCCCTGCTTTTGCCCCTTCCGTGGCTCTCCGAAACTAGTGCCTCTGAGTGATGGGATGTGGATAAAATTCCCTGAGAACGTCTCCGCATCTCTTCATTCAGTACCCCGTTCTTGGCAAACTCCAGACTGACCACGCCTTCCGGAGCAGAAGCGATCATAGATACTCGTACGGTCTTCCACGAGTCTGGCAATGTACATAGCAACCAAAGTCCTTGAACCTCATCGTCGAACTTGACTCCCATCGAAGATAGCTGGTCCACCACGTCCTGGAACTCACTCAAGTGATCCGTAATGGATGCACCATCTTTGTACCGCAGACCCATCATTGTCCGGATCAGGAACAATTTACCCCGATCTTTTTCGCGTACAAAGATTATAGCTTCTCCCACAACTTCTTCGCATGCTCAATATTGGCAACGTGGTTGTACACGTTCTCGTCAACGAACTGCCGTATGTACCCACACACCTGTATATGCTCGAAGTTCCAGTCCTCATCGGATTTGTCACTGGGCTTCTCGGATACAAATACTGGAAGATACAGCTTCTTGACGAACAGCAAATCCTTCATCTTGCTCTGCCAATAATGGTAGTTGGTACCGTTCAGGTTCACCATGTGCATCGTCTTCGCGTCCATCTCTGCTTCCTGGTTTGACTGTCAACTCCTGACACTTCTTTGAACCCAAAGCTCTGATACCACTCTATTGGGAACGAAGCACGAAAACCGTTCCCCCAAACTAGAAAGTCCTGCAAGAGAATCGAGCAAAAGCACACAAACCAAAAATGCCAAACACAATCGCAGACACAAAGATTTTTGACGTGGAAAACCCTTGCGAGAAAAACCACGGGACGATCGGAGTCCAACCCTGAAGAACCTCCACTAATGGAATAAAGAGAATACACCCTCTACAAGTGTTGGCACATTTTATTTTGATTATTAACAACATCTTCGGAGTTTAGTTTTCTGCGTCTTCAGATACATATCCTCTCAGAAGCTTAACTCATAAAGTCTTTCCGTTCAAGAGCATCCATCCTTCCCATCGAAGATTGAAGCAGCTACCGGCGCTCCTTGCATAAGATGGCATCCTCATGCTTAGAGTCTTCGTGTCTGTACAAGTCTAGGTATATCTGTAAACACCTAAGGACGGATGACAAGTAAAAGAACAAGTCAAAAATCAAATACCTACAGAGCGGCATACCGGCGGCATGCTTCGGCATACCGGCGGTATACCGTTTTTAGAGTCTAGAAAGTTGCTGTAACAAATTGTCGGCATACCGGCGGCATGCTTCGGCATACTGACGGTATACCGATATTTGTGTCCAGAAAGTTGCTGTGACAAATTATCGGCATACCGACGGCATGCTCCGGCATACCGACGGTATACCGTTTTTAGCGACCCAAAAGTTGTTGTGACAAATTGTCGGCATACCAACGGTATGCTCCGGCATACCGACGGTATACCGTTTTTAGCAACCCAAAACTTGCTGTGACAAATTGTCGGCATACCGGCGGTATACCGAGTTTCAAATATTTGGTTTTTGAATTGCTCTGACTAGCATTAATGGCCGCATTTAATGCTCTCAAACGGTCATTAATATGACCGTTACTATTTGGCCGGTATACCGACGGTATGCCGCTGCATACCAACGGCATACCGGTCTGCCTGTATTCAGAAGCATTAAATGCCTCCAACTCTTGGTTTCTCTATAAAAGAAAGCCCTCTCTCTCTTGAGGACTTCACCAACTCTAGCCATAAATTTTCCAACAACCAAGAGCTCCACCATTAATACTCTTCAAGCTTTTAATTGCCATCCTCTCCCAAAGTGATAGAGTATTTAAGAGTTGTAAATTTCGATCTTCACGTGTTAGAAGATCAACAAGTTTCTCTTCTCATTTGTTTGAAGTTGGCGAGCCTTCGTAAGAAAACTCGTGTGTAGAAGTTGGCGAGTCTTCGGATCCAAACTCGTGTTGAAGTTGGCGAGTTCTTTGGATCCAAACTCGTGTGTACTATTTGACTAAATAGTGGATTTAAGCCGGAGAGAGTTCCAGGACTGGATTGCCTCAAGCGAGGATACCAGGATACATCTTGTGTTTGATCTTCTTACTCTTTACATTTATTTGTCATATATTACTTCTGTTGCACTAGTTATTTTTATTACCCTATTCACCCCCCCCTCTAGGGTTCTACAATTGGTATCAGAGCTTTGTTCTCTTGATTTGGATTTACACCCTTTGAGTGATCCATGGCCTCTAACCCTAGTATCAACACCTTCCACAATGAAGGACACTCCACAAATAGGCCTCCCCTATTTGATGGAACCAACTATAACTACTGGAAGATTAGGATGAGCATTTATCTGAAGTCCATAGATTTTGATTTATGGGATTGCGTAATAAATGGTCTTCCTACTCCTTCCAGAGTTATTGAGGATCTTGCTTCTGACACCCTTCGGGACACACTTGCTGAAAACACCAAGAAGCTTACGAGTCGAGATGCCAAGACAATGAATGCTCTTTATTGTGCTCTCGACAGTAGTGAATTCAACCGAATCTCTACTTGCAAGACTTTCAATGAGATTTGGAAGTTACTTGAAGTCACATACGAGGGAACTTTACAAGTAAAGGAATCCAAGATTAGTAGACTCACGCAAGAATATGAGTCCTTTAAAATGAAGCATGATAAATCGATTACTTGTATGTTTACTCGTTTTGGTGACATTATTAACCCTCTCTCTTCTCTTGGTAAGGAATATCCTGCTCATGAAAAGATCAAAAAAATTCTTAGAGGATTGACGAAAATTTGGAGTCCTAAAGCTACCGCAATCATTGAGGGGAACGATCTAACAGTCATGAACCTTGAGACCCTCATGGGTAAGCTGATGACTCACGAGCTCGATATGAAGGATCAAGAGGAATCCTCCATACAAGAGAAAGAGAAGGAGAAGACCAAAGAGAAGGAGAAATCTCTTGCTCTCAAAGCGACTAAGTCCTACTCCAAGGATAGCTCCGACGATAATGAGTCGGACGACGATGAAGAAATAGCTCTCACAGCTAAGCACTTCCGGAAGTTCCTAAAATTCAACAAAGCCAACCGCTTCAGACGGGACAACGAAGAAGATCCGGCGTGCTATCAATGCAGAAGACCCGGACACATCAAGAGGGATTGTCCGATGATAAGAAAAGACTCAAGCAAGTACGAAAAGCCTAGCAAGGGAAGCTCGTCCTCCAGAAAGTTCGCCAACACAAGCATTTGGTATGAAAGCGATGCGAGCGACTCCGACAACGACAAGGAGTGCAAACACAATGCCAACGTCTATCTCATGGCAACCGATGAGGTACTTGATGATTTCTCCTTAAACACTCTTACCTATGATGATTTGGAGAAAGCTATTCTTGAATTGCATGAAGAACACAAAGGTGTTCGGAATAAATACAAGAAATCTCTTAAAGAGGTTGAAGCTCTTCATCTTGAAGTAGAGAGGCTCTCAAGCATCATTATTGATGTGAAGGGAAAATCTCCTGCTTCTGACACCGATGAAATAGAGTCCTTGCGACTCAAGTTTCAAGAATCTCTTGACACCATCAAGAAAAAGGATGATGAGATTCAATCCATGAGAAGCACTTATGAATTTGCTATGCACAAAGTTCAAGATGCTAATAGGAGAGAATATGACACTTCTATTAAGTATAATGATCTTCTTTTGCAGTGTAAGAAATTTGGTAATAAGGACACTACTCACACGCATGCTCCTAGACATCTCCATACGCACCACAATGCTAGGAATGCTTCATATATGAATACTACACACAAATCCTTTCCTAACACAAGAAAAGGACCTTTTATTAAGAAAAACACTTCGCACCATGCTTTTTATTATCATCATCACAATACTAATGCTAGAGCTCCTCGCACTAGAGATTCACACATTCATGATTCTCACATATCTTCTTCTAAATCATCTATGATTTGCAATTACTGTGGCTTGCATGGACATACGAACAATTATTGTCATACAAGAAAACTTGTTGACAAGAAAGTTTTTATGTGGGTTCCTAAGACTAACCCTCAAGGACCCATAAGATCATGGGTACCAAAATGTTCATTTTCAACTTATATTGTAGGTGAAGAGTCCTTCTTATGCTAGAAGCAAGTGGATTCTCGATAGCGGTTGTTCACGGCACATGACCGGGGATGCTTCATTATTTACAACGCTATCGATGAAGAAGGAAGGACACGTCTCTTTTGGTAACAATCTCAAAGGTCACATTATAGGGAATGGTAATATAGGTTCCCCTTCTTATCCTTGTATTAAGAATGTGTGTCTTGTTACTAACCTTAAACACAATCTTCTTAGTATTAGTCATCTTACCGATAATGGTTTATGATATTAAGTTTGTTAAGCTCAAATGCTTCATTACCGATAGTTCTAATAGATCAATTGTTTATGAAGGAATTAGAGAAAACAATATCTATGTTTTATATCTTGTTGAAGATACTAACAATGACAGGTGCTTAGTTGCTAACAACGATGAGAGTTGGCTTTGGCACATGAGGCTTGGACACGCCAACATGGATACCATCTCTCGTCTTGCTACCAAGAAGCTCGTAAGAGGACTCCCAAGTATCCCATTCAAAAAGGATATGGAATGTGAAGAATGCGAGAAGAGTAAGTTAACAAAGTCTTCCTTCAAATCAATCAACTCTGTGAGTACTTCTAGACCACTTCAACTTATCCATATGGATCTTTTTGGGCCTAGTAGAGTTGCTAGCCTTGGAGGCAAGCTTTATGCTTTTGTTTTAGTTGATGATTTTTCAAGATTTACTTGGATTATTTTTCTTGCTTGCAAAAGTGATACTTTTCGTGAATTTATTACCTTTTGTAAACGTGTTCAAAATGAGAAAGGGTTTTCTATTAACAAAATTAGAAGTGATCATGGAGGAGAATTTGATAATGCTGATTTCAAAAAATTTTGTGAAAAGAATGGTTTTGGCCATGATTTTGCTTGTCCCCGGACTCCTCAACAAAATAGTGTTGTGGAGAGAAAGAATAGAACCCTTGGCGATATGGCCCGGGTTATGTTAAACCAATATAAGCTCCCCCAATATTTTTGGGCGGAAGCCGTTAATACGGCATGTCATGTTATTAATAGGGTCTTGATTAGACCTATTTCTAAGAAGACTCCTTATGAGCTTTGGTTTGACAAAATTCCCTCTATTGAATATTTTAAAGTTTTTTGTTGCAATTGTTTTATTTTGAATACCAAGGATAACCTAGGCAAGTTTGAAGAAAAAGCCTATGAAGGAATATTCCTTGGATACTCTACTCATAGTAAAGGTTTTCGTATTTTTAACAAAAGAAGTCTTGTTGTCGAAGAGTCAATCAATGTCTCTTTTAATGAACTCAACTCTTCTACATTCTCCTCTTCCGAGGATATTGATGACATCTCGTTTGGATTGGAGAACTCCTCTATTGAAGATCGTCCTTCTTCATCTAACAATGAAGTTGTGACTCCATCAAAAGAGTCTCCTCCTCTCGAGCCTCCTCAAAAGGATCTCCCAAAAGAATGGAGATTTGTTACCAATCATCCTAAGGAGCTTATCATTGGGGATCCTTCCTCCAGTGTTAGCACTAGATCTGCCACTCGTGATCTTTGTGCAAATGTGACTTTTATCTCTCAAATAGAGCCTAAAAATGTTAATGATGCTTTTCTTGATGAGTTTTGGATGATAGCTATGCAAGAGGAGCTAAATCAATTCGAGCGAAGTAAGGTTTGGGAACTTGTCCCAAAACCTAGCAATCATCCCATTATTGGAAAAAAATGGGTGTTTCGTAACAAACTTAATGAAGATGGGTTAGTGACTCGTAACAAAGCCCGATTGGTTGCTCAAGGCTATAACCAAGAGGAAGGCATTGACTACGACGAAACCTATGCTCCGGTTGCACGGCTTGAATCCATTCGTATGCTTTGTGCCTTTGCTTGTTTTAATGACTTTAAGCTATTTCAAATGGATGTCAAGAGTGCTTTTCTAAATGGTATTATTAAAGAGGAAGTTTATGTTAAACAACCTCCCGGCTTTGAAGATTTTCAATTTCCTAATCACGTGTTCAAACTTCACAAAGCCCTTTATGGCCTCAAACAAGCTCTCCGTGCTTGGTATGAGCACCTTAGCTCTTTTCTTGTTTCTCACAATTTTTCAAAGGGGAAAGTTGACACAACTCTTTTTATTAAATCCCATAATGGCACTCTCTTATTGGTTCAAATTTATGTCGATGATATTATTTTTGGTTCTACTAACAACACACTTTGTGTAAAATTTGCTAAAGTTATGCAGGAAGAGTTTGAAATGAGTATGATGGGTGAACTTTCCTTTTTCTTGGGGTTACAAATCAAACAAGGACCCAAAGGAACCTTCATTAATCAAGCAAAATATACAAAGGTTCATTAATCAAGCAAAATATACAAAGGACCTCCTCAAGCGTTTCGACCTTGACTCATCCAAATCAATGAGGACTCCTATGGCCACAACGACAAAGCTTGACAATGATGAAGACGGCACATCGGTCGACATTCGTAAGTATAGAGGTATGATCGGTAGCTTACTTTATTTAACTGCTAGCCGTCCTGATATCATGTTTAGTGTTTGCTTGTGTGCACGATATCAAGCCAATCCAAAGGAATCACACTTATGTGCCGTTAAGCGCATTTTTCGTTATCTCGAAGGCACCATTAACATGGGTCTTTGGTGTCCGAAATCCTCATCCTTTGAGCTTCACGGCTTTTCGGATGCAAATTTTGCCGGATGCAAGATTGACCAAAAAAGCACTAGTGGCACATGTCAATTCCTCGGGAAGTCTTTGGTATCGTGGTTTAGTAAGAAACAAAATTATGTTGCTCATTCCACCACTGAGACCGAGTATATTGCGGCTGGTTGTTGTTGTGCACAAATTCTTTGGATGTCACAAACACTTTTAGATTATGGCATTTCTCATTCTTGCACCCCTATTAAATGTGATAACACTAGCTCAATCAATCTCACAAAAAACCCGATTTGTCACTCACGCACGAAGCACATTGAAATTAGACACCATTTTCTTCGTGACCATCAACAAAAGGGAGATATTCGCCTTGAATTTATTGATACTACCTATCAGTTAGCTGATATTTTCACCAAACTGCTCTCGGAAGATCGCTTCACCTTCCTTTGCCGTGAATTAGGCATTTTATCCTTTGATCCATAATCCTTCTCGGCCGGCACACCGACGGTATACAGCGGTATATCGACGGCATGCCGTTTTTCGTTTCAGAATTAGATTCTGTTTCGAAACTCGGCATACCGTCGGTACACGTCGGCATACCGCCGGTATGCCGGATGAAGGCGGACAGGATTTCAAATACAGCTCTGGGCCCACTTTATTTCTCTCTCCCCTTATTCCTCTCAACCCTTATTAAATTCACTCCCATCCATCTCTTCCCTATTAATTACTCTCTCTTCTTTCAACTTCTCAACATCCCATCACAATTAATACCCATCTTTTTACCTCCTCCATTTACTCCTCTTTTTACTCTACTTTCCAACCCACTACCTATTCCTATTCTCCACTACTTTCATCCGTTCCCAACACACCCTCCCTTCTTCAACCTTCAACATTTCATCTCCCTACCCCTCTATTAAAACCCTATTTTTCCTATCTCTTCTTCCTACTCTCTCATCCACTCCAAAACCCTAACCTTCCTCCATGGCAAATCCAAAACGTCCTCGCTCCTCCTCCTCCTCTTTCTTCAACCCTTTCATCCCGGTAGCTCAACCTCACGGGTATGACCAACGGGTCTTTAAAAATTCCTTGGCGGTCGAGCTATGGTTCCAACACTTCGTTCATCACAATGTTTTCAAGGGACGAGCGATAAATTGGAACCTCTTTCCCGGTCACGTCTTCTTATTTGACGAGGCCGGCCTCTCCTCTCTCCTTCGGCGTCAAATACCCGTCTACCCCGCTGTCGTCTGTCTATTCTATTGCAACTTGGTCCCGGACGACGACCACCTCGCCATTCAGTCCATGGTAAATGACCGTCACTTCCGTCTCACGTCTCGGGACATCGGGCACATCCTCGACATCCCGGACAAAGGGGAAGCCTTGCCCTCATTGGCTGCTCTTCACTCCTCGGCGGCGTCACCCTTCGACGAGTTCTGCCGTATCATCTGTAAGGGCCCCAACCCTCCTGCCATTCTGGCCCTCTCTGCACAGCTGGAGCCATTTTACTACGAGCTCCATAGGATAGTGTGCCATACACTCTTTCCTAAGGGCAGAAACTACGACGCCATTACCGGCGATGCCCTCGTCTGCATGTACTATCTTTATGCCCGGAAGCCCTTCTCCTTCCCGAAGACACTCCTTCTTCTCTTCCGGTGTGTCATGCTCGCGAGAAAGCAGAACCTCTACTACGGCTCCCTTATCACTCTCCTTCTGGAAGCCCGACAAGTTGATCTATGATCTCTTTGCTCCTCGGATGGCGTCCCTTCCTATCTTGCTGTTTCCCGTTCCCTTAGTGGCGCCTCTACTTCACGTGCCTCGTCTTCCCAAGAGCAACCGGCATCCACTCCTGCTGCTCCCACATCTATTCCTCCTGCTTCTGGCCGATACATGCCGCTGACTCAGCAGCACTTCGACATGCGCATGGCCCAGGCAGAGGAACAGATGAGGGCTCATACTCGTGGCCTTGGGAATCTGATTCAAGCTCGCTTTCATGATCAAGCTTACTTTATCCAGCGCACCATACAAGACCGGGACATGTATCTGGATCTCAATCTCCAAGATCCTATGTACCAGGGTTCGCGCTTCTCTGATCCTAATGCCTATGGGTTCATGTACCCGGACGGCATTGATCCTTATAGTGCCTTTCAGCAAGCTCAGGATGGTGGTGACGATCCGGCGGACGAGTAGGGGTGTCTTCCCTTTGGGTGATGGTCTAGAATAATGTGTGGTTTAGTTATGTGTGTTTGTTTGTTTGTTTTTATTTCTGTCTTTTGCGGTCCTTCGGGGACCTTTGTGTGGTTGATCCTAGCATTTTGCAGTCCTTCGGGGACTTGGGTTATGTTTATCTCTTGTTATCAGACTCTCGTGGGGAGAGTCGTTTTATTTGTCTTTTGTAGTAATGAACATCTTGCATGTATTAAGCTATCACTTTCATATATAAATACATGTTGTTTATTCTATACTCTTGTTCTCATTATTGTAATTTTTTTACAATATTTGTTTTTCCATCTTTGACTAAGTGACAAAGGGGGAGAAAACGTATTGAGGGGGGGTTGTCCTCCTACGGGGGAGCTACTCCCTGAAGATGCTATCTCTCTATTTTGTCAATTATCAAAATGGGAGAGATTGTTGGCACATTTTATTTTGATTATTAACAGCATCTTCGGAGTTTAGTTTTCTGCGTCTTCAGATACATATCCTCTCAGAAGCTCAACTCATAAAGTCTTTTCGTTCAAGAGCATCCATCCTTCGCATCGAAGATTGAAGCAGCTACCGACGCTCCTTGCATAAGATGGCGTCCTCCTGCTTACAGTCTTCGTATCTGTACAAGTCTAGGTATATCTGTAAACACCTAAGGACGGATGACAAGTAAAAGAACAAGTCAAAAATCAAATACCTACAGAGCGGCATACCGGTGACATGCTTCGGCATACCGACGGTATACCGTTTTTAGAGTCTAGAAAGTTGCTGTGACAAATTGTCGGCATACCGGCGGCATGCTTTGGCATACCGACGGTATACCGATTTTTGTGTCCAGAAAGTTGTTGTGACAAATTGTCGGCATACCGACGGCATGCTCCGGCATACCGACGGTATACCGTTTTTAGCGACCCAAAAGTTGCTGTGACAAATTGTCGGCATACCGACGGTATATTCCGGCATACCAAAGGTATGCTCCGGCATACCGACGGTATACCGTTTTTAGCAACCCAAAACTTGTTGTGACAAATTATCGGCATACCGACGGCATACTCCGGCATACCGGCGGTATACCGAGTTTCAAATATTTGGTTTTTGAATTGCTCTGACTAGCATTAATGGCCGCATTTAATGTTCTCAAACGGTCATTAATATAACCGTTACTATTTGGCCGGTATACCGACGGTATGCCACTGCATACCGACGGCATGCCGGTCTGCCTGTATTCAGAAGCATTAAATGCCTCCAACTCTTGGTTTCTCTATAAAAGAAAGCCCTCTCTCTCTTGAGGACTTCACCAACTCTAGCCATAAATTTTCCAACAACCAAAAGCTCCACCATTAATACTCTTCAAGCTTTTAATTGTCATCCTCTCCCAAAGTGATAGAGTATTTAAGAGTTGTAAATTTTGATCTTCACGTGTTAGAAGATCAACAAATTTTTTTTCTCATTTGTTTGAAGTTGGCGAGCCTTCGTAAGAAAAATCGTGTGTAGAAGTTGGCGAGTCTTCAGATCCAAACTCGTGTTGAAGTTGGCGAGTTCTTCAGATCCAAACTCGTGTGTACTATTTGACTAAATAGTGGATTTAAGCCGGAGAGAGTTCTGGGACTGGATTGCCTCAAGCGAGGATACCAGGATACATCTTGTGTTTGATCTTCTTACTCTTTACTTTTATTTGTCATATATTGCTTCTGTTGCACTAGTTATTTTTATTACCCTATTCACCCCTCTCTAGGGTTCTACAATTGGTATCAGAGTTTTGTTCTCTTGATTTGGATTTACACCCTTTGAGTGATCCATGGCCTCTAACCCTAGTATCAACACCTTCCACAATGAAGGACACTCCACAAATAGGCCTCCCCTATTTGATGGAACCAACTATAACTACTGGAAGATTAGGATGAGCATTTATCTGAAGTCCATAGATTTCGATTTATGGGATTGCGTGATAAATGGTCTTCCTACTCCTTCCAGAATTATTGAGCATCTTGCTTCTGACACCCTTCGGGACACACTTACTGAAAACACCAAGAAGCTTGCGAGTCGAGATGCCAAGGCAATGAATGCTCTTTATTGTGCTCTCGACAGTAGTGAATTCAACCCAATCTCTACTTGCAAGACTTCCAATGAGATTTGGAAGTTACTTGAAGTCACACACGAGGGAACCTTCACAAGTGAAGGAATCCAAGATTAGTAGACTCACGCAAGAATATGAGTCCTTTAAAATAAAGCATGATGAATCGATTACTTACATATTTACTCGTTTTGGTGACATTATTAACCCTCTCTCTTCTCTTGGTAAGGAATATCCTGCTCATGAAAAGATCAAAAAAATTTTTAGAGGATTGACGAAAATTTGGAGTCCTAAAGCTACCGCAAGCATTGAGGGGAACGATCTAACAGTCATGAACCTTGAGACCCTCATGGGTAAGCTGATGACTCACGAGCTCGATATGAAGGATCAAGAGGAATCCTCCATACAAGAGAAGGAGAAGGAGAAGACCAAAGAGAAGGAGAAATCTTTTGCTCTCAAAGCGACTAAGTCCTACTCCAAGGATAGCTCCGATGACAATGAGTCGGACGACGATGAAGAAATAGCTCTCACAGCTAAGCACTTCCGGAAGTTCCTAAAATTCAACAAAGCTAACCGCTTCAGACGGGACAACGAAGAAGATCCGGCGTGCTATCGATACAGAAGACCCGGACACATCAAGAGGGATTGTCCGATGATAAGAAAAGACTCAAGCAAGTACGAAAAGCCTAGCAAGGGAAGCTCGTCCTCCAGAAAGTTCGCCAACACAAGCATTTGGTATGAAAGCGATGCGAGCGACTCCGACAACGACAAGGAGTGCAAACACACTGCCAACGTCTATCTCATGGCAACCGATGAGGTACTTGATGATTTCTCCTTAAACACTCTTACCTATGATGATTTGGAGAAAGCTATTCTTGAATTGCATGAAGAACACAAAAGTGTTCGGAATAAATACAAGAAATCTCTTAAAGAGGTTGAATCTCTTCATCTTGAAGTAGAGAGGCTCTCAAGCATCATTATTGATATGAAGGGAAAATCTCCTGCTTCTGACACGGATGAAATAGAGTCCTTGCGACTCAAGTTTCAAGAATCTCTTGACACTATCAAGAAAAGGATGATGAGATTCAATCCATGAGAAGCTCATATGAATTTGCTATGCACAAAGTTCAAGATGCTAATAGGAGAGAATATGACACTTCTATTAAGTATAATGATCTTCTTTTGCAGTGTAAGAAATTTGGTAATAAGGACACTACTCACACGCATGCTCCTAGACATCTCCACACTCACCACAATGCTAGGAATACTTCATATATGAACACTACACAGAAATCCTTTCCTAACACAAGAAAAGGACCTTTTATTAAGAAAAACACTTCGCACCATGCTTTTTATTATCATCATCACAATACTAATGCTAGAGCTCATCGCACTAGAGATTCACACATGCATGATTCTCACATATCTTCTTCTAAATCCTCTATGATTTATAATTACTGTGGCTTGCATGGACATACGAGCAATTATTGTCATACAAGAAAACTTGTTGACAAGAAAGTTTTTATGTGGGTTCCTAAGACTAACCCTCAAGGACCCATAAGATCATGGGTACCAAAATGTTCATCTTCAACTTATGTTGTAGGTGAAGAGTCCTTCTCATGCTATAAGCAAGTGGATTCTCGATAGCGGTTGTTCACGGCACATGACCGGGGATGCTTCATTATTTACAACGCTATCGATGAAGAAGGAAGGACACATCTCTTTTGGTAACAATCTCAAAGGTCACATTATAGGGAATGGTAATATTGGTTCTCCTCCTTATCCTTGTATTAAGAATGTGTGTCTTGTTACTAACCTTAAACACAATCTTCTTAGTATTAGTTATCTTACCGATAATGGTTATGATATTAAGTTTGTTAAGCTCAAATGCTTCATTACCGATAGTTCTAATGGATCTATTGTTTATGAAGGAATTAGAGAAAACAATATCTATGTTTTATATCTTGTTGAAGATACTAACAATGACAGGTGCTTAGTTGCTAACAATGATGAGAGTTGGCTTTGGCACATGAGGCTTGGACACGCCAACATGGATACCATCTCTCGTCTTGCTACCAAGAAGCTCGTAAGAGGACTTCCAAGTATCCCATTCAAAAAGGATATGGTATGTGAAGAATGCGAGAAGAGTAAGTTAACAAAGTCTTCCTTCAAATCAATCAACTCTGTGAGTACTTCTTGACCCCTTCAACTTATCCATATGGATCTTTTTGGGCCTAGTAGAGTTGCTAGCCTTGGAGGCAAGCTTTATGCTTTTGTTTTAGTTGATGATTTTTCAAGATTTACTTGGGTTATTTTTCTTGCTTGTAAAAGTGATACTTTCCGTGAATTTGTTGCCTTTTGTAAACGTGTTCAAAATGAGAAAGGGTTTTCTATTAACAAAATTAGAAGTGATCATGGAGGAGAATTTGATAATGCTGATTTCAAAAGATTTTGTGAAAAAAATAGTTTTCGACATGATTTTGCTTGTCCCCGGACTACTCAACAAAATGGTATTGTGGAGAGAAAGAATAGAACCCTTGGCGATATGGCCCGGGTTATGTTAAACCAATATAAGCTCCCCCAATATTTTTGGGCGGAAGCCGTTAATACGGCATGTCATGTTATTAATAGGGTCTTGATTAGACCTATTTCTAAGAAGACTCCTTATGAGCTTTGGTTTGACAAAATTTCCTCTATTGAATATTTTAAAGTTTTTGGTTGCAATTGTTTTATTTTGAATAACAAGGATAACCTAGGCAAGTTTGAAGAAAAAGCCTATGAAGGAATATTCCTTGGATACTCTACTCATAGTAAAGGTTTTCGTGTTTTTAACAAAAGAAGTCTTGTTGTCGAAGAGTCAATCAATGTCTCTTTTAATGAACTCAACTCTTCTACATTCTCTTCTTCCGAGGATATTGATGACATCTCGTTTGGATTGGAGAACTCCTCTATTGAAGATCGTCCTTCTTCATCTAACAATGAAGTTGTGACTCCATCAAAAGAGTCTCCTCCTCTCGAGCCTCCTCAAAAGGATCTCCCAAAAGAATGGAGATTTGTCACCAATCATCCTAAGGAGCTTATCATTGGGGATCCTTCCTCCAGTGTTAGCACTAGATCCGCCACTCGTGATCTTTGTGCAAATGTGGCTTTTATCTCTCAAATAGAGCCTAAAAATATTAATGATGCTTTTCTTGATGAGTTTTGGATGATAGCTATGCAAGAGGAGCTAAATCAATTCGAGCGAAGTAAGGTTTGGGAACTTGTCCCAAAACCTAGCAATCATCCCATTATTGGAACAAAATGGGTGTTTCATAACAAACTTAATGAAGATGGGTTAGTGACTCGTAACAAAGCCCGATTGGTTGCTCAAGGCTATAACCAAGAGTATTAACATCGAGTAAGAGTACTCGAGACTGGACTAGTCCTCTCAGAGAAAAACTACTATACATCGATGTGTCATGAGTTTGCTTCTTCTGATGGTCTTTACTCTTGTTGGGAACGAAGCGCAGAAACCGTTCTCCCAAACTAGAAAGTCCTGCGAGAGAATCGAACAAAAGCACACAAACCAAAAATGTCAAACACAATCGCAGACACAAAGATTTTTGACGTGAAAAATCCTTGCAGAAAAAACTACGGGACGATCGGAGTCCAACCCTGAAGAACCTCCACTAATGAAATAAAGAGAATACACCCTCTACAAGCTCCTCCCGATCCAACACGGATCACCACAACTAACTTGAAGGAAAAAAAATTTTGATTGCGAACTCCGAAGAACAAGAGATGCCAAAAAATTATTCGAAGCAATCTCTCCTTCACAATAGTCCTTAATCCTCTCTCTCTCTCTCAAAGATTGTAAAGCACTCTTTGTTTTGAGATGATTTTACAACTAGCATGTATCACCCTTTTATAAGCCCTTGGTAACCCATACATGGAAGGCCAATATATATGGAAACTTCCAATATAAATCAATCATATATTTAATAGAAATCCAATCATAATTAGCTTACCATAATCAGAAACCCAATAATATGGAAAGCTACTATATGAAGGGTCCAATCATAAATATATAATCAAAGTAAATATGGAAATCCAATCATATATTTTCTTACCATATATGTACCAAAATAAAATCCATGCACTCCCCAAGCTTCTCCGACACACGGATGGCGCTCGTCGCTCTCCGGGGTATTCTCCACATAGGTGGGAACCCCACCTACTCCAACAACTCTTTGCATTTAAATTCCATGGTTTGCCTATTTCTCTATACCTGTGATACTGCTTAGAATTTTTTTAATTGGTGATTGTCTTTCTGCTGCACACACTCTCTCTATTCATCCCCTCTAGAGGTACTCAACGTTCCTACACTAGTGAGGATATTTGCCAAGATCAGTCACATTTGGAGGACCAAGGAGTGGATGGGGATGGCATACGACATACTGAGCAGAGCCCGCTTGTCATAGACAATCCGGCGTGGGCTAGGTTGATACAGACATCGGAGGGAGGAACGACTTAAGAAATTTTTTTTTTATGACTGAGTAATGTAATCAGGGAATATGGGCTAGTGGGGAATATGGGCTAGTGGTTCTGACATTGAGGGGTGGAAAATTCCTATTGATTTTTAGTAGGATGGTATGTTTGTAATGTCCTCTCTATTTATCAATACAATTACCTTATATATATATATATATATATATATATATATATATATATATATATATATATATATATATATATATTAGTCCAATCCGGTTAATTTTTTTTAATCTGAATCTGAGCCCGAGTATCTTCAACTCTAACCCAATCCATTCACCCGATCGGACCCAGGTTTAGCTTGTCCGAGTTGCACCCATCGTAATTAATAGAACTAAGATATATTCTTCAACAAGATAGAAACCCCAAATTGTTTGCACAATTATCCCCAAGCAAGCACTTTTTGTGCGATAAAAGTTGGAGTTTGTGATAAAAAAATTCTTTCTAAATATATCCTTTTTTATGTTTATCAACTAATATTATTCAATGAATTAATGAAAATAATTAGGTAATTATCTACAGATAAAAATTAAAAAAAATTGTTGTTTCTAAATAATATATAATACGTATAATAATAATAATAATAATAATAATAATAATAATAATAATAATAATAATAATAATAATAATAATAAGGCTAGGCATCGTTCATGCAAGGGATATTTTGGCAAATGTCCTGATTCAAATATAGAAACTAACAAATGCTTCCGTATTTTTAAAAAAAAACTAGCAAATGTTTTCATTTTTTTTATGGAACAAATAAAATTTTAAGATATATTTTCACTATTTAACCAAATTTTGGTTCATTTACAAAGGAATAGAAGTATTTGCTAATTTTTTTTTCTAAAAATAATAAAACTATATACTAATTTTTATATTTGAAATGGGAAGCATATTTGTTAAAATATCCCACAAAACAATTAATTGGTGAATGGTGAAACTCCACATGAATGAATTTATGCTCTCTTTCTCTCTCAATCAGAAAAGACAACAAACAATACCAAACCATCCCATCTTCTTCTTTGGCAGTTTGTGTAATAATGTCCTTAAAACAACTTTTTCTTCTCTTTTCTCTCTCTCTCTCTCTCTCCCCCTCTTCTTAACGGGTTGTGGGTTTGAGATTCCACAACACTGACGGGTCCCACCACAGCCCACCGTTTGGGTTTGGTTTCTCATGCATGTTCTCAATAGACTTTTCTTTCAAAAGTTCCAGCTGCATGTGGAAGATGACGTCTATAGTGCCAATGTGCAGGGACTACAAAGAGACATGTACGTGTACGTGTCGTCTTCCTCTTCTTCTACATTTTCTGTATTACAACAAAATGACCAAACCTTCTGACTTTTGGTGCCATTTAGGCATGGCCGACTGTAGCAAAAATACAATCTTAAAATCTTCGGATCATTTGGATAAATTTTCTAAAATTTTATTTTGAAAATAGTTTTTAAAAAAAGTATTACAAAGTTGTTTTCTGGATATATAGGATTTGAGTTCGCGTTTGATTACTTTTATCCGAAAAATAATTTTCAGAAACGAAAATTAAAAATTATATTTGGTAAAAGAATTTCTGAAAATATTTTTGTAGCAAATTTTATAAAATGATTCTGAATGTGACGGGTTCATAATTTTTGTATCTGAAGTACATGTAGACAACTGTAGAGGGGGGTGAATAGAGTTTATAACGAAAATGATCAATTAAAACTTAAACTCTTTTCACTAACAAAATAATCAGAGTAAAAGAAATGCAAAAATAAAAATAGTTGAGAGCAAGCACAAACACAGCAATATTTTTAACCTGATTTCCCTCGTGGAGGAGTAGTTCAGGCCTGAGAACTCTAACTTAGGATTGAAATCCACTATTTGTGAAATAGGGTTACAACCACGTGCCTTTTCACAGAAGAGCACGCCAAACTTCTTTCAATGATCGATGTGGCGAAACTTGGACTTTTCCAAGCGACTTACAACTTCTTGCACTTCAAACTTCTAGCTGAATCGTACCAAGCAACTTGGACGGTTGGAAAGTTTGAAAGCTAAGTTGGATAGGAAGATAAAGCTCTTTAATATGTAGGCTATGTAAGAGAAGAAGATGAGAAGATTG
Source organism: Iris pallida (assembly GCA_029216955.1). NCBI lineage: Eukaryota > Viridiplantae > Streptophyta > Magnoliopsida > Asparagales > Iridaceae > Iris > Iris pallida. The sequence goes on from JANAVB010022397.1 coordinate 9,898,451, forward strand.
GATAGTTTGAAATGAGAAAATTCAAGGTCTATTTATAGGGTTCGGGGTAGGCATAATTCGGCCAGAATTCTGTGTCTAGAATTCAAATTTTTGGCCATTGGACAATTAGCAGTGATCAAACCCTAAAAAATTAACTTCTTGTAATTTAGGGGGGCAGAGTTCGGCCCGAACTCTGTCTCCTATGGACAGAAAGTTCTTAGTGGGCTTCAGGATGAATGTGCTGATTTGGATATTGGATAAGTAAACCTATAAGGCTATATCTAGTCCATAGTTGCTCAGTATGACCCAACGTACATTATCCTATACTCAAAAATATTAAAATGTACAGACTCCAGAATACACAAAGTAGTAAATCTTCTGGCAGCTGTAGTCTTGAACCGATGAGCGGAGTTGATCGATTTCGAGCTTGATGTGTCAAATTGGACTATGACAAATATTGTTTTGTTAATTGTCAAGATTAGGTTGACTGTGATCCGGTTTGGATCAACAACCTCTCTCATTTTGATAATTGACAAAACATGATATTTGCATGTCTCAATATTCATACCTGGACACATTATGGCTCCCCCGTACTTGAACAAATTTGCTCCCCCGTAAAATGATATTTCATGTGACAAGTTCTCATCCAAGTATACATAATTCATAGTGCTAAGGCAAATATCAAGTGTTCTCCCCCTTTTGACAAACATCAAAATGAAGACCAATATAGAGAAGCAATATAGAGACCAACCACATAATGAAAGATATCATACTAGCAGCAGTTCTAAATAAGTCCAAACAGAGCAAGAGAGTTTAACAAGGCTAATAAAAACATAAAAGTAGAAATAAAAGAAACATAGTGCCAAAATAAAAAATAGTCCTAAGGATCAGTGGCAATACAAAAGCCATATCCATAATCGAGCATGTGAAGGCCCCGCACCTCGGAACCGGTACGACGGGGATCAACAAATGCAGAGGTCGGATCAAGGTAGCGACGATTGAGGATTTTGTGGAGGGTTGGGTTGAGGATTAGTAGAGGATTCACCTATACTTCTCCTTTGTCTCTTCCCTCTACCAAGCAACCTAGGTGCCATAAAAAAATGAGAGAAAGGAAGGAAAAAAGAAAGATATACCTCAACAAGAAAGACCTAAGATGGAGGAGAAAGAGCCCAAGAGTGATCTCCTTGAGTTTGGAGAGAGATTTCCCAAGGATTGAAGACTTCTAGGGTTAGGGTTTTGAAAGAAATATGTTTAGAGAGGTTTGGAGAAGACAATGGTGAGGAGAGAGAGAGAGAATCCCGAGTTTAAGAAGAGTTGGTCGGCTGGTCGGGTCAAATATGAGCCATTGGATCATAAACAGATCAACGGCTGAGAGCCACCCGAGGTTCTGGAACAAGGAGGCCGAACTCGGCCCGAACTCTGTGCGGGGGCAGAGTTCGACCCGAGTTCTGGTCCCTTGGTCCAGAAATTCAAGCAGAAAAATAATAAGAAGAAATGGTCAAGAAAGAAATTTAGAAAATTCCATGAAGTTAGAAATTTTGAATGGACAGGCTATAAAATAAATTAACCATATAATAAACAAGGAGTTATGACATAAATCAATATGGTAAAACTGCCATGGGGTAGCTGCAGGGGCCGGATCCCAGCTAGCGGTAGTCCGAAGACTAGTGCACCGTGTCGCTTAGGCTTTTACGCCTTGTTGTCAGAAGGACCCTTTCGGCTTATACCCATAGCAAAGTCAGCATAGAGAATTGTGACATAATCGATATTTACGCAGGCCAATTTAATGAATAACCATTTCATCTAAAATTCCTAATTCACGACAAAGAAAATTAAATCGCTCCTCAAATAGTGGTTTTGTAAAGAAATCGGCCAACTGATGATCAGTGTCAATAAATTCTAAATTGATAGTGTCATTCTGTTGATGATCACGCAAAAAGTGGTGACGAATTTTAATATGTTTCGTGCGTGAGTGATATATAGGATTCTTAGTAAGGTTGATAGCACTAGTGTTATCACAGAATATAGGAATGTACATAAAAGATAGGTTGTAGTCTGCAAGGGTTTGCTTCATCCATAAAATTTGTGCACAACAACGACCAGCTGCGATATATTCAGCTTCTATTGTGGATAGTGCGACAGAATTCTGCTTCTTGCTAAACCAAGAGAGTAGAGTCTTGCCTAATAAATAACACGTACCGCTAGTACTTTTACGGTCGACTTTGCATCCGGCAAAATCAGCATCAGAGTAACCAATAAGGTCAAAAGATGTTGATTTGGGATACCATAAGCCCAATGTAACCGTACCCTTAAGGTATCGAAAGATACGCTTAACGGCGAACATATGTGATTCCTTAGGATTAGCCTGATAGCGAGCACACAGGCAAACACTAAACATAATATCAGGGTGACTAGCAGTTAAATAAAGTAGACTGCCTATCATACCTCGATACTTACGTTGATCAACCGGTTTGCCCTTTTATCTGGTTCTAGTTTGGTTGTAGTAGCCATTGGAGTGCCAATTGGTTTGACGTTGTCAAGGTCAAACTTCTTCAGCATGTCCTTTGTATACTTTGACTGACAGATGAAAGTTCCATGCGATGTTTGTTTGACTTGCAGTCCAAGGAAGTAATTGAGCTCCCCCATCATGCTCATCTCAAACTCGTTCTGCATACACTTAGCAAAATCTTGACAGAGAGTTTTATCAGTAGAACCGAATATGATATCATCAACGTAAATTTGTACTAAAAAAATAGTGTCTTTGAAAGATTTTATAAAGAGTGTAGTGTCAAGTTTTCCCTTTTGAGAAACCTTTATCTAATAAGAAAGTACTTAGGCATTCGTACCAAGCTCTGGGAGCTTGTTTGAGGCCGTAAAGTGCTTTCTTGAGTTTGAAAACATGGTCGGAAAACTTGTGATTTTCAAAGCCAGGGGGTTGTTTTACAAAAACTTCCTCCTTAATAAAACCATTCTAAAAGGCACTTTTGACATCCATTTGAAAAAGTTTAAAATTTTGAAAGTTGGCAAATGCACAAAGCATCCGAATGGATTCAAGTCTTGCAACAGGAGCATACGTCTCATCGTAGTCGATACATTCCTCTTGGTTGTATCCTTGAGCTACTAGACGAGCTTTGTTGCGTGTAACTGATCCATCTTCATTTACTTTGTTGCAAAAAAAACCCATTTCGTACCAATATTCGAATGATTTGCTGGCCTAGGAACAAGTTCCCAGACATGGCTTCTCTCGAATTGGTTGAGTTCTTCTTGCATGGCGAAAATCCAAAACTCATCATTAAAAGCTTCTAAAACATTTTTAGGCTCAATTTGTGAAATGAAGGCAGTGCTAGAAATGGAGTCTCTTAACAATGATCGAGTACTTACTCCGCGTGATACCTCACCTATTACCAAGTTTTCTGGATGTGACGGCTTAAATGCGAATTTCTTCGGCAAGCCCTCTAGAGAGTTGGTTTCAGGGGTGGTATTTATCGACGTAGAAGTTGATGGCTCAACATCATCATCATGAGTAGCTGTTGCACTATTATCCTCATCAAAAGTTACATTAGTAGATTCTTCTACTATTATGGAGCGTTTGTTGAATACTCGATATCCCTTACTCTTTGCGGCATAGCCAAGAAAAATACCATCGTCAGCTTTGGCATCAAATTTGCCTAAGTTATCTTTGGTATTGAGGATAAAGCAGCGACAACCGAACACTCTAAAATATGAAACGTTTGGAGTCCTACCAAACCAAAGCTCATAGGTCGTTTTTCTTCGAAATAGGTCGAATAAGCACCCTATTTAAAATATGGCACGTTGTACTGACAGCTTCAGCCCAAAAATATTTCGAAAGTAAAAATTTATTCAATATGACTCTAGCCATATTCCCAAGAGTCCTATTCTTCCGCTCCACAACACCATTTTGTTGAGGAGATCTAGGACAAGAAAACTCATGACCAAAACCATTTGAATCACAAAACTTTTTAAAATCAAAATTTTTGAATTCGCCTCCATGATCACTCCGGATTCGAGTAATCATGTAGCCCTTTTCGTTTTGAACCTTTTTAGCAAAAATTTTAAAAACAGAAATTGCATCGCTTTTGTTTGAAAGAAAGAAAACCCAAGTGAATCTAGAAAAATCATCTACTATAACAAAAGTATAGAGTTTTCCACCAAGACTGGCTACTCTACTCGGACCAAATAAGTCCAACACCATTTTGTTGAGGAGATCTAGGACAAGAAAACTCATGACCAAAACCATTCTTCCGCTCCACAACACCATTTTGTTGAGGAGATCTAGGACAAGAAAACTCATGACCAAAACCATTTGAATCACAAAACTTTTTAAAATCAAAATTTTTGAATTCGCCTCCATGATCACTCCGGATTCGAGTAATCATGTAGCCATTTTCGTTTTGAACCTTTTTAGCAAAAATTTTAAAAACAGAAATTGTATCACTTTTGTTTGAAAGAAAGAAAACCCAAGTGAATCTAGAAAAATCATCTACTATAACAAAAGTATAGAGTTTTCCACCAAGACTGGCTACTCTACTCGGACCAAATAAGTCCATATGCAGTAATTACATGAATCTAGTAGTACTTACAGTGTTTATGGAATGAAATAAAAATTTTGTTGCCTTATTCAGTTCACATTCGACACATACCGTGTCCTTCTTGAATGTGATGTCGGGCAATCCTCTTACTAGCTTCTTTGTTGATAGCCTGGATATGGTATCCATATTGGCATGACCAAGGCACTGGTGCCACAACAATCTCTCATCCTTGTGGACGTAGAGGCATCTTCCTGCACTATTAGTATCTCTAGATAGATATAAAATATAAATGTTATCCTCTCTTATCCCTTCAAAAGCGATGTCTCCCGTTGACCTATCATAAATATAGCATTTATTTTATCCAAAGTTAATATCATATCCATGATCAGCAAGGTGACTTATGCTGAGCAGGTTATGCTTTAACTCGGTCACTAGGCAGACATCCTTTATTACAGGAGAAAGAGGATAACCAATAGTACCATTACCTATGATGTATCCTTTTAAGTTTTTGCCGAAGGATACGTACCCTTCCCTCTTCATCGGTAGTGATACAAAAAGATTTGCGTCTTCCGTCATATGTCGCGAGCAGCCACTATCGAGAATCCACTTGCTTTTAGTTGAGGGAGGAAGGTCCACCTAGATCAAGAGTATATATGATCTTTGGTACCCAAGTTCGTGTGGGTCCTGAAATGTTAGTCTTTGGCACTCATGCATATAGATTTATATCTACTAATCTCCTAATTCTACATTGTGGTAAGATGTGTCCATGTAATCCATAGTAGGTGCATGTAGCATGCCTATTTGTGTTGGGAGCAGGTTGATAATGATGTCTATATGCAGCATGGTGAAAGTTGTGTGGAACAGTAGGATAGTGACTATACGTGGCAGCATGATGATGGTTATGTCTATATGCAGCATGGTGATGGTTATGTCTATGTGCAGCATGGTGATGGTTAGCAGGATAGTGATTGTGTGTAGCAGTAGAATGATAGTTATGAGAATAATGTCTATGTGCATGTGGTTTATGTGCTGTATAGAAGTACGTGTACATGTAAGCATGTTTACATGCTGCATATGGGTGACGTGTTTGACTATTTTGAGTAGTCTTGTGTTTTGTGTGTGTCTTATGTGATTGGGTTTGAGGTTGAGCAACCTGTTTTTCCAATCTAATCTCTAATTTCTTAGAGGCAGCATGCAGTTCATTACACTTAGCATTTAAACCATCAATTTTAGCAATAGAGATCTTGTGTCTATTCTTTTCTTCAGCAAGTTCAGTGTTGAGTGCTGTGATCTCACGTGTTTGCTTTTTAATAACTGCTTCGGCATCATGTAGGCTTAACTTAAGCTTTGACACCTCGTTAGTGACTTCCGTAGGTAGAGTGTCTCTAACATTATCAAGCAAGGAAGAAAGTTTTTGAATCTCTATTTCATAGCTTTTGATCTTCTCCTTGGCATGCTTATATTTACTAATGACTTTCTTGTGGTCATTTAGTAAATCATTAAACGCATCGCCAAGTTCATCAAAAGTAAAGTCATCGAGAGTTTCGCTAGTTACCTTATCGGATGTTGCCATTAGGCAGACATTAGCGGTGTCTTGAGGAGATTCCTTGTCTTCCTCGGAATCACTTGCTTCGCTTTCATGCCAAATGCTAGTGTTGGCATATTTTCTTGAAGAGGAATTCTTGTAGGGCTTCTCATATCGGTTGCCTTTCTTTGCGAATGGACAGTCTTTTCGGACGTGTCTAGTCTTCTTGCAGCCGTAGCACGTTGGTTCTTCCTCGTCATCTTCTTGTTGTTCCTTCTTTCTTCGATTGAAATGAAGGAACTTCTTAAAGTTGTGGACTAGAAGAGCTTGATCATCACCTTTAGAATTATCGTCATCAGTCTCTTCAGGATCAGCCCTTCGACGATGAGCTTTTAGGGCAATCTCTTTTGCCTTTGGAGCAGGTTCTTCGAAGTCTTTGAGGTCAAGCTCGTGGGTCATCAGCTTTTCCATCAAAGTCTCCATAGACATTGTGGTGAGATCATTGCCTTCTATGATGGCTGTTACCTTAGGGTTCCAAATCTTCGGTTGCCCCCTAAGTAACTTGCGGATCTTTTCATGATTTGTATATTGTTTGCCAAGAGATGACAAAGGGTTGATGACGTCAAGGAATCTTGTAAATATTTGTGTGATCGTCTCATTAGGCTTCATCTTGAACGACTCGTATTCTTGAGTGAGATGACTAATTTTTGACTCCTTGACTTGGGTGGTTCCTTTATGCGTTACTTCTAGAAGTTTCCATACTTTGTGCGAGGTGGTGCATGTCGAAATCCTATTAAACTCATTCCTGTCTATTGTACAAAACAAAGCATTAATAGCTCTCGCGTCTAGACTCGTCTGTTTCTTTTCCTTGTCAAAATATTTGTCGTTGGGTTTCTCGACGAGATCTCCATTGACAACTATTCTGACGGGCTTTTTGTAACCATCGGTGACAATGGTTCACAGGTCGAAGTCTAGAGACTTGAGATAAAAACTCATCCTTATTTTCCAATAGGTATAGTTTGTTCCATCAAATAGGGGTGGCCTATGAGTGGACTGCCCTTCACCATGATTGGAAAACATGGATTGTGTGGTTGCCATGGATCAGCTCTAAGATGTTAGTCCTTGTTGAGAGAACAGAGCTCTGATACCAATTGAAGTACAGGTAGGCAACTCTAGAGGGGGTGAATAGAGTTTATAACAAAAGTGATCAATTAAAACTTAAAACTCTTTTTACCAACAAAATAATCAGAGTAAAATAAATGCAGAAATAAAAATAGTTGAGAGCAAGCACAAACACAGCAAGATTTTTAACCTGGTTTTTCTCGTGGAGGACTAGTCCAGGCCTGAGAACTCTAGCTCAGGATTGAAATCCACTATTTGTGAAATAGGGTTACAACCACGTGCCTTTTCACAGAAGAGCACGCCAAACTTCTTTCAATGATTGCTGTGGCAAAACTTGGACTTTTCCAAGCGACTTACAACTTCTTGCACTTCAAACTTCTAGCTGAATCGTACCGAGCAACTTGGACGATTGGGAAGTTTGAAGCTAAGTTGGATAGGATGGTAAAGCTCTTTAATATGTAGGCTATGTAAGAGAAGAAGATGAGAATATTGGATAGTTTGAAATGAAAAAATTCAAGGCCTATTTATAAGGTTCGGGGTAGGCAGAATTCGGCCAGAATTCTGTGTCTAGAATTTAAATTTTTGGCCGTTGGACAACTAGCAGTGATCAAACCCTAAAAAATCAACTTCCTGTAATTTAGAGGGCAGAGTTCGGCCCGAACTCTGTGTGGAAGCAGAGTTCGGCCCAAACTTTGCCTCCTATGGACAAAAAGTTCTTAATGAGCTTCAGGATGAATGTGCTGATTTGGATATTGGCTAAGTAAACCTATAAGGCTATGTCTAGTCCAAAGTTGCTCAGTATGACCCAACGTACATTATTCTATACTCAAAAGCATTAAAATGTACAGACTCCAGAATACACAAAGTAGTAAATCTTCTGGCAGCTGTAGTCTTGAACCGATGAGCGGAGTTGATCGATTTCGAGCTTGATGTGTCAAATTGGACTATGACAAATATTGTTTTGTTAATTGTCAAGATTAGGTTGACTGTGATCCGGTTTGGGTCAACAGTATCCATCCGAACACATTTCATGTCCAACCTCTGGGTCCGACCAGAAGGTGTCAACACCCAAATTTTTGTATCCGACACGTTGTTACAATATTTTTTCCCGTGTCCACACAAACAAACCTCCAAAATATAAAACTACGTCCCGTGTCCGATCTCTGACGACCATGTCCAGTCCACCGTGAGTCCCTGGGTCTGACCCGTGTCCGATTTCTGACGACCATGTCTAGTCCACCATGAGTCCCTGGGTCCAACCCAAGGATCACCGGTCATCTCTCCTCCGAATATGGTCGTCTGCGCACCTCTGCCTCCGTAATAGGTGTCGATCTCGATGAGAGGAAGGTGATGAGAGAAGTTGGAGGTGTCGATCTCTGGTCCTCTCTCCTCCGCAGTAGGTGTTAATTTCGTCCTGTGTCCAGTCTTGAAGCTCTCAGCCTCCTCGAAGTTTGAGCTCTAGCTGTCCATGGAGGCATCGAGGTCGACCTTCCTTGAGGACGAGTCCGTAGTGGACTACGACGACGATGGTGGGACGACGGACTTGAACTTTGCCTTCAGCAAGAAGAAGACCAGAGCTCGTGACGATGGTGGGACGACGGAGGGTGGAGAAGACCAGAGCTCGGAAACCGACCGAAAAAGGAGAGGAGGAGAAAGTAGGAGAGAAGAGAGAGAAAGAGGAGGAGAAGGACTGGAGGAGCACGAGGGTGGAGGTGTGAGACTCGTCTCACAGTATCGATACAGATACGTATTTGTAGAGTATTTCATATTTTTTTTGTTTTCGGAATGCTTTAAAAAATTTCAAAACTATAGGTTTTCTCCTTAATCAGCATACCGCCAGTATACCGGTGTATACCGATGGCATACTGCCAGAACAAATTTTCTACACTTTAGATATTTTTAATTTTAGATATTTTGTGAATAGTGTTTCCAATATTTTCATGAATAGTATTTCGAATATTTCGTGAATAGTATTTAGATATTTTCGTGAATAGTGTAGATGCACCCTATTATCCAATAGATATTTGGTTTTGTTTGAATGGCCACGATTGACCTAGATCTTGACATGGATCACCATCCGATGGTCAAGATTAATTTTCCATTCTATATATACCCTTTTACTTTCTCTCCATCCTCTTTTCACTCTTTCTTCCTTCTCTCTTCACTTTCATTTCTCTCCCTCAAGTGCTTAGGAAGGCTTGGCCTTGAGGCCTAGAGTGTGGTTTTGTACCCCTCTTGGTGGTGGAGTAGAAGATTAGGCTTGGAGCTTAACTTAGGCAAGTATATCTTGCCAAATCTATGAACCATATTATTTTGTTGTCATTTTTGTTTTCCTTGGATTTAAATGCTTAGAATTGTCCTAAACTTATTTTGTTAAAAATGTTTTTCTTGTAATTCTCGTATGTATACATGCTTCTAAATTTGGTTAGAACTAGGTCTTGATTTTCTGTTAAAATCCAACATCGACTTAGTAGAAAACTCGGTATCGAGAGTGATATTGGGGTTACCATCATGGATCTTGGTCACATATGCATATATGAGGCCCTCACCTAGTTGTATACATAGATTTTGAGTTCGGTAGGAATCGGAATCCGTTTCGGTATCCCGAGAACCTATTTTTGGAGTATTTTGAGGTATTGATCTATCAAATATTTTAATTTGTGAAAACTAATACTTCCATGTTGTAGAGAATTCAATTATATACAATTTTGACTTTTGAAAATCCGAATTTTGATTTAAAATAAAGATTTTATGGCCGAAACAAGTTTTGGCAAAATCTGGAATTTTGTTGCTGCCTAGATAATCGGAATTCCGATTTTTTTTCACATAAACTTTCTGTCTTTGGCCGAAATTCCGTCGGTATATCGCAGTATACCACCGGAATACCGAATTTGGCTGTTATGGGTGGGTTTTTTTTTTTACTGTTTTTGCCTGTTTCTGTCCGGTTTTGATATTTTCTTTGATTGTAATGAATTCTTAACATTATTAGATGACCTTATATACTTATAATGATTGTACACCCTATATACACTTCACATTAGCTTATGTTCATATGTTCCTCTATACTCCCTATGTAATGTTACGCTCTTCCAGATTTATTGTACCTTACAGTCTATGTCATGTCCAGTACCTACTTGATAGTGATCCGTTGTGGTGCACTCTTGAACATGTCCTTTTCTAGCTTGCATGATAGTGGCTTGTCATAGTGCACCCTTGATTTCAGTACATGTCTAGCCCCTTGATAGTGGCTCGTCGTAGCGCACTCTTGCTTTGATATTGTCATGTCTTGTTGTGGCTTATTGTAGTGCACAATCTTGTTTGTCTTGTCCAGTCTTGCATGTCTCATGTCTAGGATGGATTCTGCAGAATGCCACACCCGGAATCCTAAATAAAAATGTTAGGAACTATAAAACTAGCTTGATTATCTAGATCATTGGGAGGTGAGGATTTCCCAGTTACATGTTGCCCCTTTGGTCTTGGTCTTATATATATATATATATATATATATATATATATATATATATATATATATATATGTATACATGGGATTTGGAGATATCTGTCATGATGAGCACTCTTCCAGCGTACCGTCGAGTGGGGCACTTCTCTAGGACATATGTATCTTACTACAATGTGGCTGCTATACTTGTTTTTCTTTTGGCTTGGATCATTCAGGTAGCAGCAGGCAGGTAACTGGAATCGAATTTCTCAAACTTGCATATGTTAGTAATTAGGATTGTGACAACCCTAGTTAGCTAAAGTATCAAGCCGTGCTCATTGCTTGGACGTGATTGATGGATGGAGTCTATTCCTATCTAGTCTAGTCTTGCTCTAGTTTATCTTATTGCAGTACTTAGCTTCATGTCATTCCTATTACATGCTATTCTTCCTACTACATGCTCGGCTTCATCACATGCTCACATGTCCAGTTTATTCTATATATTCACTTGCTATCCTTCTTACATGTTTCCAGTTTTCTTTCGTAAACATTGTGGTACCAATTTACTATTCTAGTCTCGTTTACTGCTTTATCTTAGAGATGTTATGAATTGCATGCTAGTTTTAGTTCATAGTTTGGCTTCCTTTGTGGTACTTGCTATTGGGGTTCTGACCCTACTGGTTTTGCATTGACCAGATTTAGTTGAGGAGCCCAAGGATCTTCCGTACCTTCCACTCGATGGTGAACACCCGGAGCACCAGGGGGCTTGAGTGGGTGTTCTTTCTCTTATCCACTCTTTTTTTGTACATATTCTTTTAAGGCGTTTAGCCACCAAGCACGTGTTTAGCTCGTGTTTTGGACTTAACATTTGGCCTACGGGCTTAGACATGATATTATATTTCTAGACTGCAGCTAGAGCTGATCATATATTATTTAGTTTTGCTAGTTCTTCATTTGTATTACTAGCTTCATGATCATCTATATATTATAGTTTGGGATGCTTCACTATCTTATATGCATGATGATCATATTCTTGTACCTTACTTTTTGTTTGAGACTGAGATATAGAATTTTCTAGTTGAACAAATGACGATCAGACTATCGAACTGAGATCTTGGCTTGGATGAAAATAAAATATTTGGATTGCTTCGACGATAACCACAACGTTGACGTTCTTATCTTATGTGAGTGCAACTCCAGCCTCGCACATACGTCATGTCGGATTAGGACGATCACTCCGCATGAGCGCTGGTATGGTGATTCATATAGTGGGGGTGATCAAACTTGCATGGCGTGGCAATATGATTGCTTCGACTTGTTGCGAAGGTAGACTCGAGAATGACTCAGTGTGCTTGACGATTGAACGTGAGGATTAAGTAGGTCCAATTCGTATATCGAGAATAAACTAATCTAGACTCAAGCAAGAGTTACGCTCCAATAAGGACGATTATCCTGCGAGAACGTGGCATGGTGATTCATGTCCAACGTAGATATTCGAACTTACGTGAGATTAGAGCGTGACAAATTGTTGTGCTAGACGACCTTGTGATCGAATACATGAATTGGTTAGAATTGATGATTTGAACGGATTCGAATTTGTGCAACGAATGCCTTGATGTGAATTAGGTGATCATGCTCGATGTTTAGAAATCTGAGTGATGCGAGCTTGGATAGAAAACTCCGTACTATCAACTTGGTTTGACCCTAGGATTAGGGTAAGTATTGGCATTATTGTTGGAGAACTATGATTCCAATCCTGACATTGACTTTAGCTTTGAGAAATGGCCTAGCGGGTTAGGCGAGACGTCCATGTTTCAAGAGTTAGCATTCGAAGATTGATCTTGAGGATTGGTATGGATGGATAGAGTGAATCAAGAATATAGGAATACCCTTCATGAGATTCGGCTGACATGCATATATTTTAGGTATGCCTGAATATGTGCACGATGCGACTCGAATGAGAATGACGAATTCTCTATCACACCGCTTGGCTGAAATGCATATATTTTGGGGACGCCTGGAATATGTGCACGATCCAACCAAGTGATACGTTGAATTCAAGTAAGACTTGAGGAATGGAAATGTGTCAAAGATTTTGAAGTGTTAAAGGAAGGATTGATACTAGTGCGAGCGTGGCTCGGATTGAGGAAACGCATAGGCGGAGTGTGTACGAGAGTTCTTGGATCAAAGTGGTCCAAAAGTAAGTACTCAGTTAGTTTCGAGGACGAAACTTTTTCTGAGTGTTGTATGATGTAGTACCCCATCTCGCTCAGTCAATCGGAGGAATCGAAACACCGACGACGTTCAGACTTAGGCTTGCAACGGCTGCTCGAAGATTCGCTTGGTCGAGGCGACTCCTCGCTCAGGTGGGATAGTTTCGGTGAACTTGCCTCATCTTAGCCTTCACATAATAAATCACATGTTTTCAACTTCACAAGTTAGACTTGATAATAAAAGAGACGCATCCACATAGCTAAGAGAATAATCCCGACGGGTCGAAATGTGGTAGAACATGGAAAAAGGTCCCACGGTCTGCTTAGAAGTATGCTCAGCGTGCTTTCAAAATGACACTCGGTCCTTCGTCCCGTGGCTTGGGAGAAGAAAGTTGGCCTAAGTTGCTAAGTTGCCATAATGCTCAAATTTGTCTAAGTCATAGGCGTCGCCTACATGAATGATTGATAAGCATGCATGGTCCCGTCGTCCAAGGCTTAGCATAGCCTTTATCTGTCCCGTAGTTTAAGTCGTATTGCACGACTTGTAGCTTAAGTCTAGGCACCCATAGAACTTGGTTGATCAAGTCGAACGCGTGTACGGCATGTCCTCTTGATGCAAAGCTCGACGCAGCCCTTGCTCGTCAAGTCGTTGCACAATTAAGTTAGGCAAAGTTATGCCAGTCGATCTAAGCCATTTCTAGCACTGTCCCATTCTATCTGCGGTTGTCAAGTCACGTAGTCCCCCGAGAACAAGGTTCGTCATATAAAGTATGTGACTAGAGCGATAGCGTCGCCTAGAGAACAAGGTCTATCTAAAGCACGAGCCACGGATGGTTTAGTGAAAAGCATGCCACGGAGAAAGGAAGTCCGCGCAACTGGTTGTCACCGAGATCGATCCCACTACTTGGGAGTCTCGATAAGTCTCGATAAGAAAGCACACGAGATCGGTCCCACTACATGGGAGTCTCGATAAGGAAGCACATGAGATCGATCCCGCTACTTGGGAGTCTCGATAAGTCTCGATAAGAAAATACACGAGATCGGTCCCGCTACTTGGGAGTCTCGATAAGGAAGTCCACGCGACTGGTTGTCGCTGAGATCGGTCCCGCTACTTGGGAGTCTCGATAGAAAATTGGAAAGCTTGGTCATGATTAAGGAAGGATGTGGTAGATCGAGTTAAGTCTTGCATGGTCATTGAACAACTTGCACACAAGGGTAAATTCCTCGAGCGATCCCGGGGCGCCGGGTTCGTGTCGGCCTAGGAGAAATTGCAGATATTGTATGGCCTTCAACGATGGTATGACTCGATTGAAGTGAACCGTTACAATATAGGCTGCGGGTCATTCGGTGGGAGCTCGTACCTCGTCACGCGAATGGTTACCGTATGCAAAAGATCCAGGATAGACATTGCTAGTGACCACTCATATAGATGTGTCGGCATAAGAGCGACTATCCGCGTGTATGCCTTTGGATTGCGTCGAGTACTAGCAGGTTACAAGTTGGGTTAACAAGTTATGCTTATTGTAAGCACTAAACTTGAGTCGGCACGAGTTAGGTGTGCACGGTTGTATCACCATTCTGGAGCCTAAGATTTGGCTATAGCAAGGACACATGCTTCGGCATAAATGTGACGTCATCTCGAGTTATGTCAGGATGGACCGTAAGGCAAGTTGGTTAAGTCTAGTTGATCCTTGGGAGGCAAGGTCTTGAACTCAAGGCATGAGCAAGTATATTGGCACGACCAGCACGAGTCGCCCCCTTGACGTCATTGGCACGCGAATAGTCTAGAGGCACATAAAACCAGTGAAAGTCTTGGCACGACCGAGTTGCATAAGTTTCTGCTCGGCGAGATACTGTCTCGAATAAATTGGAGTCACGAATAGAGTATAGCACGACCCTGCCATTGCGTTGCCAAGTATAGGCCAAGACATCTTTGTCCTAAAATGGATCCTAAGGTAAGACTAGAAAGACAATAAAAAAGGGATTAAGTTGCACAAAGTAAATGAACGTGTCGATTTTGTATGGGTGGGCGAGGAGCTCACTCCACCAGTACAGTTGTGTATTAACACCCATACAGTTTTTATGTGCAGGCACATGTAGAAGCTCGTGGCGCAAAACTCGCTTGGATGCGTCGAGGCACGGAGTTCCTTGGCGATTCGAAGCGTGCGGCCACGTGGAGTCAAGACTTATATGGGACATAATGTATGGACATTGCCTTTCGAAGCATCCGCTGGCTCAAGCATTGTATCGAGAGATGAGAGAGAGCAGAGTAACTTGTAAAAATGAGAGAAAAGTGAGCTTGAGAGACTTGTAATTTGGCCTTGCGCCCTATTGTAATCTTATTGTTCAATATCAATAAAGAGCACTTTTGAATAACTTGTGTTTTGCCTCTAAATTTTTGCTGCATGTTCAATATTTCTGCTTTGGACTTCTGTGCGACGACCCCGTCGCAGCCACTGTAATCGGCCGTTATGAAGCTGCCTTGCACGAGCGCAATCTAGGCTCGTGCGGCATCACGCCTTAGCGAGGACGATCGCTCCTACGGGAGAGGGGCGTGACAGGTATCTCTCCAATCCAAGAAGAATGTATTGGAATAAACTCAAATAGATCGTATAGTATCTCCAAGGCACTTATAGTTAGAGGCTTTCTTTTGGGACTGATGAGCCAAAGTTGATCGAATACATTGATGCTGATATGATTGGGAATGTGGACACTAAGAGATCGTCATTAGGCTATCTGATGATGTTCGAAGGGGGAGCAGTATTGTAGCAGTTGCAATTGTAGAAGTGTATTACTTTTTTGCTACAACAAAAGCAGAGTTTATTGTAGCTATAGAGACATGCAAGGAGTTATTATGGCTAAATAAGTTTATGCAGGAGTTGGGACTAAACATGAGCGATATATTTTGTTATGCGACAGTCAGAGTGTTATTCACCTCAGTAAGAATCCAACATTTCATAGCAGATCCAAGCATACTGTGACTCGGTATGACTGGAAACTGGACGTACTGGAGGTGAAGGACGTTATGCTTGAGAATAACCATATGGATGACAATGGTACGGATATGCTTACCAAAATTATGTCGAGGGAAAATTTTGAGTTCTGCAAGAATACTATTGGAATAACGATTTCCTTCACTTAGTCAAGAAGGAAAGATTTGTTGGGGTTGGGTTCTTTCCTATATGGAGAACACGCTGGAGTTCTACGTACACCATCATGTGTCAGAGAAGTTTGGAAAGTCAAAAACGAAAGACAGCTCCATTTGGAGTCATTTTAGAGGGTCGCAAAGCTGTATCAGGGTTGGCGGGAATACAGACAACATACTACACCAGTATGCCACAAAGTTACAAAATTTTCCAGTGAAATTTTGAAGATTTTTGGTGCTCACAAAGGATACCACCAGCACACCGTGGTACGTCGGTGAAGTCGAATTTGGGTTGGGATCAAGATCGCTAGATTAAATCCAACGGTCAGGATGGTCTCGAGGATTAGGAATGTGTTTATAAACTAATTTCATATCTAATTTTTGATAATCATATTGTAAGAGTGGTGGCCATATCGGTTTAATTCAAAGAAGATCGTTCGAGGAAATCCTTATCGGTTAGTTTTTGTGTTCTCGCTTTGGTACAACCCTATACTTTCTCCGGTGTAAGTTGTTCCTATTATTGAGTAGTTGTGGTGGTGATCAGGTTTGGATCAGGGAGCGTCAGTGTATTCCTTTATTCTAGTAGTGGAGCCTTTTCGATTTGGACTCCAATCTTCGCATGATTTTTTCCTCTATGAATTTTCCATGTAAATATCGTTGTATTTGAGATTGTATTGTTTATGTTGCGATATTGTGTATCCGTAGATTTCCACGATTTAGTTCAGTCCAGATTTTCTTTTGGTCGTAATATTTCGTTGTGTTCCACACTGTGTTCACAAGAAGAAAGAGGTCTTACATAAGTATGGACATTTTCGATAATAACGTTTTAAACTTAATACTAGATAGTTTTATGAGATCTTTCTTTAAAAATATGGAAACTTCTGCCACAACTATGAAATGTGAGTTTGGCTTCAGGCAACATAAGTAGTTTATTGAAACATGTACAGGTGAATATCATAGTATGTGTACAGAATTCGTACTATGAGTATAGCAGTGCATCATCAACAATTCAAACGAGTAATATGTATAATCCATTCTAGTAAGACGCAAGAAGACATGGAAGATTTCCAGGCATTCGGGGAATTTTTCTAGAGTGTAGATTCATACTGCTTTGTAGCTTTTAGAATATATTTGTAACTTCTTTGTTAGTTTTTTGTACTAGTATATTGGGATGGAAGGACCCATACGCCTTGTTTCTAGTCACGACTGTCTTGAACTACTAGCACCAAGACCACTTTCATTTAGGTACTCCGACTCGGATTCGAACCCATGTCCGCTCCTGCTCCTGCTCCTTGGTGGTTCATTCAGCCTTTTGTATTCATATGTTTCATTAATTCTCTCATGGCTTAGTTTCAACTCGATACCTTCAACTATTCAAGTTTTTCAATTTGGTACACTAAACTTTAATATCATACCAATCACTGACCACAACTATTGAATATTTTCAAGTTGATACCCTCCGCTAGCTAGGAGTTAATTTTTCCTTTTCAACAAAAATAAATAATATTTTTTTACCAAATTACCCCTCCCCTCCCCTTTGGTGGTATTTGAAGTGATTACGAATGAGGGGGGTAATTTTGTCGTTTAGGATTTTTCGTTAACACTGTTAGGATATTAAGTTGCAAAATTATAATTGAGGTATTAAGTTGCATAATGTTAAAGTTTAGGTTATTAAGTTGAAAAACTTGAATAGTTGAGTGTATTAAGTTGAAATTTACCCTTCTCTCTTTAATAAAGTGCAATGGGAGCTATTTTCTCCTGCCACTTATCTCAAAAAGACAATAATAATAACTAGGAGAGAGAGAGAGAGAGAGAGAGAGAGAGAGAGAGAGAGAGAGAGAGGGAAAAAAAGAAGACAATATAGAATAATTTCATACATAATTTGCTATGTACATTTTCCTTTGGAGTTGGTTTCTAGTCTAAATTACATGCATTATACAAGAAACAGAATTAGATATATGTGCTTCTAGAGTATGACATCTCACCATCTCCTTTTTCCCAACATCATGACTAAACCTTGGGTCTGATTTGGGATTGATGTTGCTTTTAAAACTCTGACAGCATAAACAGCTTTCGACAACAACCTCCTAACTACTTGCAAAAGTTGTCCTGAAATTGAACTGGCCTTCCAAAAGTATTTGATAGGCAGCTCTTACCAAACTGGGCCAGCTTTTCACAAAAATAAGCAAAAGCAGCCAAGATAAGCAAATCCAAAACCCAGCCTTACATGTTAAGAGCAACCTTCTTAGCTTGGCGATGATCACTCAAATACCTCGTTGCATTGTACTCTTCTGCGTCAAATAGCTCCTCCGAGTAGGTTCTTTGAAGGGCTCTGGGACGTCCTCTCGTAGGCTGCATCCTCCCTTCTTCGCCTCTCAGTAGCTTCAAAACCTGCAAGACAAGGAATTTGATCCTTCCACGAACAACCACAACTTAACTTGTAGTGCAATAACGCTACTTGCTTAATTATTGGTTTTCTCTGATAATCTTGCCTGACTCATCCGAGGTCGCAGAATAGCGGATTGCTGAATGCACAGATAGGCTGTGTTAGTTACACGTTTTAGTTCCGTAGAGTCATATGCGTCTCCTAGAGAAGGATCGAGTAGCTCCCTAATCTTCTTCTTTTCAAGTAAAGGCTTTGCCTGAAAGAAGAAGAAGAAGAAGGGGAAAAAACATTATATGAAAAATCTTAACTCTAGATATACTACTTTTTGGGTAGAGTCTAAAGGGTCAAGGTAGATACCCATATCACGAGGCTTTGCTTCGAAGAGTCTATTGCTTTGCGCCCAGTGATGAGCTCCAGCAGCAGAACTCCATAAGCAAACACGTCAGTTTTCTCGTTAACTATCCCGTGCATGAGGTACTCAGGGGCAAGATAACTTCACAAACAAGGTGAAAATAAAGAATTGTGAAAGATGAACCTCTGATTAATTTTGCCTTTTAAAATGTTGACACTAGGTGTAAGGAAATCTTGAAAATTGAACATACCCGAATGTGCCCTCGAAACTAGAGATTGTGAAGTGGGTCAATTTGTCAGGCAACCACTTAGCAAGTCCAAAATCTGATATCTGTGTCACAATTTGACGGAGTTTTGATCATCTTAAATTTCCACAAGCCTTTATTTTCGATATTTTTGGCAAAGAAACAGTTGATTGTCTAAATGTTTCTTCAAAGATAACAGGTTATCCAACAACTGGGTAGGAACCAGACATAAGCATGGAACTATGGCATAAACTGCAACATTTAAGCAGAATTCCGATGTATTTTATCTGCTTATCAAATTTAATTTTTCTTTGATTAGGATGGTACCTGTGGTTCAAAATTTTCATTAAGTAATATGTTTGAAGCCTTAATATCCCGATGAATGATGCGCCTGGGGCACCTATCATGAAGATACTCAAGACCCTCAGCTGTCCCTATGGCAACTCTGTACCTACCACTCCAGTCCAATTTTTCCTTTGATCCTTAATAAGAAAACAGAAACTATGAATTCAACAGGTGGCAAAAAGAAACCTTGAAATGTAGGTTATATTACTAGCATTAGATAACGTTACCATGGAGGAAACAAGCTAAGCAGCCATGTTCCGACAACTGAAGAACAAGGTACATGCCTCCTTCGATTCCAAATCCTATCAGTTTAGTAGTGTTTGGATGGTTTAAGTGAACTATAATGCCCAATTCTGATAAGAAATTGGTGGTGTGTTCATCGGTTGTTGCATGGAGCAACTTTTTAATCGCCACAACCTGCCCATCTTCAAGGCATCCCTTGTAAACTTCGGCGTAGCCACCCTTCCCTATGATATTCTCTGCAGAAAGGTTCAGATGAGTTTCAAAACAGGATTAAACCAAAGAAGGAGGAAAATCTTCTGCTTGTTTTGAGTTCAAAACACATGTTAGTCCACAGCCCATGAGGGTACTCTGATTCCTGGGATAAATAATGAAGATAGTTATTGAAAAGGAAAGAAAGTCAAATTAAACTTATCTTGAGTGCTCAAGGATGATGCAAGCTCAAATATTTTGCACAAGAAACATACTGCTGACCATAAAAAATTTGAAAATTCACACTACCAATAGTCAGAAAATAAAGATATGAAAAATCACTCTCGCTCTCTCTCAAAAAAACAAAAAAAAAAAAAAAAGGAAGAAGAAATTAAAATCTGATAAAGATTTGCAAAATCACTCTCCTCTCTCTCTCTCTCAAATATTCTCGCGTGGCCCTCTTCGAACTTGTCCATATTCACCTCAAGATCGAAAGCAATCTGGTTCACCCCATCACCTTTTCTCGTGATTTGTACCCTCATTGGCACGAAAAAAGGCTTTAGCAGACTATCAGCTCACCGATTCACCACATCTCGTGGATGTACATAGTTCTTTACACCTCCGCTCATGTGAGTCCTATTGCAAC
>JANAVB010022397.1:9918841-10158001 GCA_029216955.1 Iris pallida
AATTTATCAACGAACATCAAACTCAAAATGAACAATATCCTTCAATCATAAATACAAACTCGGATGCTACAGCTAATCGTCAAATTCAAAATTCAACAATCTTCCATCAAAATCAATAAATACAAACCCAAATTCAACAATAATCCATCAAATTCAACAACAGAAAATAAAGATAAACAATCAAGGAAAAAGAGAGTTTCAAATAGAAGTTAAAAAAGATTCTCAAGGGTCGTCCCAGGAATCTCTCAAGGGTTCCTAACTGTGATTGAGTACCTTCAAAATATTCCTATCCTGCTGCAGGCTGTAGTGGTACTCAAGTTCGATACCACTACAAAACTCGACCTGCATGGGCCCACCACTAAAAATGTGTCACGACCCGCACCCACTGTTTGGGTACGAGAACGTAACAACGCCCAGCCTACGCCGCAGTGTCGGCGGTAGAACGCTGTCCTAGGTCACAACATCTAACAATATAATGCTAAGCAGTTATACTCCCCGAATGGGATGACATAGCAGAATGTAAACTCAATCATATCTAAGGTAGAGCATAAAGGAAGATAGATAAAATATGAAATCGAAAAGAGATACAACAGATAGAAGTCTAAGTGTCTAAGATACAAACTCAGAATATATCTCAAAACTCAATACAGTAATCCACAAGTAAATACAACTCCAGACAAAAAATGAAATAACTATCTAAACAACCTATACTGTGTCTCCTCTAGGCTAGCAGGCAATCCCAGGCCATCTGTAAAATTTATCAACAGGTCCAGTCAGGACAGGAGCGAGTACAGTACATCTCAACAGATCATAGCAGGTTAGAAAATATAATCATGCAGTAAAGTAAGATACAGGTACTGAAAGAAAACAGTATGTAAACAGAGAGAGAACTGTAATAGAAATATCTACTATACATAGAGAACTAGCAGTGACTAGTGAGTCAGAGTACAATATGAACATGTAATACTACCCCGTACCCTCAATCAATACACAAGGATCCAGCCAGGTTATGTTATATGATGCTATGTAACAGCCCCCGAAGGGTGGTAAGCCCCCGAAGGATGGTAAGCCCCCGAAGGATGGTAGCCCCCGAAGGGTGGTACATAGTAGTCCCATAAATGGGGATTCTGGGGGTAACCCAACAGTGTAAGTCCCATAAATGGGGATTCTGGGGGTAACCCAACAGTGTAAGTCCCATAAATGGGATTCTGGGGGTAACCCAACAGTGTAAGATTCCAGGAAGACTTTACGATCATAAGAGTATATGTCGTAAGTGATCAAAGAACCAATGAAGCATAGTGATACGCCATGTAAGTGAAACGCACAGAACATGTAGTACCCGATGCTCCCTAAGGATAACATCTCAAGAAGGATCCATATAGTACCAATCCGTGTGACCATCTTGACAGTACAAGTAAGTAATCTACTGCAGGAAATAATTCTAAGCAGGATATGAAATGATCAGAGAATGTACTCGCCTGATATCTGAATGTCCAAGGTAAAGATACTGTCCGAGGAGAGGTGTCTGGCTCCTAATTAGAATAGCACAGGTCACAACATGTCCAGAAGGATAAATAAAGCACTACAATGCATTCTATATGAATCTAGGTAAACTAGGCCAAAGTCAACCCTTGGTCAACTCTGGTCAACTGCACTAGTCAAACTAGGTCAAACTAGGTCATGTCCTAACCCAGCAAGTCTTACTAGGCCTAACCAGACTATCCTAGCAGCACACATCAATACAAGGCTATACAAGCCAATATACACCCAACTCTATATAGCATGCAATTATTCAATACTCAAATAGACAAGAATTCACATTGGATATACACTAGGTAATCTATTACTTAAGCTATATATGTCTACACATATATACACATGCATATATTGGTATTCAATATTAGGTCTATAATCATAGCATTTCAAATCGTTATATAAACATATATATTACAACACAATATGCTAACATATATAATATCATACATAGCTATATTAACTGTATTCATAAATACTTATTTAAGAGGCTATGTGTGTGTATGTGAACATGGCAAAGGGGCAAGTGAGGGTTAAATGGGCATACATAGTGTATACATATCAAAGAGTGTCAAGTGTAAGTGAACAAAGTGTCAAGTGATAGTGTCAACATAGTGTAAGGGGTACTGAGGTAATATAGGATTTGTGTTAACATAGAACATTACATCTCATTAACTTGTATATTGCATACATTACATCTATTATTACATTACATTCATGCTTGCATTCATTCATTCATTTATTCTCTTGCACTACTATATGCACCATACATTACATACTATGGAACCTACATATTCATTACAAGCCATACTTATACATGCTTACATTAGATAGGATACTTACCCTCATACATCATTTATTTAACCATTTACTCATGCTTGCATTCTCTATTAATTACATAATGTATATACATTAACATGGTTAAAATCAAATAGAACATTATATTACACACAAGGGTGCACAAAATGCATATGCCGAATAGTAACTCCTACTAATAATCAATACTGTACCATCTCAGCATGAATTAAAATCTAGGATTAAAGTATGTTATAGATCTATGTGTTAGCTTTCCGAAACTTCAAACGGATCGCGTTTTCGTTTCCGGAAACTCCCGGAATCGCGAAAATACCGAGAACGCATTTGTCTTTCGTACAGCTGACACTCAAATATTTTCCAGAAAGTTACAGAAAGAATTAGGCCTATTAATACATGTTGTTGGAAAGCTAACTTCAATATGCTTCTTTTAAAAAAAACGGGAGATTAAACCGAGCTTTGAGCTAAAAGTTATGACATTTCTAAGTTATGGCTGAAATTAAAAACGTGGATAAAATCATGACGGATTTGGGTAGTTTAAGACAAAAGGACAAATATAAACATAATATATCAAGAACTCACTCTCTACACTAATATATATATATGAGACACTAGAACACATCTCCAATACAAAAATATGAGATTAAACATGTAATAATTCATTCATACATAACAACAACACATAGTGTCCAAATTTGGGATTTTCCCACATGGACACAACCACAACACAAAGGACACTCCTATGACCTCCAAATGGATACGAAATGGACACAAATGGAGATACAACCATGGGGGTCATTCCTATGGGTTCAAAATAGACCTATATGTATGAGGAAATGAAAAGGAGAAGGAATTTATACCTCCCGGTAGATCGAATCGAAGAAAAGCCTTCCCGGAGCGACACCGACACGTAGAGATTCCAAAAGGACACGAACGAGCTCCGAATCCTCCCAAACTTGGGTAGCTTCCTCCTTGGCTAGAATGGAGAAGGAAAGAAGAAGATTTGGTGGCAAAATGGAAGGATTTGGTGGAAAAATTGCTAGGGATTGCTCTCTAGGAATTTGGGGAAGAACAAGAGAGAGAGTGTGGATGAGAATAATGAAATGAACTTGAGCCTATCCTCTCCCAAAGTGGCTGGCCATATGGGACTATTTGTCCTATTATGGTAAGGTCCAAAATGCCTCCACTAACCTATTCTATGAGTATTAGGAAAGGGCTAATTGGTTGGGGCTAAATTAGTCATTCTAAAGTCTCTAATCACACTAACCTTATCCATATAATTAGTCTAACCTCTAACTAAAATTTCTATCATGTGGACTAAAATTAATATCATGTGGGCCATGCCTAACTAGTATGTGGGTCCCACTAGAGTCAAACTACCCCCGGGTCCCCGTTTCAAGTCGGATTGAGTTGAAATTCGAACCCGACTCAAATAATCCCAAAACAATATCATAAATAATAAAATAATATCAAAATAATTCAAAGAGGTCAAATGCAAAAATATCCTTAGGCCAAAAATGACATTAAAATATCATAATCACATGGTTAGGCTCTAGGTCAAACAGTCTCTAGGGTTTCACTAGCAAAACGTCAAAACCACAAGTCATTGATTTAAATAATTTTAAAAATTTAAAATCACCAAAAATCATATCATGAATTAATATCATTATTAAAATAATTAAAACACGAAATTTCAAAATTACCCTCATTTGAGAAACTGGGTGCTACACGTACCTCGCCACACGAATGGTCACAGTATGCAAAAGATCCAGGATGGACATTGCTAGTGACCACTCATATAGATGTGTCGGCATAAGAGCGGCTATCCGCGTGTATGCCTTTGGATTGCGTCTAGTACTAGCAGGTTACAAGTTGGGTTAACAAGTTATGCTTATTGCAAGCGCTAACCTTGAGTCGGCACGAGTTAGGTGTGCACGGTTGTATCACCATTCTGGAGCCTAAGATTTGGCTATAGCAAGGACACATGCTTCGACATAAATGTGACATCATCTCGAGTTAAGTCAGGATGGACAGTAAGGCAAGTTGGTTAAGTCTGGTTGATCCTTGGGAGGCAAGGTCTTGAACTCAAGGCATGAGCAAGTATATTGGCACGACCAGCACGAGTCGTCCCCTTGACGTCATTGGCACGCAAATGGTCTAGAGGCACATAAAACCAGTAAAAGTCTTGGCACGACCGAGTTGCATAAGTTTCTGCTCGGCTAGGCACTGCCTCGAATAAATTGAAGTCACGAATAGAGTATAGCACGACCCTGCCATTGCATTGCCAAGTATAGGCCAAGACATCTTTGTCCTAAAATGGATCCTAAGGCAAGACTAGAAAGATAATAAAAAGGG
The DNA here is from genome assembly GCA_029216955.1 of Iris pallida. Lineage (NCBI taxonomy): Eukaryota > Viridiplantae > Streptophyta > Magnoliopsida > Asparagales > Iridaceae > Iris > Iris pallida. The sequence goes on from JANAVB010022397.1 coordinate 9,923,543, forward strand.
ATTAAGCTGCACAAAGTAAATGAACGTGTCGGTTTTGTATGGGGGACGAGGAGCTCACTCCACCAGTAGTTGTGTATTGACACCCACACAGTTTTTATGTGCAGGCACAGGTAGAAGCTCGTGGCGCAGAACTCGCTTGGATGCGTTGAGGTACGGAGTTCCTTGGCGATTCGAAGCGTGCGGCCACGTGGAGTCAAGACTTATATGGGACATAATGTATGGACATTGCCTTTCGAAGCATCCGCTGGCTCAAGCATTGTATCGAGAGATGAGAGAGAGCAGAGTGACTTGTAAAAATGAGAGAAAAGTGAGCTTGAGAGACTTGTAATTTGGCCTTGCGCCCTATTGTAATCTTATTGTTCAATATCAATAAAGAGCACTTTTGAATAACTTGTGTTTTGCCTCTAAATTTTTGCTGCATGTTCAATTTCTGCTTTGGACTTCTGTGCGACGACCCCGTCGCAGCCGCTGTAATCGGTCGTTATGAAACTGCCTTGCACGAGCGCAATCTAGGCTCGTGCGGCATCACGCCTTAGCGAGGACGATCGCTCCTACGGGAGCGGGGCGTGACAGGTATCTCTACAATAAGAAGAATGTATTGGAATAAACTTAAATAGATCGTATAGTATCTCCAAGGCACTTATAGTTAGAGGCTTCTTTTGGGACTGATGAGCCAAAGTTGATCGAATACATTGATGCTGATATAATTGGGAATGTGGACACTAAGAGATCGTCATTAGGCATCTGAAGATGTTCGAAGGGGGAGCAGTATCGTAGCAGTTGCAGTTGTAGAAGTGTACTTTTTTGCTACAACAAAAGCAGAGTTTATTGTAGCTATAGAGACATGCAAGGAGTTATTATGGCTAAATAAGTTTTGCAGGAGTTGGACTAAACATGAGCGATATATTTTGTTATGCGACAGTCAGAGTGTTATTCACCTCAGTAAGAATCCAACATTTCATAGCAGATCCAAGCATATTGTGACTCGGTATGACTGGAAACTGGACGTACTGGAGGTGAAGGACGTTATGCTTGAGAATAACCATATGGATGACAATGGTACGGATATGCTTACCAAAATTATGTCGAGGGAAAATTTTGAGTTCTGCAAGAATACTATTGGAATAACGATTCCTTCACTTAGTCAGGAAGGAAAGATTTGATGGGGTTGGGTTCTTTCCTATATGGAGAACACGCTGGAGTTCTACGTACACCATCATGTGTAGAGAAGTTTGGAAAGTCGAAAATGAAAGACACTCCATTTGGAGTCATTTTAGAGGGTCGCAAAGCTGTATCAGGGTTGGCGGGAATACAGACAACATACTACACCAGTATGCCACAAAGTTACAAAATTTTCCAGTGAAATTTTGAAGATTTTTGGTGCTCACTAAGGATACCACCAGCACACCGTGGTACGTCGGTGAAGTCGAATTTGGGTTGGGATCAAGATCGCTAGATTAAATCCAACGGTCAGGATGGTCTCGAGGATTAGGAATGTGTTTATAAACTAATTTCATATCTGATTTTCGATAATCATATTGTAAGAGTGGTGGCCATATCGGTTTAATTCAAAGAAGATCGTTCGAGGAAATCCTTATCGGTTAGTTTTTGTGTTCTCGCTTTGGTACAACCCTATACTTTCTCCGGTGTAAGTTGTTCCTATTATTGAGTAGTTGTGGTGGTGATCAGGTTTGGATCAGGGAGCGTCAGTGTATTCCTTTATTCTAGTAGTGGAGCCTTTTCGTTTGGACTCCAATCTTCGCGTGATTTTTTCCTCTATGAATTTTCCACGTAAATATCGTTGTTTGAGATTGTATTGTTTATGTTGCGATATTGTGTATCCGTAGATTTCCACGATTTAGTTCAGTCCAGATTTCTTTTGGTCGGAAACGGTAATATTTCGTTGTGTTCCGCACTGTGTTCACAAGAAGAAAGAGGTCTTACATAAGTATGGACATTTTCAATAATAATTTTAAACTTAATACTAGATAGTTTTATGAGATCTTTCTTTAAAAATATGGAAACTTCTGCCACAACTATGAAATGTGAGTTTGGCTTCAGGCAACATAAGTAGTTTATTGAAACATGTACAGGTGAATATCATAGTATGTGTACAGAATTCGTACTATGAGTATAGCAGTGCATCATCAACAATTCAAACGAGTAATATGTATAATCCATTCTAGTAAGACGCTAGAAGACATGGAAGTTTTCCAGGCATTCGGGGAATTTTTCTAAGTGTAGATTCATACTGCTTTGTAGCTTTTAGAATATATTTGTAACTTCTTTGTTAGTTTTTTGTACTAGTTATTGGGATGGAAGGACCCATACGCCTTGTTTCTAGTCACGACTGTCTTGAACTACTAGCACCAAGACCACTTTCATTTAGGTACTCCGACTCGGATTCGAACCCATGTCCGCTGCTCCTGCTGCTCTGCTCCTTGGTGGTTCATTCAGCCTTTTGTATTCATATGTTTCATTAATTCTCTCATGGCTTAGTTTCAACTCGATACCTTCAACTATTCAAGTTTTTCAATTTGGTACACTAAACTTTAATATCATACCAATCACTGACCACAACTATTGAATATTTTCAAGTTGATACCCCCGCAGCTAGGAGTTAATTTTTCCTTTTCAACAAAAAAAATAATATTTTTTTACCAAATTACCCCTCCCCTCCCCTTTGGTGGTATTTGAAGTGACTACGAATGAGGGGGGTAATTTTGTCGTTTAGGATTTTTCGTTAACACTGTTAGGATATTAAGTTGCAAAATTATAGTTGAGGTATTAAGTTGCATATCAAGTTGAAAAACTTGAATAGTTGAGTGTATTAAGTTGAAATTTACCCCTCTCTTTAATGAAGTGCAATGGGAGCTATTTTCTCCTGCCACTTATCTCAAAAAGACAATAATAAACAGAGAGGAGAGAGAGAGAGAGAGAGAGAGAGAGAGGGGAAAAAAGACAATATAGAATAATTTCATACATAATTTGCTATGTACATTTTCCTTTGGAGTTGGTTTCTAGTCTAAATTACATACATTATACAAGAAACAGAATTAGATATGTGCTTCTAGAGTATGACATCTCACCATCTCCTTTTTCCCAACATCATGACTAAACCTTGGGTCTGATTTGGGATTGATGTTGCTTTTAAAACTCTGACAGCATAAACAGCTTTCGACAACAACCTCCTAACTACTTGCAAAAGTTGTCTGAAATTGAACTGGCCTTCCAAAAGTATTTGATAGGCAGCTCTTACCAAACTGGGCCAGCTTTTCACAAAAATAAGCAAAAGCAGCCAAGATAAGCAAATCCAAAACCCAGCCTTACATGTTAAGAGCAACCTTCTTAGCTTGGCGATGATCACTCAAATACCTCGTTGCATTGTACTCTTCTGCGTCAAATAGCTCCTCCGAGTAGGTTCTTTGAAGGGCTCTGGGACGTCCTCTCGTAGGCTGCATCCTCCCTTCTTCGCCTCTCAGTAGCTTCAAAACCTGCAAGACAAGGAATTTGATCCTTCCACGAACAACCACAACTTAACTTGTAGTGCAATAACGCTACTTGCTTAATTATTGGTTTTCTCTGATAATCTTGCCTGACTCATCCGAGGTCGCAGAATAGCGGATTGCTGAATGCACAGATAGGCTGTGTTAGTTACACGTTTTAGTTCCGTAGAGTCATATGCGTCTCCTAGAGAAGGATCGAGTAGCTCCCTAATCTTCTTCTTTTCAAGTAAAGGCTTTGCCTGAAAGAAGAAGAAGAAGAAGGGGAAAAAACATTATATGAAAAATCTTAACTCTAGATATACTACTTTTTGGGTAGAGTCTAAAGGGTCAAGGTAGATACCCATATCACGAGGCTTTGCTTCGAAGAGTCTATTGCTTTGCGCCCAGTGATGAGCTCCAGCAGCAGAACTCCATAAGCAAACACGTCAGTTTTCTCGTTAACTATCCCGTGCATGAGGTACTCAGGGGCAAGATAACTTCACAAACAAGGTGAAAATAAAGAATTGTGAAAGATGAACCTCTGATTAATTTTGCCTTTTAAAATGTTGACACTAGGTGTAAGGAAATCTTGAAAATTGAACATACCCGAATGTGCCCTCGAAACTAGAGATTGTGAAGTGGGTCAATTTGTCAGGCAACCACTTAGCAAGTCCAAAATCTGATATCTGTGTCACAATTTGACGGAGTTTTGATCATCTTAAATTTCCACAAGCCTTTATTTTCGACATTTTTGGCAAAGAAACAGTTGATTGTCTAAATGTTTCTTCAAAGATAACAGGTTATCCAACAACTGGGTAGGAACCAGACATAAGCATGGAACTATGGCATAAACTGCAACATTTAAGCAGAATTCCGATGTATTTTATCTGCTTATCAAATTTAATTTTTCTTTGATTAGGATGGTACCTGTGGTTCAAAATTTTCATTAAGTAATATGTTTGAAGCCTTAATATCCCGATGAATGATGCGCCTGGGGCACCTATCATGAAGATACTCAAGACCCTCAGCTGTCCCTATGGCAACTCTGTACCTACCACTCCAGTCCAATTTTCCTTTGATCCTTAATAAGAAAACAGAAACTATGAATTCAACAGGTGGCAAAAAGAAACCTTGAAATGTAGGTTATATTACTAGCATTAGATAACGTTACCATGGAGGAAACAAGCTAAGCAGCCATGTTCCGACAACTGAAGAACAAGGTACATGCCTCCTTCGATTCCAAATCCTATCAGTTTAGTAGTGTTTGGATGGTTTAAGTGAACTATAATGCCCAATTCTGATAAGAAATTGGTGGTGTGTTCATCGGTTGTTGCATGGAGCAACTTTTTAATCGCCACAACCTGCCCATCTTCAAGGCATCCCTTGTAAACTTCGGCGTAGCCACCCTTCCCTATGATATTCTCTGCAGAAAGGTTCAGATGAGTTTCAAAACAGGATTAAACCAAAGAAGGAGGAAAATCTTCTGCTTGTTTTGAGTTCAAAACACATGTTAGTCCACAGCCCATGAGGGTACTCTGATTCCTGGGATAAATAATGAAGATAGTTATTGAAAAGGAAAGAAAGTCAAATTAAACTTATCTTGAGTGCTCAAGGATGATGCAAGCTCAAATATTTTGCACAAGAAACATACTGCTGACCATAAAAAATTTGAAAATTCACACTACCAATAGTCAGAAAATAAAGATATGAAAAATCACTCTCGCTCTCTCTCAAAAACAAAAAAAAAAAAAAAAAAAAAAAGGAAGAAGAAATTAAAATCTGATAAAGATTTGCAAAATCACTCTCCTCTCTCTCTCTCTCAAATATTCTCGCGTGGCCCTCTTCGAACTTGTCCATATTACCTCAAGATCGAAAGCAATCTGGTTCACCCCATCACCTTTTCTCGTGATTTGTACCCTCATTGGCACGAAAAAAGGCTTTAGCAGACTATCAGCTCACCGATTCACCACATCTCGTGGATGTACATAGTTCTTTACACCTCCGCTCATGTGAGTCCTATTGCAACTCTATCGACCCGAACGTCCACCACGATCCTTAAGTGACTCCTTGCATGTGTCGGTCCACTTCCAGTCATATTTTTGTTGCATCTGCCTCCTCGCAGTCCACAACATGCTTCTCCTTGCTCATGCCCAGCTAGGTAGCACGATCCACCTCCCTTCGTAGAAGTGACTTATCATGACACTCCTTTGCAACACCCTTGATCTCGCCTGAAAGATCTTCCTCCTCGAATTCCTCCTTCATCTGGAGAACTGCTAAGTAGGTCGTCTCCCTTTTGCTACTCCTTGAGCTGAATAGCAAAAATAAAGTTTTCCTATAATGGCTCACCTCGTGCAACTCTCACAATACATGACGAGCCTTCCTCCATAAAGCTGATGACTCCCAAGTGTGGCATCGAAATCGTCTTTGCCACGATAAGGAAATCCATGCCAAGTATAATCCTAAAGTTGTCCAATGACGTAGCAGTAAAATTGACAACAACTGACCAATGTTCCACCTATATACGAACTCTCTTCGCTACCCCCTGCATGGGATGCGCCTCCGAATTAACTGTTTTCATCTTGCTTAAATCTTTTTTCCAATGCTAGACCCAAGTGACGGACCTCCACACCCAAGATGAAGTTATGAGTGATGCTTGTATCATCTAACGCCCGTGTGCTCATTATATTGATCCTCACGTCAACGTATATGAGCTCCCTGCTTGGAGTCTCAATACAATAAACTTGGTCTTAACAACGTTGAGTAAGCGCAACGCTTCCATGTGTACTCCCACTTCATACTCGTCCTCCAACTAATCACTTCGGACGACATTGACACGTTTGCTCCTATTCTCGCAATCCCGAGCATAATAATTTTTTTCACATATGAAGTACGAAATTATCCGCTCAGGTTGGCCTTTTCGTTTTTCTTTCCCTCGAACTGACCCTCCTTAGGAGAACTCCTCCTCTCTCCCACCATTCTCCTTGGTGGTCTTTGGCATTGCCTTGGCATCGTTGTCATTCCACATGTACTCGATGAGCCTCTTGGCTGCTGCCACGATGGCGTTCAAGTCTTGCACCACCCTCTGTCATTGCAGTTCTTGAGTTGTTCATGCTTGAAGTCCATCGAGGAAGAAGACCAATCGATCCTTCTTGTCCATGCTATATATCAGGAGCATCAAAGTGTGAGCTCCTCAATATACTCTTTGACGATCCCGGTGTGTCTGAGTTGTCTAAGCTCCGCCTTGCCACGGACTCCGTATTCTCCGGGTAGAAATAAGACTTGATCTCCTTCTTAAAATTCTCCCAAGTCTCAATCAAGCACAGACCCTTATCTCTTTCCATGCACCTAAGACGCCACTACAACATAGCATCATCGGTAAAGTAGAGTGAAGCAATGTTTACCTTCTTGGCCTCAACGTCGTTGCACAATGCCTTGAAGTATCGCTCCATGTTCCACAAGAAATTTCTTTGGCATCTCGTACCCCACTGAAGGATTTTGGCTCGAGAATTTTTCTTCTTGGTGCCTTCCTACTCGAAAGTCCAGTGTCCGCAACGGCCTTATTCAAAATAGCAACTTTGGTCTTGAGTTCTCCACAACTCTCGACTACGGTTTTTAGCTCCTCATAACCTCGGACCTTCCCAACAAGTCCTCAATCTCCGCACAATGTGACTTGTGCTCCTCCTCAAGCGTGGATCAAATCTTTTGGATTTGCTTCCGGAATATTATAATGGATGAAAAAACGTCACTCTCCATTCCATCATAGAACTCCTCTAGCCTTGTGTTGCTTTAGTTCATAGAGACCATGCACATCCCTATGTTCCTCGAACCTGTCTCAAGGATCTCGAGGCGTTACGCAAGATCGACAAGGGTACGCTTAGTTGTAGGCTCCTTGATTTTGCCCCACTTGTTGGCCTTGATGTTCCTTTCCTTAGGTGACATGAGTGTCTCCTGGATGTTCTCGGATGTCGAAATGGCATCAACCAACCTTTTTGATACTACTTGTCACGGACTTAGTATTTTTTTACCAAAATCTTGCTCTGTGTGGCGCACAAACTTTCTTCTCAAAGATCCGTATAAGCCTTCCCCGAATGCTTAGCTAGATCGCTAAGACGAAAATGAGAAAATGTTGAGAAAAAGAGAGAAATTGGAATGTTGAAAACTTCATTATAATAGAGAGAGTTTACAACTTCTTGGTTAGTGAGGAGAAAATGAGCCTCCCACTTATTTATAGGCTACCAAGGGCCTTACATGAAACTACAAGAAATTTCTAGAAAAGAAACTTCTAGGCCTAAGATATTTACATGGTGGAAAGATTCTAGAACTTCTATAAACTAAGAGAAGCCTCATAAGATTCAAGATGACTCCACCACTCTCTGGAGAATTATAGGACCTTCCAACTAAACCCCTACGCTTGCAACAATGTCTCGTGGAGCGAAAAATCTTGTGCGTTACATCCAGCTCAGTTCTAAATAAATTCTCTTCTGACAACACTTTTATATTACTTTTCGATTCATGGATTCTTCCCACGGTGCCCTATGAGTAGTGTCAAAAGGTTGCTAGGGGAAAGCCTTAGAGGACGGTGGTTGCCGACTTGACACTGCATACTCCTCCATATCTAGTACTGAATTCTTGGCCAAGCCAGGCTATGGGCAGACAACGCCAATTAATAGGAAGGGATAGCAAAAGTCAGTGAAGGCATACTCCATGAAGACTGTAACCACCGCTTTTCTAAAATGAGGATAATTTTAAACTTTTATAAATTTGATCATTAAATAATAGGATTTAAATCATGTTAATAATTTATGGTAAATTTTGATTATTTTAAATACCATTTAATTAGATGTATTGTGACTTTGGTCTTTTACTAGTATAACCCTAGAACTACTTAGCTTAGAGACTAACCATGACCATGGAAACCTAACACATGTGATTAGATTAGCTAATTACCACTTTTTAGCCTAAAGATATTTTGGTCATTTGAATTATTTGAATTTTGATTAATTAATAATGTGCTAATTAATGTGTTAGGCCTTAACCTAGAATTGTCCTAATCTAGATATTAATATGAGCCTAGATATTTGATTAGTAGCTTCCAACTAAATGACAAGGTTAGTAATGTCTAGATATTATGTCTAAGTAGATATTTAGCTTGGAAACCCTAATTAGTTAGGCCTTTGCTAGAAGGGCATGAATTATACTTGTAGAAGGCCTTTAATTCTACTTGAACCTAACCGTAACCGTAGAAAACCCTTGTGGCCAGCCATACACTCCCTTTTGCCCTATATAACATCATGTTAGCACATCTTTTGCCTCTTTTCTTACAATTCCAAACCTTAAATTGAGTTCTTTCCCAAATTCATCCCTTTATCCCAATCAACTCCAAATTAGACCAAATTAATTGCAATATACTACCCTAGTGTAGAGGAGGTCTCTATTGGCTAGCTAGTAAGGATTAGGAGTATTTGATTATAAAAATTTGGTGTGGGTTTGTTTCAAGGGCTATTTCATTGAGATTTTAACTCTCAATAGGTAATGATCTCTAAACATATTTGTTTCCTAATTTCTCACCATAGATGCATTCATTTAGGGTCCCCTAGCCCTAGGCCAAGTTTGGTAAGAAATTGAATCCATTTGGTATGCGTATCGGAGGAGTGTCGGAGAACTATTCATAGTGTTCGATGAAATGCCTCTTAGAATAAAGTGTTCATAATTTTCAAAACTAATTACATGATTTTGTAGCTATTATTGTGTAGATTGTATTTCATATGGCTTGAGTCAATTTTAGGGTCGTTTTTGTGTCGGATTTGGATCGGAGATGCTGCACGTTGCTGTGGTGCGTGTCCTGCTACCCGAGTGCCATAACTCGATGGATACGACAGGTTTTGACACGCCACTAGTTGGTAAACCTTGGGACAATGTCTGTCAGCATGCTCACGAAGTTTGAGGTGATCTTATGGAGTATTCGATGAGATATTGGGTCGACAGAGGCCGCACAACACTCACACACACGCACTTTCCTCTCTCTGATACTCACTTGGACACACGATACGACACGACTTGGACACATGTTAGTGGGTTCAGTGGACATCCTAACACCTAGTCGACACACTGACATGCCTGCACGACTCACTGCTATGACCCACGTATCCCGCACCCACTCGACACACCCGCACGAGGACATTCGAATACTGCCAGATACCATTTGTTACTGCACACATTAGCATCACATTATAATTGCTCTCATATTTACTGCACTCTGATACTGAATGTATCAGACTATATTCCATGTTGACTGTTGTATTGGGGATAGAAGGATATTAAATACTTGTATATGTGATATATTATGTAGATATATAGGTTACATAATCTGATACATATATATGTTATGTATATAGGTTTAGTTGGGTTTTTATGGGATATATGTATAGGGCATGATAGTGTGTTGCACAGGTTAAGGGGGTATTCCTGCAGGCCTTGTAGGCCATGTTGAGAAGATTAGAGAGGTGAGGAATTAGAAAGGGGTATCTATGATGAGGAGGGGTTTGTATCAGAGTTTGTATCAAGTTTGTGCGTGTGTGTTTAAGCATAGGAAATGGTTGTTAGTTCGGTTAGAATTTAATATAGGCTAGTCATGTGTATGAGTGTTATAATGAGGGGACTGACTTTCCCTGTCCAGAGATCAGTGAGTGAAGGAAGAGGGCCCCAAACCTGTTATTAAGTTAGAGTGTTAGGGAGTTTGAGTCCTATGGCAGACTAACGGTTAAGGGGGTTGCGTGTGTGATTTAGTGAGGGACAATAGCCTGGGTGAGGTGTTGAATGATTAAGAGTGGGAAGTTAGCCATTGTGTTAGTTTAGTCCAGTTACAGAGTTCAGTCCCTTAGTAGTAATGTTTCAGCCTCTAATTCATTTTGTATTAGCTTTGAAATAAATAAGCCCCATATTTTTCCATCTTGACATCAGTTAACACATATAAGTGGAGTTTTCCTATAATGCATGAGAAGGTGTCAGTGTACCATATGTGAGAGTGGAGATTTGTTAGAAATGAGGGGCACCCAAATTTCTGTGTCTAGAGTAGAGTGTCTTGGTATTATTAACATAGAGTATGGAGGTGTGGCATTTAGGTGTACAACAAGTAGGAAGGTAGAGAGTTTACCAACTTGAGTGTATGCTTATGCAAACTAAGATAAGGTGTTGAAATGAGTAAATGAGAGTTTACCTGGTAAATAGAGTAGGTAATATCATATAAAACATGAATAGGTAAGGTATTCCTATAAGGTATTGTTTATAGCTATAAATATATGATTATGATAGGTATTGTGTTATACCTTAGTTTATGGTATATTTGAGTTAGGATTATGAGTCTAATGCTATATAGAGTTGACCATAGCCTAGGCTAGTTGAGACCCTAGATAGACCATTGACCAATGTATGACCAATAGACTATAATTGACTAGAGTTGACCAATGGATTCTTTGAGCTAGAACTAGCCTAGTTGACCTTGTTGACTGAAGGTTGACCAAAGTTGACCAAGATTTGACTTTGACCTAGATTGACCTAGAATCATGTAGTTTGCAATATAAATTTCAATTATTACATATTGAACACATTATAACATGTATATCATTAAATAGGATATTGTGACTCCGGTTCGGACATCTATTTACATCAGTCGCACCGGATATCAGGCGAGTACATTTTCTGATCATTTTCATTCATGATAGTATCTATATTGCCTACATTAGACTACTTTACTTGATGTTGACACGTCGTTATCACGGATTGGTACTATATGGATCTTGTCGTGCGATGTTATCCCCTCAGCAGATACATTGGGTATTTTATGTGCGTGTACTTTACCATGTGCATCGTGTACTCCTTGTATTCGTGTTATTCGTGTACAAATCGTGTGCTCTCATGTACTCTCGTGTGCTCATATGATCTTCTTGTGCAAACAATTCATCGTGTACGTAACATAACTCGATCGGGTCCTTGTGTATTGATTGGAGACGGGAGAGTAGAAGTGGATATGTGATCATTCTTTTAGTATACTCGTGTGCAAACTCTGTAACTTAGGCATGTGCAAATCAAGCCGATTACATAACCATCTTGTGCTCTAAATTACTTATATTTCACTTATAGATATTATTTTCTATAAAACTTTTATGTACTCAGATTTGTCTATTTTAACTGTTCATGTACATCCCTCTCTACGAAGTTTCATGTATTTCATGTTCTTCATGTACATTTCTTTACAGTTCATGTATTTTATTCTATTGTTGTTCTATATTTTGTGCATATTTTGGATCTGTTTTGGAGACATATACTCGTTCCTGTCCTGATTGGATCCGTTGACAAAATATAGATAACTTAGAGGACCTTGGTACTACCCTATGGAGCTGACATAGACGACACTTGCGACTTGGACCCTCAGGAGGATCCAGCTTGCACTGAGGAGACTACCTAGTTCCTAGACTAGATTGCTAGGGCTTTATCATACTTATTGTGTTGTCTTGAGTTTATATCTTTCAGATGTTATGTAGTAGTGTTGATAACACTTATCTTATTTCATATTCTGGTTGTATCTCACTCTATAGATTTTATATCTATCTTATCGTGCCATTTATCTACCTCTAGTTTATGTGATTGAGTTGTATCTTCTGAGATTGTCCTCTATTTGGAGAGTATTATATTGTGTAGTTATGACCTAGAACAGCATTCTACCACCGATACTGCGGCGTAGACTGGATGTACCTATGTACTCGTACCCCTAAACCGGGTGCAGGTAGTGACACATTTTTAGTGGTGGCCCATACAGGCCGAGATTCGCATTAATACGAAGTCGTGGTAGTACGACGATTAGTTGTACTGCTGCGCACCTGCACTAAGAGATAAGGAATAGGTTTTAGAATGAGAGGATACTCAATCACAGTTAGAAATTCCTTGAGAGATTCCTGGGACGACCCTTGAGAATCTCATTTTGAACTTCGATTTGAAATATTTGCTCTTGTTTTGTTTGCCCTTACTCCTTGTTATTGAATTTGGTTTTGATGGATCGTTTGATTTTGATTTTTTTATCGAGATAAATTTTATGACCTAAGTTACGATATTTTCTGATAACATATGTTGACGAAAATAACAGGAAGGTAAAACGTTTACTTGTTATGGAATCTAGAGTCTTCTACAGTCATATTAGCTAGCATGGCGAAGACATAGTCTAATTTTGGATGTATTTCTCGGGTGTAGGAATTTAAGGTTTTCGCAGCCAAGCATGCGGCAATGCAAAATTTTAAATACTATGATTCTAGAGGTGTACCTTAATTGCGGAGTCTATGGTTTATCGCAGCCTTTCTTACTAGTATGGTGAAGATTCTGAGTATCATGATTTTGGTCAGATGCATATGATTATCAGATTGTATCTTGAGAAGGTCCTTAAACATATATCTCTATCTTTCGTTTCAGTTATTATAAAATTATATCAATTAACTTAGGAGTAGGGATAGTTTTAGTTATTTAGTCAAATTACTTGTAGAACTTCATTAGTTATAATTATTTCATAGTATAATGATTTGATGGTTTGTATTAGAGTTTATCATAGAGATGATAGTTTAGCTCTAGCATTAGAATGGTAACCCATTGTAGTTAACCCTTAGTTGTTTATAATATCCACCAGTTTTCATATAGGATGTTAGACTGCTTTACATCCTTGATGAATTGATGCACCCTACTATTGCCTGTATGATTTGATACCATGTGACTGTCTAGTGTTGTAGTATGACTAGTATAGCTAGATGAGACCCCAAATTGATATTGTATACCATGACCTCGTAGGTTATTTCTTCAAGTTGCATGACTTAGATAAAGTTTTCTTAAGACCATGATTGTTGGGGACGCGACCCTAAGAGAAGTACGACCAACTTAAATTTCGAGGATGCAATTATTTTAAGGAGGGTAGACTTGTAACCACCACTTTTCTAAAATGAGGATAATTTTGAACTTTTGTAAAATTGATCATTAAATAATAGGATTTAAATTATGCTAATAATTTATGGTAAATTTTGATTATTTTAAATACCATTTAATTAGATGTATTATGACTTTGGTCTTTTACTAGTGTAACCCTAGAACTACTTGCTTAGAGACTAACCATGACCATGGAGACATAACACATGCGATTAGATTAGCTAATTACCACTTTTTAGCCTAAAGATATTTTGGTCATTTGTGACATTTGAATTATTTGAATTTTGATTAATTAATAATGTGCTAATTATTGTGTTAGCCTTAACCTAGAATTGTCCTAATCTAGATATTGATCATGAGCCTAGATATTTGATTAGTAGCTTCCAACTAAATGACAAGGTTAGTAATATCTTGATATTATGTCTAAGTAGATATTTAGCTTGGAAATCCTAATTTACTTGGGCCTTTGCTAGAAGGGCATGAATTAAACTTGTAGAAGGCCTTTAATTCCACTTGAACCTAACCCTAACCCTAAAAAACCCTTGTGGCCAGCCATACACCCCTTGCCCTATATAACATCATGTTAGCACACCTTTTGCCTCTTTCCTTACAATTTCAAACCCTAAATTGAGTTCTTCCCCAAATTCACCCCCTTTATCCAAATCAACTCCAAATTGGACCAAACCAATTGTAATACACTCCCCTAGTGTATAGGAGGTCTCTATTGGATAGCTAGCAATGATTGGGAGCATTTGACTATAGAAATTTGGTGTGGGTTTGTTTCAAGGGCTATTTCATTGAGATTCCAACTCTCAATAGGTAATAATCTCTAAATATGTTTGTTTCCTGATTTTTCACCATAGATGCATTTATTTAGGGTTTCCCTAGCCCTAGGCCATGTTTGGTAAGAAATCGAATCCATTTGGTGTGCATATAGGAGGAGTGTCGGAGAATTATTCATAGTGCTCGATGAAATGCCTCTTAGAATAAAATTTTCATAATTTTAAAACTAATTACATGATTTTGTAGTTGTTATTGTGTAGATTGTTTTCATTTGGACTGAGTCAATTTTAGGATCGTTTTCATGTCGGATTTGGACACGGGGACGTCGTACATTGCTGTAGTGCGTGCCCTGCTATCCGAGTGCCATAACTCGATGGACACGACACGTTTTGACATGCCACTGGTTGGTAAACCTTGGCGCAATGTCTTTCAGCATGCTCACGAAGTTTGAGGTGATCTCATGGAGTATTTGGAGATATTGGGTCGACAGAGGTCGCACAGCACTCACACACACGCAGTTTCTCTCTGATACTCACTTGTACACACGACATGACACGACTTGGACACATGTTAGTGGGTTCAGTGGACACCCTAACACCTAGTCGACATACTGATATGCCTGCACGACTCACTGCTATGACCCACGTGTCCCACACCCACTCGACACACCCGTACGAGGACATTCGAATACTGCCAGATACCATCTGTTACGGCACACATTAGCATTACATTACAATTTCTCTCATATTCACTGCACTCTGATATTGAATGTATCAGACTACATTCCATGTTGACCTGTTGCATTGGGGATAGAAGGATATTAAATACCTATATATGTGATATATATTATGTAGATATATGGATTACATAATCTGATACATATATATGTTATGTATATATAGGTTTAGTTGGATTTTTATGAGATATATGTATGTGGGCATGATAGTGTGTTGCACAGGTTAAGGGGGTATTCCTGCAGGCCTTGCAGGCCATGTTTAGGAGATTGGAGAGGTGAGGAACTAGAAAGTGGTATCTATGATGAGGAGGGGTTTGTATCAAAGTTTGTATCAAGTTTGTGTGTGTGTGTGTGTAAGCATAGGAAATGGTTGTTAGTTCAGTTAGAATTTAATATAGGCTAGTCATGTTTGAGTGTTATAATGAGGGGACTGACTTTCCCTGTCCAGAGATCAGTGAGTGAAGGGTGAGGGCCCCAAACCTGGCATTAAGTTAAGAATGTTAGGGAGTTTGAGTCCTATGGCAGACTAAGGGTTAAGGGGGTTGTGTGTGTGATTTAGTGGGGGACAATGGCCTGGGTGAGGTGTTGAGTGATTAAGAGTGGGAAGTTCGCCATTGTGTTAGTTTAGTCCAGTTACATAGTTCAGTCCCTTAGTAGTAATGTTTCAGCCTCTAATTCATTTTATATTAGCTTTGAAATACATAAGCCCCATATTTTCCCATCTTGACATCAGTTAACACATATAAGTGGAGTTTCCCTATAATGCATGAGAAGGTATCAGTGTACCATATGTGAGAGTGGAGATTTGTTAGAAATGAGGGGCACCCAAATTTCTATGTCTATAGTAGAGTGTCTTGGTATTATAACATAGAGTACAGAGGTGTGGCATTTAGGTATACAATAAGTAGGAAGGTAGAGAGTTTACCTACTTGAGTGTATGCTTATGCAAACTAAGGTAAGGTGTTGAAATGAGTAAATGAGAGTTTACCTGGTAAATAGAGTAGGTAATATCAATATAAACATGAATAGGTAAGGTATTCCTATAAGGTATTGTTTATAGCTATAAATATATGATTATGATAGGTATTGTGTTATACCTTAGTTTGTGGTATATTTGAGTTAGGATTATGAGTCTAATGCTATATAGAGTTGACCATAGCCTAGACTAGTTGAGACCCTAGATAGACCATTGACCAATGTATGACCAATAGACTATAATTGACTAGAGTTGACCAATGGATTCTTTGATCTAGAACTAGCCTAGTTGACCTTGTTGACTGAAGGTTGACCAAGAGTTGACTTTGACCTAGATTGACCTAGAATCATGTAGTTTGCATTATAAATTTCAATTATTACATATTGAACACATTATAACATGTATCTCATTAAATAGGACATTGTTACTCCGGTTCGGATATATGTTTACATCAGTCGCATATGGTATCAGGCGAGTACATTCTCAGATCATTTTCATTCATGATAGTATCTATATTGTCTACTTTAGACTACTTTACTTGATGCTGACACGTCGTTATCACGAATTGGTACTATATGAATCTTGTCGTGCGATGTTATCCCCTCAGCGGATACATTGGATATTTCATTTGCGTGTACTTTACCGTATGCATCGTGTACTCCTTGTATTCGTGTTATTTATGTAAAAATCGTGTGCTCTTATGTACTCTCGTGTGCTCACGTGATCTTCTTGTGCAAACAATTCATCGTGTACGTAACATAACTCGATCGGATCCTTGTGTATTGATTGTGGACGGGGGAGTAGAAGTGGTTATGTGATCATTATTTTAGTATACTCGTGTGCAAACTCTGTAACTTAGGCGTGTGCAAATCAAGCCGATTACATAACCATCTTATGCTCTAAATCACTTATATTTCACTTACAGATATTATTTTCTATAAAACTTTCATGTACTTCTGATTTGTCTATTTTAACTGTTCATGTACATCCCTTTCTACGGATTTTCATGTATCTCATGTTCTTCATGTATATTTCTTTACATTTCATGTATTTTATTCTACTGCTTGTTTTATATTTTCTGTCATATTTTGGATCTATTTTGAAGATATGTACGCGTTCGTGTCTTGATTGGATCCGTTGACAAAATATTACAGATAACTTGGAGGACCTTGGCACTACCCTATGGAGAAGATGTAGACGACACTTGCGACTTGGACCCTCAGGAGGATCCAGCTTGCACTAAGGAGACTACCCTAGTTCCTAAACTAGATTGCTATGACTTTATCTTACTTATTATGTTGTCTTGAGTTTGTGTCTTTCAGATGTTATGTAGTAGTGTTGATAACATTTATCTTATTTCATATTCTGGTTGTATCTCACTTCGTGGATTTTATATCTATCTTATCGTGCCATTTATCTACCTCTAGTTTATGTGATTGAGTTATATCTTCTAAGATTGTCCTCCATTTGGAGAGTATATTATATTGTGTAGTTATAACCTAGAACAGCGTTCTACCGCCGACAATACGGCGTAGACTGGACGTACTTACGTACTCGTGTCCCTAAACCGGGTGCAGGTAGTAACACATTTTTAGTGGTGGCCCAAGCAGATCGAGATTCGCATTAGTGCGAAGTCGTGGTAGTGTGACGATTAGTTGTACTGCTGCACACCTGCGGTAAGAGATACGGAATAGGTTTTAGAATGAGAGGATACTCGATCACAGTTAGAAATTCCTTGAGAGATTCCTGGGACGACCCTTGATAATTTTATTTTGAACTTCGATTTGAAATATTTGCTCTTGTTTTGTTCGCCCTTACTCCTTGTTATTGAATTTGGTTTTGATAGATCGTTGTTGATTTTGATTTTTCTATCGAGATAAATTTTATGACCTAAGTTACGGTATTTTCTGATAACATATGTTGACGGAAATAATAGGGAAGGTAAAACGTTTACTTGGTTATGGAATCTAGAGTCTTTTACAGTCATATTAGCTGGCATGGCGAAGACATATAGTCTGATTTTGGATGTATTTCTCGGATGTAGGAATTTAAGGTTTTCGCAGCCAAGCATGCAGCAATGCAAAAATTTTAAATACCATGATTCTAGAGGTATGTACCTTAGTTGCGGACTCTATGGTTTATCACAGCCTTTCTTACTAGTATGGTGAGGATTCTGAGTATCATGATTTTGGACAGATGTATATGATTATCAGATTGTATCTTGAAAAGGTCCTTAAACATATCATCTCTATCTTTCGTTTCAGTTATTATAAAAAAAATTCCATCATCAAATAACTTAGGAGTAGGGATAGTTTTAGTTATTTAGTCTAATTACTTGTAGAACTTTATTAGTTATAATTATTTCATAGTATAATGATTTGATGGTTTGTATTAGAGTTTATCTTAGAGATGATAGTTTAGCTCTAGCATTAGAATGGTAACCTATTGTAGTTAACCCTTAGTTGTTTATAATATCCACCAGTTTTCATATAGGATGTTAGACTGCTTTACATCCTTGATGAATTGATGCACCCTACTATTGCATGTATAATTTGATACCTTGTAACTGCCTAGTGTTGTAGTATGACTAGTATAGCTAGATGAGACCCCAGATTGATATTGTATACCATGATTCCGTAGGTTATTCCTTCAAGTTGCATGACTTAGATAAAGTTTTCTTAAGATCATGATTGTTGGGGATGTGACCCTAAGAGGAGTACGACCAACTTAAATTTCGAGGATGAAATTATTTTAAGGAGGGTAGACTTGTAACCACCACTTTTCTAAAATGAGAGTAATTTTGAACTTTTGTAAAATTGATCATTAAATAATAGGAATTAAATCGTGTTAATGATTTATGGTAAATTTTGATTATTTTAAATACCATTTAATTAGATGTATTGTGACTTCGGTCTTTTACTAGTGTAACCCTAGAACTACTTAGCTTAGATACTAACCATGACCATGGAGACATAACACGTGATTATATTAGCTAATTATCACTTTTTAGCCTAAGGATATTTTGGTCATTTGTGACATTAATTAATAATGTGCTAATTAATGTGTTAGGCCTTAACCTATAATTGTCTTAATCTAGATATTGATCATGAGCCTAGATATTTGATTAGTAGCATCCAACTAAATGACAAGGTTAGTAATATATAGATATTATGTCTAAGTAGATATTTAGCTTGGAAACCCTAATTTACTTGGGCCTTTGCTAGAAGGGCATGAATTATACTTGTAGAAGGCCTTTAATTCCACTTGAACCTAACCCTAACCATATAAAACCCTTGTGGCCAGCCGTACACTCCCCCTTGCCCTATATAACATCATTTTAGCACACCTTTTGCCTCTTTCCTTACAATTCCAAACCCTAAATTGAGTTCTTCTCCAAATTCATCACCTTTATCCAAATCAACTCCAAATTGGACCAAATCAATTGCAATACACTCCCCTAGTGTATAGGAGGTCTCTATTGGCTAGCTAGCAAGGATTGGGAGCATTTGACTATAGGAATTTGGTGTGGGTTTATTTCAAGGACTATTTCATTGAGATTCCAACTCTCAAATGGTAATAATCTTTAAATATTTTGTTTCTTGATTTCTCACCATAGATGCATTCATTTAGGGTTCCCCTAGCCCTAGGCCAAGTTTGGTAATAAATCGAATCCATTTGGTGTGTATATTGGAGGAGTGTCGGAGAATTATTCATAGTGTTCGATGAAATGCCTCTTAAAATAAATTGTTTATAATTTTTAAAACTAATTGTATGATTTTCTAGCTGTTATTGTGTAGATTGTATTTCATTTGGACTGAGTCAATTTTAGGGTCGTTTTCATGTCGGATTTGGACACGGGGATGCTGCACGATGCTGGGGTGCATGTCCTGCTACCCGAGTGCCATAACTCGATGGACACGACACGTTTTGACATGCCACTGGTTGGTAAACCTTGGGGCAATGTCTGTCAGCATGCTTACGAAGTTTGAGGTGATCTTAAGGAGTATTCGAGGAGATATTGGGTCGACAGAGTTCGCACAACACTCACACACACGCACTTTCCTCTCTCTGATACTCACTTGGACACACGCCACGACACGACTTGGACACATGTTAATGAGTTCAGTTGACACCCTAACACCTAGTCGACACACTGACATGCCTGCACGACTCACTGCTATGACCCACGTGTCCCGCACCCACTCGACACACCCGCACGAGGACATTCGAATACTGCCAGATACCATATGTTACTGCACACATTAGCATCACATTACAATTGCTCTCATATTCACTGCACTCTGATACTGAATGTATCAGACTACATTCCATGTTGACCTGTTGCATTGGGATAGAAGGATATAAAATACCTGTATATGTGATATATATTATATAGATATATGGGTTACATAATCTGATACATATATATGTTATGTATATATAGGTTTAGTTGGGTTTTTATGAGATATATGTATGTGGGCATGATAGTGTGTTGCACAGGTTAAGGGGGTATTCCTGCAGGCCTTGTAGGCCATGTTGAGGAGATTAGAGAGGTGAGAAATTAGAAAGGGGTATCTATGATGATGAGGGGTTTGTATCAGAGTTTGTATCAAGTTTGTGTGTGTGTGTTTAAGCATAGGAAATGGTTGTCAGTTCAGTTAGAATTTAATATAGGCTAGTCATGTGTGAGTGTTATAATGAGGGGACTGACTTTCCCTGTCCAGAGATCAATGAGTGAAGGGAGAGGGCCCCAAACCTGGTATTAAGTTAGAGTTTTAGGGAGTTTGAGTCCTATGGCAGACTAAGGGTTAAGGGGGTTGTATGTGTGATTTAGTGAGGGACAATGGCCTGGGTGAGGTGTTGAGTGATTAAGAGTGGGAAGCTAGCCATTGTGTTAGTTTAGTCCAGTTACAGAGTTCAGTCCCTTAGTAGTAATGTTTCAGCTCTAATTCATTTTGTATTAGCTTTGAAATACATAAGCCCCATATTTTCCCATCTTGACATCAGTTAACACATATAAGTGGAGTTTTCCTATAATGCATGAGAAGGTGTCAGTGTAGCATATGTGAGAGTGGAGATTTGTTAGAAATGAGGGGCACCCAAATTTCTATGTCTAGAGTAGAGTGTCTTGGTATTATAATATAGAGTGTGGAGGTGTGGCATTTAGGTGTACAACAAGTAGGAAGGTAGAGAGTTTACCTACTTGAGTGTATGCTTATGCAAACTAAGATAAGGTGTTGAAATGAGTAAATGAGAGTTTACCTGGTAAATAGAGTAGGTAATATCAATATAAAACATGAATAGGTAAGGTATTCCTATAAGGTATTGTTTATAGCTATAAATATATGATTATGATAGGTATTGTGTTAAACCTTAGTTGTTGTATATTTGAGTTAGGATTATGAGTCTAATGCTATATAGAGTTGACCATAGCCTAGACTAGTTGAGACCCTAGATAGACCATTGACCAATGTATGACCAATAGATTATAATTGACTAGAGTTGACCAATGGATTCTTTAACCTAGAACTAGCCTAGTTGACCTTGTTGACTGAAGGTTGACCAAAGTTGACCAAGAGTTGACTTTGACCTAGAATTATGTAGTTTGTATTGTAAACTTCAATTATTACATATTGAACACATTATAACATGTATCTCATTAAATAGGACATTGTGACTCCGGTTCGGACATATGTTTACATCAGTCGTACACGGTATCAGACGAGTACATTTTCTGATCATTTTCATTCATGATAGTATCTATATTGCCTGCTTTAGACTACTTTACTTGATGTTGACACGTCGTTATCACGGTTTGGTACTCTATGGATCTTGTCGTGCAATGTTATCCCCTTAGAGGATACATTGGGTATTTTATATGCGTGTACTTTACCGTGTGCATCATGTACTTCTTGTATTCGTGTTATTCGTTTACAAATCGTGTGCTCTCATGTACTCTCGTGTGCTCACATGATCTTCTTGTGCAAACAATTCATCGTGTACGTAACATAACTCGATCGGATCCTTGTGTATTGATTGGGGACGGGGGAATAGAAGTGGTTATGTGATCATTCTTTTAGTATACTCGTGTGCAACTCTATAACTTAGGCGTGTGCAAATCAAGCCGATTACATAACCATCTTGTGCTCTAAATCACTTATATTTCACTTACAGATATTATTTTCTATAAAACTTTCATGTAGTAAGATTTGTCTATTTTAACTGTTCATGTACATCATTCTCTACGGAGTTTCATGTATTTCATGTTCTTCATGTACATTTTTTTACAGTTCATGTATTTTATTCTACTGCTTGTTCTATATTTTCTGTCATGTTTTGGATCTGTTTTGGAGATATATGCTCGTTCATGTCCTGATTGGCCCCGTTGACAAAATATTACAGATAACTTGGAGGACCTTGGCACTATCCTATGGAGCTGACGTAGACGACACTTGCGACTTGGACCCTTAGGAGGATCCAGCTTGCACTGAGGAGACTACCCTAGTTCCTAGACTAGATTGCTAGGGCTTTATCTCACTTATTGTATTGTCTTGAGTTTGTATCTTTCAGATGTTATGTAGTAGTGTTGATAACATTTATCTTATTTCATATTCTGGTTGTATCTCACTCTGTGGATTTTATATCTATCTTATCGTGTCATTTATCTACCTCTAGTTTATGTGATTGAGTTGTATCTTCTGAGATTGTCCTCCATTTGGAGAGTATATTATATTGTGTGGTTGTGACCTAAAACAACGTTCTACCGCCGACACTGCGGCGTAGGCTGGACGTACCCACGTACTCGTGTCCCTAAACCGGGTGCGGGTCGTGACAAAGACCAATAGGAACAACAACAAAAAATATTTATCCCAAAATTTTGGGGTTGTTTGTTTGAATACTTTTTTTTTTCCAAATTCAACTCAGTTAGGGGTTATATCATTGTGTTTAACAAAAAGCCATTTCCTTCTTTAAAATGTCAATTCATATTCGTTTAGGCCTACATCTATTTCTAAATGTTCCTTTAAATAATACCTTATAGATCGCTCCTTATTAGAGCATCTATTGGCTTGTGTTACATATGTTTCAAACAACCTAAGATGATTTTCTCTTATCTTGTCCACGACTAAGGTCACCTCTAACATTCCAGAAATACACTCATTTTTATTATATTTTTTTAATGCATTGCCACTCATTTGTCTCATTGTTTTAATTTTTGCTATGCTAATTTCTGGACATACTATTTCTTAATTGCCTAACACTCTCATGGTTGGTCTTACAGCATTCTTATAAAATTTATTTTTGAATTTCAAAGCTATCTTGCGATTATAAAGTACTCTAGAAGAACTCCTCAATTTCAACCATCTCGACATCCTTTTCAATCTCTACATCTCGATTGATTTATCCTAAATACCTAAAGGGTATCTCTTACCATCTATTCCTGTCTCATAATTTCCCTTTGACTTCTGGTTACTGGTACATATCATATCTTCTGTTTTTAACCTAGTACTTTTAAAACACTTAGATTTGAATGTTTCTCTTTGTCCGTTTAACCCTGACCCATCCCAACTCTCAATGACTAGCACAATACCATCATTAAACATTATATGCCATGGAACCTCCTCCTCCTCCTCCTGGATATTCCTATTAACATCCATAGCTAGAGCAAAAAAAATGTAAGAACTTAATGTTGATCCTTGATGTAAGCCAACAATGATAAAAATGGAAGATGGTTCATATGTACCATTATCGTAGCTCCATAACATATCCTTAATAGTCACAATATAGATAATATAAATTTGTTTCTTCTCCAAAACCTACCATATCTTCTCTCTAGAAGTCCATCATTTTCGTTATTGACCACTCTTTTTGTTCCTATCTATATTATTTCTGCTTCTCGATGATTCCTTTTCTTGTTGCTTCACATTCGGATGATCAATCTGATCTTTGGGATTGTTCTCATTCTCATCCCATTTGTCTTGGCTTGAACATGGACGAGAGTGGTCAATAACGGAACCTCACTCCGTTCGCCTATTTTCTCTCTTTTTTCCAGAGGTCAATCAGAACTTATAGTACTTTTTCTACTTAATGATGAAGATTGTTAGGAATTTGTCCTTCCGTTTTCGACCTCGCCCTATCAACGGCCCAGTCCAAGATGCTTCTAATGCAAGAACACTAGCCTATTGTGACTCTGGATTCTTCCTTCTGTCTTTCATTCATGCTCTTCTTATCTTTCTCTTAGGAGCTTTATGGAAGATTGACTATCTCAGTTTCATTCTCTTAAAGTTTACCTAAACTCGGAGAAAAGCATTTTTCCCATCGACAAAGAAGCTTGTGGACCTAGACTTTGTATTAGGCATTTGATTGACTCACCTCACATGGATTCGGCTCGAGAGAGATGGAAATCATCTTCCTTCCTTGAACTGTAAGAGCTTAACGAGAGTGAGTTGTTATCAATTATGTCTTTTTACGTCCATGCTGCAACAAGACCCACAAATCTCATTTTTCTCCCTAAACTTTTTAATTAATTTTCTTAATAAGTAAAACATAGTAGATCTTTCCAACATAATTAACCAAATTAATTTTACCATATTCTAGTATTTTTTTCTTAATCTATGTTCAATTACTCTCTTATATTTTTCGATAGTTGGTACGCTCTGTACGTCTTCCTTGTTTTTATATATGGTGTTGTAATGCTACTTCTTCATTCATTGAACATCTTCAAAGTCCTTAGGATTGGTTGAAGTAAATTATTAAGAACCCCAAGAGGAATAGAAGGTCCTACAGTTTTTCCATTTTCTATTCTATTAAAGCATCCTTAAATTTAGAAATCCCAATTTTTATGAAAATAATAAGAAAAGCAATCCAAGAGTAACTTAGTGTGCTAGTTTAGTTCATATTTAAAATGGTAAACACCAAATGGTGCTCTTACAAGCGTTTGTCGTTTTCGGCCAATTTGTATGGCGAGATCGTCAAATGCGGGAACCATACAAGATACCCTTTGCTTTTTTGACCAAAATGGTGGCAAAAAGGGCAAACATCTCATTCCAAACTGGAAAAAAAAACTAGTCACATATCTAAATCAAACATTTCTAGGTTGCTCGGTATATAATTTGTTAAATAACTCATTCACCTCTTCATACTATAATTTTATCGATCTAATACATTTTGGTAAGATAGATAGTTACTCCTACTCTTAGCAAGCTGATAAATATCTTGTTCTCCCTCCTTATTTTCTAATTTTTTATGTAAATAATCTTACTCCTAGATTTAGTGTTTGATTTTCTAATTCCTAGAACTAACCTTCATTTCAGAACAAGACTTTGCATTTGATTGCAAGGTGGAAAATAAATTAATTCCACGAAATTATTTTACTAGAATTTTTTTTTTATGGAATTTTGAAACTTTCTGAGGGGTGTGTTTGATTAGGCTTTTTTAACCATGGAAAATATTCCAATAACGAATTTTCCACCCACTATAGTGTTTGATAGCTTATATTTTTCATGAATTTTTTTTTTCCAAAAAACTATCATTTTTTATATTTTCCTCCAAAATGGTGGAAAATGAACTGAGCCAGCCTATAGGAAAATGTCATTTTCTATGAAAAATAACTATTTTCCGGGGAAGATAATAACAATCAAACACCCAAATTAATTTTTCCATATGAAATTCCAAACTCCGTGGAATTTTTTTTCCTAGTAAAATAATTCCGTGGAATCAATTTATTTTCCACCTTTCAATCGAATGAGGTAAAAGAGATGAATGGTAAAGCCCACATAAGCTTTAAAATTTTAGAGGATGGATGATTAGAATGATTGTCAAGTATACAAATAAATTCAAAAGCACATGAATGGCTTCAATGTATTTAGATAGAAAAGTTAAGAGTATCATGAATGTGTTTAAAGAATTCGCTTTTGTTTGAGAAATAGTACACATGCCTAAATCACAGTACTCAAAATTCTGCTCGAGCCAAATTTTAAATTAAAAGCTCTATATCTTCCTCCTCTTAATTGTAATCTGCATGTTTTCTACAACTACATACCTATTCTACAGTTAATTACCCATGTTTAAATTAAAACAGACATCAAGCACCACACAAACTGAGAATATGGTCTTGGTAAATTCGCACTTAAACGAAAGAAATATTGCTACATACCTGGGCTGAAGTTATTGGTGGCAGCTTGCAGCTCCGCGTTGGAGAAGTTCTTCCAAGAAGAGCTGCGGATGGAACGAGGGGCTTCGGCTCTTGGGAGCTTATACCTGCCCAGCTTCCCTTTGAACACCTTCGGAACTCCGAATGGAACCCCGAACGGAACTACAAACCTCGGAACACTATACAACCGCTTGACTGTCGCCGGCTTCGGCCTCCACCTCTGCAACAGCACCCTCCACGGGATGCGGCCGTTCCTGATTGCTTGCACGTCGAGGTAAGTGGTGGTGGCTCTGGAAGCAGCAATATCCGGTTCTGAGCACCTCAAAGCGGCGTCAAGGCCCTCCAGAACCCCTCTAGGGGAGGATTCTTCCATGGCTTTGTCTGCTGCATCCGCATCGGAATCGAAAGACCTGTAGTCTAAGGACGAAAGAAGAAGCATCGATCGGATTAAACTTTTGTAGGAAAGAAAAAAAATGCAGACAACCATACATGATGAGGACATGGGGGATGTAACCTTGAACAGAAGCACATTTACGGAGTGCCTTCACAAGGGGCTCATCCTCGTCGCCTGAGGAATTTAAATTTTCTCTGCAATAGAATTAAGCAGAAAATCAATGCATTAGGAATTTGATAACAAGGGCAATTGCAAAGTAGCTAGAGAAATATATGCACAAGGCGAAGAAAATTAATATGCCATAGCTGCGGTGAGAGTTGAGGATTACATACTTATATCACTGCATTACACCAAAACTCCAAAGTTATGGTGGGGATTGAAGGCATTAAATATTCATAAATTCCAATTTAATAGGAACATTAAAATTAGTGGATTGGTCCTTAAATCTGAATCATCCCATATTTTCAAAGATTACAGTAACCTCTTTCCAACAATTACCAGGATTGCTCATACCCCCTTGAAACCAAGTTATGGATCTTCGGATCCGGAACACGGTTCTTTTCCGACCCGGGGTGGTTTGGTTTGCGGTCCGGAGCAATACGATATATTACATAGATGATGGAATTACCTTAGATTTTGGCCAATTTCCGAGCAAACGCAGTAAGATAGGTGATTATAAACAACATGGGTCAATATGGTTCTACTACTTGAAACAGAGCAAGCTGTTATTCATGAGGAGCCATCAGGGCTACAAACAAGATGGATCATCATGATCCTGAACTGTTTGCAGTTGGATAGATGTCCAGATGGTTCCTGAGGAATATCATGGTTGTCATTTTTGTGATCAAACTTTTTTTTTCCCGTTAATTTGATACCTAAGTTTTACATTTTGGTTTAAAGAGTGTTTGAATTAGATTTCCTTGGTGTTTTGGATGGAAATCGTTAAAAATGGACATGTGAGTCATGTGCCTTATTTTTAGAGTTATTTTTGTTATGACAAGCCGATACGTCAGCTATAATTGATTTTAGAGCCGTCATTTTGTACTCGACAAAAGCTATTTGTTTATGTAGAATTTCTTCGAACAACAATATTCTTAGTAAAAAAACAAAAACATTGCAAAATAACTATAAAAATAAGGCATGTGACCAGCACATGTCCATTTTTATCGATTTTCATCCAACAATACTAACGGGATCTAGTTCAGGCATTTTAAACCAAAATGCAAAGCTTAGGTACCAAATTAACCGAAAAAAGTTTGATCACCAAAACGACAACCACTACATTCTTCCGGCACCATTTTGGTAATCAACTCTTTTCTATTTGTTGGGTTTAATTCGCATATGTGCCAGTTGAAGTCATCTATAAGAAAGTATCCCAAATAACAATGGTTATTCGCACAGTTACTTTAGAAGAAAAAAAAAAAAAAAACCATGATTGGTTTGGTCCGGAATTGATTTTTTTGGATATATTGGTTTACTTGAGGAGGATATTCTAAACCAAAGAGGAACCATGACTTGCACTAGAGATCTATAGTTTGGTAAATACATTTTTAACTGCCATATTTTTTGTCAAATAAAGATTCCAATAGTTTGAAAAACCTCTACAAAAGCATCTGCAACATGCATGTTCATGATTCATACAGAACAAGAAGTGATGATGATAACGAGGTGGTAATGGAGGGGGGAGAGCATTACAGATGTTGGTAGCCTTTGAGCTTGAGCTTGAACTGGCCGAGCCTTCTGATCCTCCACAGGGAGTAGCGGCTGGTCGCGGAACCGGCGCCATAGCCGGTTTCTCTGAGCTCCTCCATTGCATTTGTCAATGCTAAGAAGAACCCAGAGAAAAAGAGGAAGGGAAGGAGGAAGGAGACGCAAAGAATTCACCACATTTCAATGTAGGGAAACTATTCTTCTTCGCTTCTTTTCTCATGAAAAGAAAGAAAAAAGGAATGGACCCATTGTCTTCTTCTCCTCCTCCCCCTCCGTGTTTCAATGCTCAGGAAGCGGATCTCTTTCTATCCCTATTCCATTTATATCACCAATATTAATAGCGACACGAGTGCATTCACTCACGTTACCATTAGTAATGGCGAATTATACTTTTATGTATTCTTAAAAAAAAATTATCTTTTTTATAATCTATTTATATTACTTTATCGTACATGAAAAATTCTGGCATGCAAATGAGGAGAAAGAGAGATGGAAATTGATGAAGTAAAATTATTAGTTAAAAAAAATTGGGTTAATTGGACTTTGGAGCCATAAATATTTGAAAATTAACGTTTGAGTCATGAATATATCTATTTTTGGATTTGGGTTCTGAGAAGACGGTTGACCCTTGTTGGTCATCCAAAATATGTTAATAATACTTTTGGGTTAATTAGACTTAGATATATTTGGCAATGGTATTTTTACCAGTTTTGAGTATTATTTTTGAGTCGGTCGCTTATGAAGTGTTTAAAAAAAAAATTGATAATTTTTTTAGTCACTGGTTTTGGTCAGCTCAAAACCTTCCAAATTTTTTTTTTTTTTTTGATGTCCAACGTAACGCACGGGACTTTTGTCTCTAGGTTGCATGTCATTTGGACTCATTGTCCCCAATTTCTCACACACACCCACAATCTCCCCCGTGGTTCGTTCCTGAGACCGTCCACCAAGCCAAGGAGGTTATACCTCTTCTTGCTGACCCACAAGAGTCAAAAGAGTTCGGTTTCTGTGCAAATAATTTTGGGTGTCTTTATAAACATTTCAAATCAAACTATTTTGAGGGTTTCTAAATTTTTTTCTTCAATTTGTATCCTTATATAAAAAAAGTAGAACTACTAATAACCTACCATATTTCTTCTTTCTCGTTTTTATCCCTACTAGCCAAACCATTTTATGCTTTCAAGTTATATGAGTATATAAAGTATTGTTTGAGAGGGCAATAATATAATATATTTTTATGAGGACTTTTGTTATATATGGACATATAAGTAATTTTATTATTTTAAAAAACTTTCGGAAGCAGTTGTTAATGAATTATCAAGCATAGTTTTTTTTTTTGTCCTTTTCTTCGAGCCGACGAGCAACGCCAAAAAAAAAAAAATTTGAATCGTGTCCATCCCTACGGGACCCTTGGGTGTACCCAATTGGCCACACCCCCACGAACATCAAGCATAGATTATAATAGTTTAAAAGCCACAACTTAAAACCGTCTAAAACCGGACCCCTCATAACCGATACTTAAAAACACCTCATAATCATTAATCAATACTCGTTCTAAAATATTCTTATCCTTCTTGAATTCTAATTCAATTTATTTATTAACGGATTTTAGATAGTCAAAATGGATCAACCGTCGACCCAAATTCTAAAATGGACATCTTTAGAATCCAAACGCTAATTTTTAAATATTTTTGGAAATCCAAAGTCTGATTAGCCTTTTTTTTCCCGGCTAAATTGATTTGTAGTTAATATAGTTGCAACTGGTAGGAAAGCAAAGACCTAACATCATAGAACATCTGTAGATTGTTAGTCACTGGTACAAGTATACAACATATACATACACTAGTTAATTACCTATCTTATTAGAATTTAAATTTTATCAGTATGGTGCCTTGTATATGGGATGTAATATATTGTATGCATCACCCGCTCCAATACTGTTTTTTTTTTTTTCCAATAGAAGGTGGCAAATGTCCTCTGTGTTCTATCCTCGTTTGGTTCGCGGCAAGGAAAGGAAAAAAAAAAAAAAAAATCTTTGATATTTTTTTTCCCTTTTTTTTTTTTTTTGAGAAATCATAATTCCAATAAAAAAAATTTGATGTTTAAAAAAGTCAAAAAGATTGGAAAAAAAAGTGAATTCTTAGAGGAAAATAAATAAATCCTTTGATTTATGGGAGGAACCATTTTTTTTTCTCTTGGAAATCAATTTTCTTTACTCATTTTTCTTGACATCTAAACAAAAGAAAGAAATCACTTTCCTTTTTCAAGATTTCGATTCCACCAACCAAACGTGGCCTTAAAAGGAGAATAAACATATAAACGTCAATGTCTTGTCTCAATCGTACACATTACAAAAGCACCTAAAAATAACTCCCAGGAATATAACAAACTACAAAATTCTACAAAGCCTCTTGTACAATTGATGTCTCCTCCATTAGCATCCCTTTTAGAGCATAGAACTCAACAATACATAAAATTACCTTTGGTGAAATAGTTGAAAATAATCCAACAACAAAAAATTATCTTTGGTGACAAAGCTTGTATGGTAAAAAAAAAAGTAGAACTTAGAATCTAGAAATTGGACTCCAAATTGAACTTTATTATTCTACAAAATAAGTTTCTACAGTCTGAATGTAAAAAATTTCAGGCCAAAGCTATATCTACTGTGGCTGGAACGGGACCATCATGGAGCTTCAATTGGACCTTACTATTCTACAAAATGAGCTCCTACATTCTAAATCTAGAATCTAAAAATTGGGATGAGCCTTACTGTTGATGCTTTTAGAGCATCCACAATAGATGGAGCTGAAAAATGTATATTGAGACCCAAATTTACAATAAAAACATAATCAAGAATGTACTGGGTCTGTATGAGAATAATAATAACAAATGATAAAACGACATTTGGTGGCAAATATTGTTGTATGATTAACAAATAATGTGGTCTAAAACTAATGTAAAATCTATAATCTAGAAATTGAGACTCCAAATTGAGCCTTAATATTCTACAAAATGAGTTCCTACATTCTGAATGTAAAATTCTCAACCTAAGCTATAGCTCATGTGGGTAGAACGGAACCATTATAGAGCTTCAATTGGACCTTACTATTCCAGAAAATGAGCTCATATATTCTGAATCTAGAATCTAGAAATTGGGATGAGCCTTTACTATTGATGCTCTTAGAAAAGATAGAACCCCTCTATGCCTTAGTTTGTACTTGTGTTGTTCTACAATATGCAAAATTTGAGACCTTTTGAATTTTTTTAAAGTTATCTACGACCTTTGAAAATTTGAAGTTATTTACATGACATGTAGATGGCAGTTCTGTAGAAATCTTGTAGTCCTTCATGCGTACTAAAACTTGTACATTTCAACCAGCTATCAACAGAAAATTGTACAAATTACAAATCATGTCAGCTTACAAATGGTTGCAAAATATGCATGAATAAGCTTAGCTTGTAGTAGATAATAACGAATACACACTTGATATCAAGGAAACAGGAAGCTGTAGCCACACGCCTTCTCGAGCTCTTTGGGCTTAACATAATATGATGAGACTTTGAGCTTACTCTTAATGGAGATTGCGAGTGATCAGGCCTTCAAATATGGCATAAAGATCCTTGTTATCCGGACCGAAAATCTCTTCAGCCTTGCGTAGTGTTTCCTATATATGTCAATTCAGATAAAATCCAATAAGCTCACAACATAATCTATAAGTAGATGAAAATAACGAAGGGTTTATATGAAACTTCCTTATGGCTTCTTTATACCTCTCTTGTTTGTTTGTGTGAATTTAATTCTTTGACATTGGCTAAAAATGAACTGAACTGTTCATAAGACAGACGACTCCTGTGTAGAAGACAAAAAAAAAAAATTGAGATTAGCAATATATTTCTTGGGTAATCAAAATTGAAAAACCAAAGCTCCCAGTTGATATTGATTTTCAATCAGCATTGTGTCAAAACATATTACAGAATGCGAAAAATGTGAGATCGATAGGTTCAATTTTGAGCAAACAATGTTGCATACCGAACTTGGCGGAAAAACTCTTTTCCATCAACTCGAGTTCTTCCTGAAACAAATCAAGTTTGTAGGTTAGAGAAAGAATCAATACGACATAGTTTTGTCAACAACTTGTACCAATCTTGCAGCGAGGTTGTTAAAAGGTTTATCATAGATGTATAAAACTATGCTATACCATTAGTAAATATATATTAGTTGTTGTGGAAGAACTTCAATGCCATACAACAGTACTGACAAATCTATTGTCAGTCTGAATCCATTCTACATCGTTTTGCCAAGGAGCAGAAATTGGCAAGTTCCTAGAAAGATACTTCCAAAGGCAGGCCTGTTTGGTTACCATTTATAACTCAGTTTTCTGAGTTATAAATCAAGAGCTTTGCTATGCCTACAACCAAAATTTACAACCTTCCTACAACCGGACACGTGTCGGACTTCAATTGGAGGAGGGGAAGAAATGGTGGGGCCGGGTGGAGCCCATGTAGCAGGAGGGGTGAGAGTGGTGGTGGGACCCGGTGGGACCCATGTGTAAGGAGTGGGAGAGAGTAGTTGTAAGAAGGTTGTTAGAATTTGGTAGTAAACTTAGCATTTCCCATAAATCAAGCCCACCCTCAAATTATGTTTGGACACCACCACTTCGAATATGACATTTGAAAAAAAAAATTCAGAACGTCACTTTTAAATGTACCTTTTCGAAAACAGATAAAACATGTTTTCTGAGAGGTGTTTCCCAAATATGTGGGCCCCATTCCCACCCCCACTCCCCAACCTCCCAGAACACTCTCTCTCTCTGCTCGTTTTCTTTCCTCCAAAAAAAAAAAAAGGAGACCTCCATGGCAGCGGTGGTGGACCTCCATGACGACAACTGGAGGCCACAACGAGACGCTGCGGTGGTGGAGGCCCTCTTCGTCGAGCTGGCGGCGGTGGAGGCCCTCCTCCGCTCGAGCACCGAGGTCGAGTCCTCTCTCTCCTCCTTCGCCTCGGTCGGCTCAATGACACGATGGCCTCGACGACGAACTAGAGGCCATGATGAGACTTGCGGTGGTGGAGGCCCTCCTCCGCTCGAACTCGAAGACACGAACTCGAGGCCACTCGGAGACGCTGCGGTGGTGGAGGCCCTCCTCCAGTCGAGCTAGGGTTTGGGTTTTCTCTAGGGTTTTTTGAGCCAACACTCGAGCTAGGGTTAGGGTTCTCTCGTGGCGGCCGGGAGACGGAGGCATTGGGATGTCCTTGATCGATAGTTTTCTTCCCATGGCAGATTCCATCTAGGGATACGGACACAGAGAATTCAGGGCACAGAATACATTAAAAATTATTTTCTAAAAATATTTACCAAACGTAATTTTTAATTTTTTTTCCATAAAATTATTTTTCTAGATAAACGTAACCAAACACAAACTCAGAATTTCTATACTCTGAAAATAACTTTATAACTTACTTTCAAAAAACTGTTTTCAGAAAACATATCCAAACGGACTAGCCATGGATAATTAAACACAAACACGGCTTCCAATTTGCAAAAGGGATAAAACTGATGACCTTCAGTTATGGGAGGTTTGTGAAGAAGATAGTCAAGATTAAACTGGCAGAAGTTCATTCCCAGGTTCTTAACAACTTATTGCCAAGACCAAAAATAACTGACGTAATGCAAGGAACCTCATATTAAATCTTACTAAAGAAACCTGGACCTAGCAATACCAAATCAAATGCTGCGAAAATAAATTAAGGCAATAAACTAATTATCCCTACCATCACATAGTTAGGAAATTATACCTAACCAACAAATACAAACAGAACTCAATTTGTCATAATATCTTCATGCATTTTCAAGTTTCAACACATTTTTGCTTCATATTAATAAAAAACTATATGTTGTCATTGATATATAGTCCTGCAAGGTTACCCTCCCAAATAATAAGAGCTCATATAAATCTTCAGCAATTTGACAATAAAAGCTATAGAAAGAGAGAGAAGGTTAGATGTTCATCTTAAACCGACCTGTCTGACCTCCTGTATCGAAAGGAGAGGTCATAGTGCTACGATGACCTGATGGCATGGAAGAAAATATCGACGACCTTTCATCAAGCATGCTCCTTGTACTTGAGATTGCAATAGAATGTCGTCTTGGAGAAGTTGGTGTGGACAATCTCCGTTGTGAGAATGCTGCACTAAGCCTTGGGGGAGAGTCGGGAGGTGTAAGCATTGGAGTGGAACTGAGTGATGGTATAGGAAGGTTGGGTTGCATGCCAAGTTTGAAGGCTTCAGAACACCATCACAACATGAAAAATCGAGTTGTTAGTGGTTTATATATTTACCCTTTATTCCAGAATGAAGACATGCATACCATCTGTATCATTGGAAACACCATCCTCTGAAATTGAACTCCCAGCTTCCAAGACTTGGTTTGGTGAAGAGGATTTTAATGGTGGAGGGGTAGCATCATCATCTGAAATATTCAAAAGTAACCTTTACTTGTCATGGAATTTAAACGAACAGATCAAGTCCAGATAGTATGTTCAAAGTGCTGCAGCTCAGCAAAATTCACACTATAGTTAGAATATGACTAGAGTATCATGTACCTCCAATGACTGCTTCAGTTGACGCGCCAACCTGCTTTTGAACCACCTTGGAAGCCCCTCCTTGCTATAGAACATAAACTTAGTATGAATACCATGTTCAAAATGTAATTGATAATGCTCAAATTGTGTTATATACATGAAACTAGTACTCCAGCTAGTTCTTGGTTCAGATCTACCCTGTAAAAGTAATCAGGAGACAACATAATCAATTTATTGCTACGTATTCTTTTGTATTACTACTTTTTGTATATTTAACAAACAAGGACAGCTCCTTTGAGCCACCCAGCATATAAACCAGACCTCTGCTTTTGCAAGGAAGTCTCATGACCATCACTTCATGCCCCCTTTGGCAAGTCATTCCTATGGTTGGCAAACGGAATCTATTGAATACAAACATTGATTGAAAGAGCCCACTTACTGAATTTTCATCTTCCTCCGTAAGTGACTGCATGAGTGTCTTCTTGAAAACTTCCAACTGTAGAATCCAATAAAATTCATGTCAAAAGATATATGGAACATATTTAGTAACTGCAAAAGTGTGAAAAGTAATTTCACACTGCTCATAGGGAAAAAGGAACATATGAACAAGATGAAATGAGAAAAGCAGGAAGAAACCAAAGAGTGTGGTTTCATAATTTGTTGCAAATGCAGCCTGTCCAGCAATTCTATTAAGGCCATGAAAGGGCACAATATATGGGTGCCAACATAACTAGCAACAATGAGAAGTTTATACAAATACAGGGAATAGGATAACATTTTCCAGCTTGTAGAAAACTCTTGTAAATATTCACACCTCAGTAGTACATAATGAACTAAATCTCACAAATAACTGAAAAAAATAACACAATAAATGCTGTAAGTGATCATCCAAGTTTGTATGCTAACAAAATGTAATTTAATATCCTACTTGATTAACCTTGAGGCCTTTCATAATGTGGAGCTTAACTACAATGCTCCAAGATGAATTTATAGTTGTGACACATGAGTGAATAGCAAATGAGTGAAAACTAGTTCCACTGAGCAAGTATGATAAATGAGAAGACGGGACAGACAAATCAAACAAGACCAGCTAAAAAAAAGGCTCATCATAATAGAGAACAAACAAATCCAAGCGGCAAGTTGATAAACACAGTCAAAGTCTACATCAATAGTACATGATCAAACAAAAAATTAAGACCAAAATAACCCATGAAAAAACACCCAGGAGTGAGGTTGTCACAATTAATGATAAATATGCAATATCATGTACAAATAACTACATGAATCTTCATTATCATCATCTAAGCTTCCACATCATAATGGGATCGGCTATAGAGCATAAGAAAGCTCCATAAAAGATTTGACCTATGTCGTTATTCGTGTACGATACACGATAGTATTGTATGATATGATACGAAAGGTTCCCGATACAGATCGTACATGTGTATCGTATAAGAAATCGTGTAAATACGTTTTCGTATTGTCCGATGCAATACGATACTTCCGGTATATTATTTTGTCTTTTCGTTTAGTTTTTTTATCTTTTCTATTTTCTGTCTATTTATTGAGCTTTTTTTTTCTCCTTTTGTTTTTGGATTTTTTTTCCTTTTGTTTTGGGTGTTTCCTTGACCATTGTTTCTATTATGGACCCATGGTGGATAAGTTTATGGATGTTAAGAACTTATGATGGTTGTCTAACTAGCGTTATTTTAGTTTACTTTTAGTTGTCGACTCTATAATCATTGTCACTTAGATGCTTAATTAATGATACTCTTTATTGTTGCTTAATGTGTTCAATTTATCCTTTATATTATATTAATTTTCTAATATGTTTCCTATCAGATAATGTATATTACAAAACACGACACGATACAATACATGATACAATAATCAAGCAAGTCGATACACGATACGTACCACGATATGACAACATAGAATTTGACAAGTTTTTATGACTGTGTCTAGATGTCAACCCTCTACATTGGTGCAAAATTCCTAACCAAGGTTAGCTCTGAGCATGAGAGCATCATACTATAAAACCTAGTTGGTCGGTTGGCAGCTAGGTAGACTTACCTTTTGTACATGCAATTTAAGCTCATGCAACCAAGGAGCAGCCTCCAAGTTTCCCTAGAGTATAAAGAGTCTAGATGAAGAGGTAAGATGATACAATTTGTATAGGAAATTGCATTAATCTCTACGACACATAAGGCCAAAGAGTAAAAAGAGATGACAATCCCATATAAATAACTACATGAACAGGGAGAAAATTAAAATTAGGAGGGAGAGAGAAAGATGGTGATCCGACAAACACAGTCCTTAGCTATCCAACTCTTGATCTTACTTCAAATCCTGACACTCCCATTAAGTTGAAATCTATTGTTTATAAGCCTCTGACTCTAGCACCCTCCATTGCCTATTACGCTGATCTCTCCTTGTAAGATCACCATCTTACAACACTTCTTGGCTGGGTTACCATCTTGGAGAAGATATAAGATATGTTTGATGCCTAAGGTAATCATTTTTAATCACCTACGTGCATTCACTTGAGGCCAAACCAGAAGGAGAATACAACACTCTAAACTACTACACCTTCAAGTTATGGACAACTATAGCCTGGTCAATATCAAAGCATCCCTGCACTTTCCTTTCATCTCCGGGCATTAAGGTTTGGTACTTTGGTGGAGATTGAAGGAAAGGAAATGAACCAAAAGGAAAATGAAACCCATTAACCTAGAGAAGTGATCCCATTTGTATAGGATTTCTTTTTTCTTTTTCCTCATCTTCTTAGCAACCAACAATCTAAAGGTGGATTATCAGAATTGGTCCAACGTTTTTTCCTCGTTATTTGGTTTTTCCTCTTTACTTGGATGGTTTGGGAGGTTATTTGAGGTCGAATATATGGTGGGTGGTTTATTTCATGCGAGATATCCTTCCTTTGTGAACATCTCTCCATAGCCTTGCGCAACAAAGAATCTATGGACTATAACACTTGCAGTCCTCTCTTTGTTTCACACACCATCGTTTCGGTTCACAAATTATGGGAGTAACAATCTCCTCCTAGGAGGCCAAGAAGTCTCTTCCAACATATCCCCACATGTTATTCCCAGGGCGCAATTTTCGATGGAAAACTGAGAAAATGAAACGATTGTAAAAACAACGTTTCTAGCAACACTCCAAAGAAGGTGCGTGACAGAGATCCTTAGAGGATTCTGGATTACGAAAATCTAAGAAGATTTCGTAACAGCAGCAAACGATTATAGTACTTCTAAAAAGAAAGTACAAATCGAGTTGCTAGTAGCAGCAGCAAAGTGGATGACAGGCGATAGATGGAAGAACAGCCTGCTGGGGTGAATTATCACCGTTGCTCAAAGCTTAATTCGTCCCATACGAACAGCTTCCAGGAACCAGCAAGTTCGACGGAGAACTTTGGAACACTCCGCTCTTCTGACTCCTCGGAAGGCGCACGGACTACTGCGCTAAGTGGCGTTGGTGCTATTCTTCTCTTCTCTCTGTCACTCTGTGGAATTGTGTTAAGAAACACATGTCTATTCTGTGTACTGAGAGAGAGAGAGCATAGAAGCTTATATAGGCCGCATTGCAACTGCCCAGTTAGCAAAATATTCAAAACGTGGGAAAAAATCGCTCCGAACATTCTGCAACTGCTCAAATCGTGCACAGACACGATTTGAACCAACTGGCACACAGTGCGCGCCACCTGCGCCAAACGCGCATAGCGACACCAGCGCAACGTGCGCACCGCGAAACCAGCGCACCCTGCGCCATCTGCGCACCGTGTGCACCCTGCGCCAACCGCTGTGCAAACTGCAGCACCAACTGCTGCACCATCTTGCAGCACCAACTGGCGCGCCATCTGGCCGCACGGACAGCACGAACTGGCGCACGAGCGGCTGCGCAAGAGGCTCGCACAACGAGCACAACTTAAGCGCACTATGCGTCTAGCGACGATGGTGTCGTGCTAAGTGCAAAGTGCGCCAACAAAACGCCACATTACGTCTCATGAGCCCATGAGCCCGAGTCCGAGTCGCTAAGCTCCTACGGGACTTAGCTCCATTGGAAATTAATTCCCAAGAGCAAAAAACATTAATGCTTCATTGTTGATTTGGCCTATTTTTCTATTAGAAAAATACCCCCACATGGCACACCCATGTGCACCTCCACACCACTTACATCTCTAAACAAGCATAGCTTATATATAGAGATACATTTCTTTCGGCCTAGCCGATGTGGGACTAAAATTTCCAATGCAAAGGCCAAAATCCCAACAATCCCCCACATATCTCAATATATGGGTTTGAGTGTTTCCCACTGTAACTGTCCATCATGCATTAGAAGAGATGTCGCTGACGAGTTGAATCTTTCCGCATGAATGAAACAACATACTATAATATAAGAATGGACTAAGCCTTGAATTCTGCACCATAGCTGAAATTCTTTCCACTCACATAATGTAGTTACATGTGCTTCTGGCTGCACATTAAAGGCCATGTGCCAGCCTAGTTTCAGTGTATAATTTTGGGCATCTACAAGTTTACCCTCAAGAGACGGCCTGCTATCTCTATCCATACACTATAGGTGAGTTCTTTATTAAAGAAACATGACATGAAGCGCCTTGCGCTTCCCTTGCGGTGCTATGTCGCTATGACGTGGCCTAAAGCCGAGGCATTACCCCTACCGGGAACCTCATCGTAGTGTCATACTACTATAGCATGAGGTCACCGCCTCTTTTTTGTGCCATACTACCCAGCATGAAGTCTTAGGCTCCCTTGCGGTGTTACGCCGCAATGATATGGCTTGCAAGACCGAGGCTTTAACCCTATCCGGGTACCTCATTGTGGTGTCGTGCCACTGTAACATGAGGAACACCTCCCCTTTGTAGTGCTGACTACCCCTCTTTAATTTTATCATACAACATTAGGTTACCTGCCTATTTGTGGTGCTACTCCGCTGTGACTTGGCTCGCAAAGCCGAGGCATTACCCCTTTCGGGAACCTCATGGTAGAGTCACCCTACTGTAGCATGGAGTTTCACTCCTTGTAGTGATGTGTTACCGTTCTTCCTGTAGCATATCAGGCATTCACTCTGCCTGAGAACTCATTAAGGCGTTTAAGTCAACCTCTCACAGGAACCATTTTTCGCAGAAAACAAAAGTAGACAACAGTGGTTGTAGGTCCGTAACATCTCCATGTCCTATATGACATGTACCCACCGTTCCTGATATTCTTTCGGTTAATGGACTTCCCTTGAACCAAAAGCTAGATACCTAATAGATTTTTCTTTGAACTAATAGCATAAAACTTTATGGTACGAATACAATAACACAATATCAGAATACCTTCAAGCCTATTTTACTTGCTGTGTCATCGACCAGCTGGCGCTTGAGGCCCTTGGTGAACGGATTCACCAGGTTTTCCTGACTCCGAACATCAATCACTGCAATAACACCTCTCTTGATGAGATCGTGTACTGTCCTGTGCTTCAACTGCACAGTCATCTTCTTTCCGTTGAAGATGTCATTTGATGCCACCACCGCAGTCGCCTGGTTGTCGCAGTATATCGGTATTGCCGGTATTTGTGCCCCAACCCCTAGAAGATCATACATGAGCTCCCGAAACCATTCTGCTTCCTCCGTTGCGGTATCAAGTGCAAAGAACT
Source organism: Iris pallida (assembly GCA_029216955.1). Classification (NCBI taxonomy): domain Eukaryota; kingdom Viridiplantae; phylum Streptophyta; class Magnoliopsida; order Asparagales; family Iridaceae; genus Iris; species Iris pallida. The sequence continues at coordinate 9,963,986 of JANAVB010022397.1, forward strand.
CAGATTCCATGGATGACCGCGAGAGCATAGTCTGCTTCTTCGACTTCCACGATATAGCATCTCCACCCATTGTGAAAATGAATCCACCTGTGGACCTCTCGCTCTCCACCTCTGAGCACCAGCTGGCATCACTGAAGCCTTCCACTACCGGTGGATCTCCGCTGTAGTGCAGCACATATGTCTGAGACTTCTTGAGATATCTCATAACCCGTTTCACAGCTTTCCAGTGCTCAATGCCTAGGTTGCTCGTGAAATGATTCAGCATTCCCACTGCGAAAGCTATGTCAGACCTTGTGGCAGTAGTAGCATACATCAAACTTCCGATAACGCTTGCGTACTCCAGCTGTCTGACGCTTTTCCCTGAATTAGGCTTCAGCTTCAGATCACACCTGTAAGGCATATCGATCCCTGAAAGATCCTGATACCCGTAGCGTGTGATCATCTTCTCAATATAATGAGACTGTGACAGCGCTAGTCCAGTGTCTGTCCGGATGATCTTGATCCCTAAGATCACATCAGCTTCTCCCAAGTCCTTCATACTGAACTTACTCGAGATGAACTTCTTTGTCTCCGTAACACAACCCATATCCGTACCTAGGATTAGCATGTCGTCCACGTACAGACAAACGATTACATCTCTTCCATCAGCAAACTTTGTATAAACACACTTGTCCGTCTCGCTGACCCTCTAGCCATTTGACCTTATAAACTTGTCAAATTTCTCATGCCACATCTTGGAAGCTTGTTTAAGACCGTACAAGAATTTTACCAACTTGCAGACTTTGTCTTCAAGACCCTTGACGACAAATCTCTCTGACTGTTGCATGTAAATCTCTTCGGTCATCTCACTATTTAGAAAAGCCGTTTTCACATCCATCTGATGTATCATCATCTTATGTATTGCTGCGAGAGCAATCAACATTCTGATGGTGGTCATCCGGGCTACTAGAGCATACGTGTCAAAGTAGTCGATCCCCTGCTTCTGAGAAAACCCCTTGGCTACCAGCCTAGCCTTGAACTTGTCAATAGTTCTGTCTGCTTTCATCTTCTTCTTGAAGACCATTTGCATCCGATGGACTTCGCTCCTTCAGGAAGATCAACCAACACCCAAGTGTTATTTGAGGTGATGGAATCAATTTCATTATCTATCGCCTCCTTCCAGAAAACCGCGTCTTTGGTCTTCATCGCCTCATCATAGGTAAGTGGATCTGCTTCCACATGATAGGTGACAAAGTCATTTCCGAAGTCCTTCGACCTCCTCACACGCTTTGCTGACGGCTCAGCGAGTTCTGGTTCAACAGTTGTTTCAACAACATTTTCTTGGACTACATCATCATTGAAAACTTCAGTTTCCTGTGCACCCTCATTGTTCTCCGGAATATCCGCAAGAACAATGTTCTTGTGCCTTACAAATTTATCTTCAAAATATTCTGCGTCGCGAGATTCAATGATATGATTTGACTCAATAGAAATCTCCGACCATCACTCTTCTCGGCATAACCCAAGAAGATCATCTTTGTAGTCCTTGTCCCAAGCTTCTGGATCTTCAGATCTGAAAACTTCACATATGCCAGACATCCCCACACTCGAATGACATTCAAGTTAGGTCTGACTTTGAACCAGAGTTCATGAGGAGTAACATCTGAAGTTGCATGAGGCACTCTATTTAGAATAAAAGTGACCGTCAATGCAGCTTCTCCCGGTAGTACTTTGGAAGAGCCGCAGTCAACAATATTGAGTTAATCATTTCTGTCAACGTTCTGTTCTTCCTCTTTGCTACTCCATTTGATTGAGGAGAGTACGGAGCCGTAGTCTCGTTGACAATTCCATGTTCTTTGCAGAATAATGTGAATTCATGAGACATGTACTCTCCACCTCGATCACTTCTTATTCTCTTGAGTTGTTGTCCAGTCTGCCGCTCAGCCTCGGTCCTGAACTCCTTGAACTTCTCGAATGCTTCGTCTTTAGCCTTCAGCAAGTAAACGAACGCGTACTTTGAGAAGTCGTCGATGAAGGTTATGAAATACTTCATCCCGGCCTTTGTAGAGAACTATTTGAAGTCACAGATATCGGAGTGTACCAACTCCAGAAGATCTTTACTTCGATTAACCCGAGGAAAGGGTTTCCTTGTGATCTTCGTTTGAGCACAAATTTCACATTTCTCTACCTTACCCCCACACTTGGAGATAAATCCTAGACTAGACATTCTGTTTATTCGTTTACAATGAACATGTCCTAGCCTATTATGCCACAACTCAAAAGTATAAGTAGAAGGAGTGATTGCATTAATTACATTGGACTGATTTACAAGCTGAATTTTGAACATTCCTTCAGTATAAAAAGCTTTTCCGAAATATGTTCCCTTAATAGACATCACCATCTAGGGGTGAGCATATAACGGTTTCGAACCGAAAACCGATCCGAACCGAACCGAACCGAAAATAGGAATTTCGGGTTCGGGTCGGTTTTCGGTTTTGGGTCGGTTTTGGGTTTCGGTTTTCGGTTTTCGGTTTTCGGTTTTGGGTGCAAGGAATTTCAGGTTTCGGGTCGGTTTTCGGTTTTGGATGTTGGAGACCAACCCGAACCGCAAACCGAATTGTGTAATTACTAGTTTACCCCTCCCCCTATATAAAAATCAAAGTTGCAGCCCTAATTTCTCTCTCCTCACTCACTCTTTCCCCACCCCCAACCAAGCCCTAGCCGCTCTCTTCCCTTACATGTTTCCTCTTCCCCAAGTCCCATCCCAGCCCTAAGCCGGTGAGCCCTAGGCGCTTAAGCTTTGAGAATTCTCTTCTCCACTCCTCTCTTTAGTGAGTTCGTCTTCTCCGCTGCTAGTCACGTTCGTCTTTCCTGGATCTGTTCGTCTTCTCTCTTTAGTGAGTGGAAAGAGATCTAAACTTAGATCTATGGCTCTGGACTTAGATCTCCAGTCCAATACTTCTCTAGTCCAGTTCTCTTGTAAACATAGATCTAAACTTAGATCTCCGGAAGAACCAAGATCTAAACTTAGATCTATGGCTGTGGACCTTTGGTAAGTTTTTTTTTCCTCCAGTCCAGTTCGTCTTCTCCAGTCCAGTTCTCTTTTAAACAAGATCTAAAATTATATTTTTTTTAACGTTGATATGTATTTTTGGACCATATTCTCGATATCGAGACTCGGGTTCTTGGCCTTCTGTTCTGTCTTTGACGTTCTCGGTTCATTGGTTACTGCCTCACTGGTATAATCTCACTATCACTGTTGTATAATCTCTCTCTCACTGTCAAAACTATAACTGGTTTGATTACTTTTGCTCTTTAAAATAGGAGTAATATTTTGGGAACACGAACTTTTATGTTTGAGACTTGATATTTGTAATATTTTTTGGGAGACTCTTTGTGCTAGACTTGCTATTACTATGTTACATTAACTTTTGTTGTTGGAGTTGTATGTTGGAGACTCATTGCTGTCTGTCATTGGCAGTTTTATTTATGCAAATGATTTGTATGTTGGACTTAATGTAACTGGTAGTTTTATTTCTACAGTTTTACTGCATACTGCTTCCTTGAATGTTTCTTCCTATGTTAGTTAACTGTGCTGATACTTTTTGCATTTTGGAGCACATGCTGTTAGTAACAGTGTGTACATAGTGTGCACATTATAGTTTAGTATGGTTAGTATCTGCACATCATAATTTATGTGCACATTTTATTTCTGCAGTTTTATTTCTGCATATTCTCTATTGTTGTATACACTTGTATCATAGCAAATGTTGGATTTCTTTTATCGTGCAGTGGCGAGCCACTTGTTGCTGTCAGTGGCGAGGCACTCGATGCAGTCAGTAGCGAGGCATTCGATGCAGCCAGTGGCGAGGCACTTGTTGCAGCCAGTGGTGAGAAGATGATTCATTTAATATTCTAAAATGTTACTAATTTTTTCATAAGAATTGGCGATGATGATGTGGCATTCATTGCAGCCATTGGCGTGGCATTTACTGCAGCCATTGACGAGGCATACACTACATCATTAATGACGCATAAAGAGCCATTCTGAGCCTCTTTTATCCCTCATTTTTATTGATTGTAAAGTGCAGGTTTGGGTCTTGACCTTGCCAAAATGGTGGCATTTGATACATGGCAAATAGGTTTGGTCTCTCTCTGTATAAATTGGCTTCTATTATTAATTAATTCATAATATTGTGTTGGCCTTCAAATTTTTTCTTCAATTTTGTTAATCTTATCATGAAACTGATATAGATGCCAGGACTCAGATGTGCACTGCGCTAATATTTTGCTTATGACAGTTCTATACTGCATACTGCTTCTTCTTGGAATGTTTCCTGTGAGAATGTCTTTTTTATATGTAAATTGCAGTATCATGCCTTAGTAGAAGTGTAGTGAGCACATTGTATTTTTTTGTGTGTTGTCTTTTTTTACATTTTTTAGTCAATAACTCCGTAATCTTACTTTGTATGTTATGGTTAATTAGTTATAATGATTGTGCCAACTTGGGTATTCTACTATTCTTGTCAGCTTATCATGATTCAAGTTTTGGTTATAATGTTTTTTTGATGTTCTTTTGATGTTTTTGTAAATACAGGTGCAGTGCCACCAGACCAATGAAGGAATGATCATTCAAAAATCTATTGAACTAATTGAAGGAATGCTAGAGTTTTTGTAAATAGCTTCAATTTATTATAAATTTGTAATGTCATATACAGTTTGGATTTTGGGCTGTATATTTATAAATTTGTAATTGTTGTAAATTTTTCAGTCATGTAAATGTAGTGTTTGTAATAGACTATAACCGAATGCAGTCTGCAACCTGCAGTATGCAATATATTTTTTTGGTATAAAATTTGACTGTTATTTTTGGTATAAATATTTTGGATGGCCCAGCCCATTTGGGCCCGTAAAACCGAACCAACCGAAAAACCGAACCGGTTTATTTCGGTTCGGTTTGGTTCGGTTTTCAAAATAACGGTTCGGTTTTCGGTTTTGGTAAATCCGGTTTTCGGCTAATTCGGTTTTTACTAATCCGGTTCGGTTTCAACCGAACCGAACCGTTGCTCACCCCTATCACCATCTGGCCAGCATTGATGTCCATCCTGAGGCGTACGTCGCAGAGTAGGCCTCCCGAGATCAGGTTCTTTGCGATAGCAGGTACATGCTTCACACCTTGAAGCGTCGGAGACTTCTCCGAAGTCAGCTTCAAAACTACCGTCCCGATCCCGAGCACTTCAGCTTGTGCCTGGTTTGCCACCATAACCACTTCAGAAGTTTGTGTATAGGTAGTAAACCACTCCTTGCTGGAACAGACATGGCAGGTGGCTCCAGTGTCTATCCACCAGTCAGAGTCAGCCCCCACCGCATCAACCTGCGCAATCATTGCAACAACGTCAATGATCATAGAAACCTTGCTAGGCTCTCCTTGCTCTGATTGCTTAGTCTTTGCTTTGCATTCACTCTTGAGTGACCCTTCTTGCCACACTTGAAACAAGGCATCTGAGACTTTGCCTTCTTTTGCTTTAAAGAAGTCCCCTTCACGTTCAGATTGTTAGGATCCTTCTTCTTATTGTGGGAAGCCGCATGCTTTTTCCTTGGTTCCATGGTATGAACCAAATTGTAAGCCAATTGCTTGGACAGTGCGTCCACCTTCAGTTGAGCCTGCATCTAGTCCTCAACATAGACTTCCTGCAGGAGATCTTCTAGACTGACCTCCAACTTCTTCCTATACATGTTTGCATAGAACTTGCTCCATCCAGCGGGGAGCTTAGAAACGATCCCTCCAACAACAAACTTGTCGGAGGGGGGCATCGTCTCGTCTTCCAACTTCTGTCGCAGTTTCAGGAACTCCTTTATTTGCGGCAGCATTGGTTTCTCGTCCTCAAAGAACTACTTGTGCTATTTCTCAATAAGAAATATCTTGCTACGGTTCTTATCATCCACGTACAGTTTTTCCAGAGACTCAAATCTCTCTGACAACAGTCTTCTTTGAATATGATTCTGCAAAAAAATCTTCTATAGCATTTAGGATCATAAGCCTACAAATGCTATTGTCCCTTCTCCATTTGGCCTGGTTCTTAGTAGCCGCAGAAATTGCGGCTGCAAATCCAGTTTCTGAACAGTAGGTTCCTCCTCAAACAGCATGTGATCAACATCAGAGAACTGAATATTGAAAAAAATCATTCTTTTCCAGATTTGATAGTGCTCACCATCAAATTGCTCTAACTTTGAGCAGTTAGGATTGACTAGCGAAGCACGAAAGTTTTCCATCTTTGCAATTTAGCTTTGAGATTGTTATTCCCGGAAAGCAATTTTTGATGGAAAACTGACAAAATGAAACGATTGTAAAAACAACGTTTCTAGCAACACTCAAAAGAAGGTGCTTGACAAAAATCCTTGGAGGATTCTGGATTACGAAAATCTAAAAAGATTTTGTAACAGCAGCAAACGATTATAGTACTTCTAAAAAGAAAGTACAAATCGAGTTGCTAGCAACAGCAGCAAAGTGGATGACAGACGATAAATGGAAGAACAGCCTGCTGGGGTGAATTATCACTGTTGCTCAAAGCTTAATTCGCCCCACACGAACAGCTTCCAGGAACAAGCAAGTTCGACGGAGAACTTTGGAACACTCCGCTCTTCTGACTCCTCGGAAGGCGCACAGACTCCTGCGCTAAGTGGCGTTGGTGCTATTCTTCTCTTCTCTCTATCACTCTGTGGAATTGTGTTAAGAAACACTTATCTATTCTGTGTACTGAGAGAGAGAGAGCAGAGAAGCTTATATAGGCCGCACTGCAACTGTCCAGTTAGCAAAATATTCGGAACGTGGAAAAAAATCGTCCCGAACATTCTACAACTGCTCAAATCGTACACAGACACGATTTGAACCTGCACACTGCGTGCACCCTGCGCCAACCGCTGCGCAAACTACAGCACCAACTGCTGCACCATCTGTCAGCGCCAACTGGCGCGCCATCTGGCCGCGCAAACGGGCAGCGATCTGGCGCGCAAACGGCTGCACAAGAGGCTCGCACAACGAGCGCAACTTAAGCGCACTATGCGCCTAGCGACGATGCTGTCGTACTAAGTGCAAAGTGTGCCAACAAAAGGCCACATTACGCTTCATGAGCCCATGAGCCCGAGTCCGAGTCCGAGTCGCTAAGTCCCTACGGGGCTTAGCTCCATTGGAAATTAATTCCCAAGAGCAAAAAACATTAATGCTTCATTGAATTGATTTGGCCTATTTTTCCATTAGAAAAATACTCCCACATGGCACACCCATGTGCACCTCCAAACCACTTATGCATATCTAAACAAGCATAACTTATATATAGAGATACATTTCTTTTGGCCTAGCCGATGTGGAACTAAAATTTCCAATGCAAAGGCCAAAATCCCAACACCACCCCCCCCCCCCCCCCCCTAATCACTCTATGAAATGACTGAAATGCATCCCTAGGACTAGTCTACTATATGCCAGGACACTCCGAAAATCTGTATCGTAGGCACAAAACCTATCGTGTTGGACGTGTCCGTATTTGTGTCCGTGTTTGATACAAGCACTCTAAGATAAACTATGCCACATCGAAATCAATGTCGCGTGACCATAGGTCCATATTGCGTCGTGTTCGTGTCCGAGCAACATAGATAGGTAATCTCCATGCCAAATGCAAAAAAAAAGGAGTAAGAGGGATCTGATTTTTGCACTTTATAGTGTTGAGGACTTTAAAGTGCTCAAATAAGTGCAAGACCCATCAACTTAAGGTGTTTATTTTTTGCACTTTAAATTGTGCATAACTATATAGTGATTCCCTTTATGAAATAAATTGTAAGCTCAAATTACCACTTAGCTGGTAAGTGTGATAAAAGAACATTGTAGCCTTCAACAAATTTAATTATTACAAAACATGTCCAAACAACCTTAATTCTTTCTTCTTTCCATTTTCCTTTAGTTCTAGAAACACCAAAAAAAAAAATTAGTTTCAAACGTTCCAAATTATACAATAATTTGCCCAAAATGGACATTTGGCTTGAAAATTAACATTTAAATAATTCCCGTTGCCCAAAACAATTAGTTTTCAAATTATTAATAATTTTCAAATTTATTGTTACTTGAAGATGAACTTGAGCATAAAATAGTTTTATATTATGCTGATAAAAGTATTTGAGGGAACACTTTTTTTATTTGTACTAGTGAAGTTGTGTTTAAAACAATTCATATATTTATAATGTACTTTAAAGCAATGAAAAAACAAAAACCACCACTTTATGCGTTGCACGTAAAATCTATATTTTTTTATATTGTTAGGACACTTTAAATATTTGAATTAAAATTTGTTTTATATATATATATATATATATATATATATATATATATATATATATTAATTAGGATTTGTTATCGACATGTTTATATTTTAGTTATATGTGTAGGTAGTTAGATAATATGATATAGTTAAGCTATTAGTCATGATATATTTTTCCTTAATTAATTTTTAATTGTGACGGCTCATTTAGACTAATTTTTAATTATGATTAAAAGTTAATTTTGGAATTGTTTTCTTCCGTATCTTTTTTTTTCTTGATTAATTGAGGATATACATATGGCTTAGACGGCTTATTTTTTAGACGTTTTGAAACCGCTTTATAATAGTAAAGATTTATAGTTATGAAAAAGAAAAAAAAATAAATACAGTGAACTCCATATGTTTCATGACTATTACATGGACTACCCATATTTCGAAAATAATTACACTGATCACCCCCTCCTTCTCCTTTATAAATTTTATAAAACATAGGGGTGGTCAGTGTTATAAGTTTCTATAGAAAATATAAACTATAGGCATGTCCGTGTAATTAGTTTCAAAGTATAGGTGGTTTCGGTAAGTTAATGCAATTTGCCCAAAGAAAAAAAATTTCACTTTAAAATGCTAGCAACGAGAAAAATAAACACATCCTGAGTTGCGAAATTTACTTTGGAAACGTCTCGATTGAGCTTGTTGACGGTGTTGGAAAGCGACGCATTGTCACTCAGCAGAGCCTCCTACAAGAAAAAAAAAAATTAACAAAAAATAAAAGGCTGCCCAAAATAAAAAGCTTCCATTTTTTATTTTTTATTTTTTTGAGAAAGAGAGAAAGAAACCTTTTCCTCGACGGTCTTGGCGAGGGCGCGGGAGAGGTCGGCGAGGGAGGCGTCGAGGGCCTCGACCCGGGCCGAGAGCTCGGCGATCCTGTCGTCCTTGCGCGCGGCGCTCCGGCGCAGCGACGACACCTCGGACTCGAGGCTGGACACGCGGGAGGCGAGCGCGATGGAGGTGATCTTCCTGGCCACGTCCAGCTGCTCGAACGGGTCCGCGGGGAGGACGGTCAGGATCGACTCCTCTAAGCCGAACACTGCTGCTGGGGGCACGTTGCTGCCGCTAGATTCTAGCTGCTGCTGCTCCTCTGCCATTTTCTTTTCTTTATTTCTTTTTTTTTTATTTTTTTATTTTCTTTCCTTCTTTTTCTTTTTTTGGGAAACGAATACTATGTAGGGTTGGAAATACATAGGGATGGGATATGGGATTGGGTTTGGATTTGGAATCTTGGATAGGGGTTGGAGGAAAATGTGTGGTTGCTGATTACTTTTTTTGGTGGGACATGTAGGCATGTTTTGTTGCATAATAAGTGGTTGTACATATTTGTTTCATTTTGTTAATTTTAGGCTAATTATAAGGGCACAGTCTTTTTTGATCAGGACTATCCAAGTGACTGTTTTTCATTATTTACAAGTTTGCCACTGAAAAAATTACTCGGGGCTATCAAGTGATAGGTATAAAAGTTAACTCTTAAATTTTTAAAAGTTAACTCTTAAATTTTTTTTCTTTTCTTCCCCACTCTCCATTTTCTCTCCCTCTTTCTTCTCCAAACCCTAGGTCTGGTCCCCACACTTTTTTCAACCCCACATTTCTCCAAACCCTAGAAGATTCTCCAAGGAAGATTCTTAGAATATTCGGTACGATGACGTCCGCTAAACGACAAAATTTTTGAGGTTTTTTTTGAAGTAATCTTATATTTTGTCCCAATGTAGAAATTATGGAAGAAAGTGGATTATCACGTCTATCAATCGAGGAACCCGGATCTTCCGAACAATACGACAAAACACCCAAAAAACTCTCGGTAAATTTTCGACGACTGCTACGCATTCGACTGTACAACAGGACTGCCAGACTTTCTGGCAGTCCATAGAACACGAAGGACTGCCATATACGCGACAGTCTATTTGTACAACTAGTGTAAAATAGGACTGCCGCAAAATATGGCAGTCCAAGAAGTAACGAGGACTGCCAGATTATGTGGCAGTCTATATGTAGAAATACTGTACAGTTGGACTGCCAGATATTTCGGCAGTCCATAAAACACGTAGGATTGCCACATAACTCAGCAGTCTATGTGTAGAACTAGTGTTAAATAGGACTACCAGACTTTCTGACAGTCTATAAAACACGAAGGACTGCCACAAAAATCGGCAGTCTATGTGTAGAACTAGTGTAAAACAGGACTGCCAGACTTTCTGGCAGTCTATAAAATACGATGGACTGCCAGAATGTCTGGCAGTCCTGTTGTACAATCCTGAAGGAAGGGCAATTTTCCTTGACAGTCTTGAAGTTGTTGATATTGTAATTTTGGTTGTAATTGTGATTGGCAATTTTTTTTGAAATTAAATGTAGGGCCTACCACCTCCTATTTCCATTGACTTGAGTAATATATTCTCAACGGATGTCGCATTTGAATCTTATGAAGAAGCATTAGAATGGTACAGACAAGTTGGAAGGCAAGTAAACACAGTCCTTGTCATTTCAAGGTCATTACGAGGCCCGTCGTGTCGTAAAACTGCTGATCTTGGATGCGAAAGAGGTGGGACATTTAGGCTTCATCGAAGGAAAGAAGAATGTGCCCGAAAAAAAGTCCCGAAGAAGGTGTGAAATTGTTAACATATTGGATCCACAGTGCCTAAGTTCATAAAATTGTTAACATATTTGGCATGAATCGAGGTTCCGGACTTGTCCGGAATGCAGACGGCTCCCAAGATGAAATACATGTATGCCCGGGCCACTACATCATCGTTGGCGTCGTCCTCATTGTCATCTTCATCGTCTTCATCGTCATCATCATCAATGTGTGCATTCCTAAGAAAACTCAAAGGAACTCCGTACAACTTCTTAAACTCGGGGAGACTAACAAAATTCTCTGCCTCAATATCGAGTGCATTGGCGACCAATTCCACCATCTCGTCATACATCTCAAAGTCACCCGTAGAATAATTCATCAGCATTGGACCACCATCAACTCTAAGTCCCAAAATGTGGTGGACGTCGTCGAGGGTGATCGTCAACTCCCCGGAAGAGAAATGGAAACTGTTTGTTTCGGGATGCCACCGCTCCACAAACGCAGAGATCAGTACGTGATCCAAGATCTTATACGAGTGTTTCGCAATATGCTGCAACCCAGTGGGGATGATTTTGGCCTTCACACCTTCTTTCAAATTATCAAAATTCTATGTACTGCACATCTTAGCGTGGTTAATGACCCGCAAGATACGTGAGCTTTTCTGAAAATAAAACAATATAAATAAAATATAAATATAAAATGTAACTACTATTTTCAAAAGTCAATTTACATCTAAGGTAATGAACTTGCCAGATCCTTCCAAATTTGGTAAGATATGTGGTTAGGCAGGGACGTCAATAGTGAGCAACCGATTGGCCTCACTTCCGGATCAGCTCTATCAGAAGCGGCCTTCGCGTGAGAAGGTTCGGAACTATCGTCCCCCCCTCTATGAAAAATGGGCAAATCATCATCGGAGGAGGGAGAATCAGGACGAGTCTTTTGTTGCTTCGATTTACTTGCAACGCGTTTGGTTCGACGTGGTGCAGTCTGAGAGGGTGTCGCCGGTTCACTTATCGTTATTGGTTTTTCGCGAACCCGCTCAGCTTCACGTGCCTTCCGCTCCGATACGGTAGGACGTTTTCTTTCACCCTCGATGTCAACGTCCTTCGTCTTCGGAGTCGGGTCGTGACTACGAATATTTAATATCAATCGATTAATACTCAGCAAACATCAAACAAGACTCCAATTCAGGACTGTCGCTCTTTCTGGCAGTCCTATGTACTGTTAGGACTGCCAGAAAGAGAGGCAGTCCACTTGTACAGCAAGTATTACACAGGACTGTCGCACTTTGTGGCAGTCCTTTATGCATAAAGGACTGCCACAAAGTGCGGCAGTCCTGTGTAATACTTGCTGTACAAGTGGACTGCCTCTCTTTCTGGCAGTCCTAACAGTACATAGGACTGCCAGAAATATGGGCAGTCATCGTCGACTCGAGAGGTCTAACTATCATTCCATACTTGGGTTTTTTGCACTAAATTAATAGGATTTTGGGGGGGGGGGAATTGACAACTTTAAGTATTAGGTTTCTTACCTTGATTGAGAGGAACGTTTACGTGCCATCGTAGGGAGAGATCGTTGGAAAATGGTGAAGACAAAGGAAATGGTGGAGATGAGGATCGAAACCCTTACTCTGACAATTACGTAAAACAAATGGAGAGAGAGGAGTGGGAAATCGTGGAGAAGAAGAAGAAGAGGAGAAGGAGGGAAAATAGGGTTTATGAAGAGAGAGAGGGAAAATTTGAAATGAGAGTGATTTTTCGGGTTTGGGGGGGCTGTGGGGTTTGGATAGCCCCCTGAATGAAAACTTTGGACAGCCCGAGTAAAAGTTCCTCAAAGCCTGGCTAGCCCTAATCCTGGCTAGCCCCGAGTAAAAAAGGTTGTGCCCTTATAATTAGCCTAATTTTATCATATATAGCACTTCATAAAAATTGAGCAAAAAATATGGCAAACAAAGAGCAGTTTTACATGTAGACTTAAATAAGGGTGTCAATAACCAATTCAAGTTACAACCACTTGATTGATCCTACTGGTCAATGAGTAGAGGTATAAGGCTGAAAGATAACTCGGTGGCGAGCACTCAGGATCAACTCACAGCCCCGAAGACGTAAAAAAAATTACAACCACTTGATTGACTTTGGCTGTGTGGCGAGCGGTCTCAGAATCGACTCACAGTTCCGATGATGCAAAAAAAGAAGAAAGAAAAAAGAGTTAAAACCACTTGAATGGCTTTGGGTGCATATTTTGTGCGTCTATTATATAGGTGTTGTCAGTCAATTGTTTCTCTCAATTTGAGGATTCAGAATGAAATATTTTCATATTATTCAATTCTTAAAATTTTATTACTTCAATCCATCTATACTCAAACAATAAAGAACTACTGTTATTTACTTTTACATAAATTTATTTTTTTGCAATTTTTTTAGTGTAATTATATACACTATATTATTCTACATTCATTATACTTGCATATAATTGTTTACACTTACATTATTAATATATATTTTTAATACTCTCCCCAATCTCATTAAAGTTGATGGAGTTCTATAACCAAAGCACCTCAGGGAGGTTAGTTGATTAAATATCTTCCACTATATAATAAGGCTTCAAAACGGCTCAAAAATGAGACGTCTAAGCCGTCATTATATCACGGTCCATTTTATTTTAAAAAATAAATAAATAATGTAAACAAATGTTGAAAAAAGTTTAAAATTGTTATATATATTCAACATGGGGAATCAAATTCAACCAAACAAGAAGAATACCTCCCACATTAACCGCATGAGTTAGAAAAAATATTTGACTATAATTGAATAATCTTCTTATTATACATTATTATATGTGGAAAGCAGGTACATTTACTAGTCTACCATAAGGAGCTCAGCCTCACGAGATTTACGCAAACAAATAAAAATTATGATGTTAGATTTGAATTCCTTGAAAAATCCAAATCAACGTGAATTTTAGGAATCCATAAAAATTGAAATTAAGTAAAAACAAGGCCCATGATGATCAGGCTCGGTAATCATTTGTTGACATTTCTCGTAGTAATTTTAACACCTCAAAATATTTTCAAGGTGAGTTATCTAAAGACTTCAATGCTAGTAATTTTAGTAGATTTGGTCTGTTTCAAGGAGGATGTGGGGGAAATGAAGACAATTGAATATTTCAATTTTAATGTTGTAATGTTTAGGCTTTTTTTAGTTTCAACGGTTTTCTTGCTAGTGTTATTTTAAATTTTGATGTACTTGTTTGTGTTTTTTAGGTCAATATATTTTAATTTTAAAGAGTGTAATGTTATTTTATTAATTTATGTCAGATTATTCAAGTGTTTGTTGTAATAAATATTAAGTGGAGATATGAGTAGTTGTCACGACCCACTCTCGAATAATCGAGTACGTGTCGGACACGCCCAGCCTTCGTCGATGGATACAACAAATTAAGCTGTACAATACTAGGAAAACTCCAAGTCACAATGAAATGTAAACATCCACAGCTTCTATATATCGTTCCCAAAAAGATCACCAATAATCATCCAAGTCTTTTACAATGTTATCCTGAGACAGATCTAGTAAAATAAAATACAATGATGAAATCAAAATACAATATAAAACATCCAGAAAAAACAAATGAAGTAAATCCTGCAATATCCATGATGTCCCAATGCTCAATGCCTCAAGCTCACCTGCAACATATCCTGTCAGAAAAAGAGCAAAGTACAACCCCGACAAGAAACAATATACAATGTAATCTGAGATACAGAATACAAGATGAAACCAGAGTACGAGAACTGAAAATAAAACTATGGTACCAGAAGTAGAATGCAAAACTGAAGTGCAATAATGAAAACAATGGACACGACAATCAATATGCAAAGATAATGAACACAACAATCAATGAACAAGACAATAACAAGACAACCAATGCAAGTATGACATTCGAAATATTAACCTAATATGTGATCGGCTAAGGACCACAATCCAAAATCAATCAATTCTACAAGGTTAGGCTTAATCGTACGTGAGATGTACGATTAGGCTATTCACAATACCTAGGTTGGGTGTGGTCACACACTAGTCAATATTTTCCCCAATCCCGCAATAACAATGACTCACAATGCAATGATGAACAAGGACGATGTAATCGTGTGTATCACGTGTCCGATATGAGAACATGGCACATGAATGTAAGACAGAATCACAAAGTAAAAGCTCAAGTCGGTGCACTTGCCTTGGTTTGGAAGCACGGGAGTAGTACTGCATGGATGTTCACCTGTTATTTTTTGGTATAAGTTGTTAGGGTTAAAGATATTAACCAAATCTTGCTATCTATATCAATTACTAGTTTACCAATATACACTAGCTAACTATATAGTAGCTATCAATAATATAATTTAGAAATATATATCTCTAACTAAATAGAAAGGAAATTAAGTTCTTATAACAAAACATGCTATAATATTTATTAAAAAATTAGATAGTCAATATTATTTCTTGGAAATACATATACTAGCTTAATAGGCATTTTTAAATAATGTTGGAAAAATACTTAAATTATTTCTTTGAAAATAACTATTAGTTAAATTACCATTTTACTAAGAGAAAATCTATATATAGGTATAGATTACAGATTTTTACTAAATTATTTACTTCCAAAAATTATGAAAGACTACAAGTATGTTACTAAATTTTCCTAAGAATGACATTAGGCACAAAGTACAAAATTTTGTATAGAAACTTATCAATTAGATTAAGGTGTGACCTACAAATATCAATTATACAGTAAATTAGGTATTCAATTTAATTTACTACAAACACAGAATACCAGCCCACAAGCCTACTTCAAACCCATATTTAAAAGACTGGCCCAAAACTATTGTTATTACTTGCTGAATAAAAACCTAACAATTTACTATTGGGCTCTGGAATTAAATAAAGAAACATTCAAGTATTGGCTTGTAGCCCAGCCCAAAGAAAACTCAATTCCTATTTTTCTACTTCCTGTATTGTCCAAATAACCTGGTTTAGGCCCAAACCACACATTGCAGAATACACCTTCCTACTCCTTAAATGCTAACCAATTTACTAAAAGTCTGATTTCTTGGCTAAACCCAAGATCTCGGCCCACAACCTCACAGCTTGTAACCGGTCCAACCCAACCTATTTCTTCTAAATCTAGCAACAATGCTACTCTCTTTCCTCACTGTTGTCATTGTGGACAGCTGTAAAAATTAAATGAGGAACCTACATGTTGACTCCCAAGTTCTTGAAGGGTCACCTGACTTTCGGTTTCCTAAGAGTCAATGACTTTTTGGTTTCCTAAGAGTCAATGACTTTACACATTGCAGAATACACCTTCCTACTCCTTAAATGCTAACCAATTTACTAAAAGTCTGATTTCTTGGCTAAACCCAAGATCTCGGCCCACAACCTCACAGCTTGTAACCGGTCCAACCCAACCTATTTCTTCTAAATCTAGCAACAATGCTACTCTCTTTCCTCACTGTTGTGATTGTGGACAGCTGTAAAAATTAAATGAGGAACCTATATGTTGACTCCCAAGTTCTTGAAGGGTCACCTGACTTTCGGTTTCCTAAGAGTCAATGACTTTTTGGTTTCCCAAGAGTCAAGTGGACTCATAAAGAGACGAAGGAGATTCCTTCTCTCTCCATCACATTATTCATTATTCAAAGCCACTACAGCTTTAACCCTTCGTTTCTTCCAATACTTCACTCAACCAGCAAGTCTACTTCTCCTCCTTACTTCACATCTTTCATCGACCAGACTCTTCTTCATCATGAACAAAACCCTAGAATTCATCATCCTCTTCCTTTCATTCTTAAATCTAGCAACAATGCTACTCTCTTTCCTCTGTAGTAAACGACTCCAGGAGGTGGCGGTCCTTAGCAACACGGCGGTGGCTCGGCTTGAGTCACGAAGACATGTTTTCCTCGAGATGATGCAATCTGATCTGTTCTCCGGTGGTCGGGACGACCAAGATCAACCAGATCTGGGTCGATCCAGTGACGGTTCTGCTCGGTGAGGATGGAGACGATCCCCAGATCTTGCGGCGGAGCTCCGGTCGACTACACTTCGAGGCGAGGTCGACATCGAACTGGAGATGCGGTCGTCGTCGAGCCTTGGACTGGTGAAACAACTCCAGTGAGGCCTCCGATGATGCTCCAGTGCTTCGTAGTCGGGGTGGATCTCCTATGATGTCCCCCAATGGCGGCGAAGCTCCGGCGGAAGACAGTGGCACGCGGCCAAGAACGGCCAAAAAGAGAGAGGAGAAAGAACAGTAGAGAGAGAGAGAGAGAGAGAGTACTGTGCTGTCAGAAATGTATTGGAATTCGTGTACTGACAGTATGTCAGAAATTGAAGACTGTGCAAAGTTGTATTTATAATAAAATATTCTAGTGGCATAGTTGTGAATTCATATAGATCTGGGGGTAGGAATTTAAATCCATAACAGAAATATAACTGAATTAGTTACTCCAACCAATTGCAGTTAGCTAAACAACCCCTACTCATAATCAACCAATAACAACTGTTAATATCCTTCCTTCTCAGGAAGGTAGTCCCACATCATCAAAAGAAATTCATTACCAAAATATTTTCTATTCATTAGTAAAAGACAAACTAAGGTTTTTGAAGGTAGGTTTTAATTGAAATATATTTGACTAGCCCAAATTCAATATAACCTTTTTACTTAAAGCAAAGAAAATTTCAACAATATACAAAAATAGGTTTAGGGAGTTACAAATCTGCCCCCTTACAAAAATTTCGTCCTCGAAATTTCAAGTGGCATGGTAAGTACAAATAAAGATAATCAAATACAAAATGGTTAAAATAAATTTACACATAGCATCTGAATTAATACAACTAGTAAAATCATGATTTCCTAAAAGATCAAAGTAAAAAAAAAATTTACCTAGACAAGATGAGTTCTAAATATAAGGAAATCAAATTTACACATACTCACAATAGAACTTAAATAACAGTTATAAAATTAAAATTATGATCTAAATCTAATAAAATCGTTTAGGTATAACTAGCATGACTAAGATCAAAATTTTAAATAATTTAAACACGATTTAGTAAAATATGGTTAAAATTAATTATGCTTGATGTAAACACAACTATTAAAATCATCAGTGTGATAGCTAGAAAGATATTACGACTAAGAATAATGTAAAAGATTTTGAAAATTTGGACTTGACTAGAAATCATACTTAGCAAAAATCAATTTTTTAGCCTGATCAAAATCACAGAGAAAAGAAAACATTCAGGAATCAAAATTATGTAGGTATGTTCATTATCCTGGTCATAATAAGTACTAAGAAAATCAAAAGAAATTTTATAGGAGTCTACGGTAACAAAATAGTTTTTACAAATTGGATCCACTGCTACGACATTCAAATAAAGCCAAGAATTAAAACAAATCAAGTTAATTTCTAGTAAGGCTGTTAATGACGATAAAAGATCAATCATGGTATATAACACAGATATAATCTCAATAGTAACCGAAAACTATACATATTTGAAATCACTTTACCTAGAATTCCAGCCTCGCTAGTGTAATGTACATCTGACTGCAGTGAACCTTTGGCTCAATGAATCAAATAGTAATAAATTATCGAATATTTCTATCAACTTTATCCATGTTTATCAGAACAACTCAAGAGATCAAAAATTTTATGATTTAGGACATAGCCTCAATAATTTCCAAGAACCTATAAATACCTAAAATTATTTTGACTTAGAGCTCCTACTACTAAAATCTACTATATTAGCGACGTAATTTAGCGACGTTAGTTAAAACGTCGCTAATTCTTGCAATTTAGCGACGTTTACGTTAAACGTCGCTATTAGCGACGAAAATTACGATGTGTCAGCGACGTATATTAATTAAATGAGTTTTTGTCGCTAAACGTCGCCATTATGTCGCTAATTGAGACGAATTTAGCGACGTTCTTCACAATGTCGCTAAATTTTAATTAAAATCCCCCCGATTCATTTTCCCCAATTTCCCATTTTTACTCTCTCACTCTCTCTCCTCACTTTTCCCTCCGGTGCGGCGAACTCTCCTCCCTCTCCGGTACGTAACTCCCCCCTCTCTCTCTATTTTGGTTGTGGGTGGTTGGGGGGGGTGCGGGTGGCTTGGAGGGAGGGGCACGGGGGGGGGGGGGGGGGTACGGGTGGTTGGGGGTGAGGGACTGGTGTAAGCCCCTATTTTTCAAATTTCATTTTAATTAGTGTTAATTAATTTTTAATATCATTTATAGCCTTAAAATAATTATTAGGATTTTTAGGAATTTTTCTAGAATTTTTAAATAATTTTTAAATGAGTTTTAGTACTAAAATATCAATATGTAATTTTCTAAATTGTTTTGATATCATTCTGTAATTTTTAGATTTGTTTTTATATTAGTTTGCAATTAGTGAAATATTTTCAAATGAGGAATGCAAATTCTATTTTGCATTTAGCCACTGTTGGGGCCTATGTGTAAATATCTAATCTAGGAGGGCCTAACTGCTAACCTACCCAACATCCCCCCCACGACCACACTCTCTCTCCTCACCCACTCCGCTGACCGACGACCGCCAGCGCGCCCTGCCCCCGCCATTTCCGGCTAGCCCCGACCGCCTCAACCCCACTATAAAACTCCCCTCACTCTCCTCAGCCCAACCCCCATCACCCCGACCACCATCGACGCCCTAGCTCCGCCTTTCCCCCACAAAAACCCTAACCGGAACCCTAACTCCGGCGAGTCCCCGTCCAGGCCCACCGTCGACATCCATCGCCCCCAACCGCCGTCATCAGAAGTGCCGCGACGAGACGACCCCAGCGCCACCCGAGCGCTGCCTCGCCGACGCCTCCACCGCCGGCCAGCACTCTCGAACCCCCCCCGACTAGTTGGACACGTGAGTAGCAGTGCTTTTTGTGTCGTGTGTGTCTCGTGTTGGGCATGGGTTGTTCGCCGTGTCCTGGCGAGCACGAGTGTGGACCTGGACACGTGAAACTCGTGTCGTACGTATCGTGCTGAGTGTGGATACAAGACACCTGTGTCCCTAACTGTCAGGACACAGGACTGTGTTTATATTTTTTTATCTTTTAACATTCAAAACCTAAATAAATTTAACCTAAACCTAACCCCTAACACAGAGCTCGGGCTGACCCTCTGGCCAGCCCGACCCGACTTAAACCCCCCCTCCCCCCCGCGCATTCTTTGGCTCTGGTTCGAGCCCCCCCTTTACTGCTGTTATTTCTTTTCCTTTTCCTTTTTCTTTTTCTTTTGTTTTGTTTTATATAGAAAATTATATATATGTATACATATATTTGTATATAAATATATGTATTATTATATATACTATATTATGTGTATATATATGCTGTTTTTCTTATATATATATATACTTCATTTTTAGTACTTTATATATATATATATATATATATGTATTGTGTACACATATGTACATATATATATATATATGTATATATTTTCTTGTGTAAAAAAAAAAAATATATATATATATATATATTATTATATATATATATATACACTATTATATGTATATGTATACATTATTTGTATACATATATATATATATATATATATATATACACTATTATATGTATATGTATACATTATGGTTAAGTATTTTCTTATATATATATATATATATATATATATATATATATATATATATATATATATATATATATATATATATATATATGTAATATTTTAACATATATATATCCATTATGTAAATATCCATATATTTATGTATATATATATTATTATATATGTATACCATTTTACATATGTATTTCACTATACTTAGTGTAAGTTATTTTTCTATGTAAATATACTTATCATATTTTTATAATTTTGCCTTATTAAAATATTAATATTTATTTTGCACTTTTTACCAATTTATCTTTTAGTATATTTAAATTACTGCAACCATTTGGTGTCCAAGCCTATCATGGGTTTTTGGGCCTAAATGTGTTTTCACACATTCAAGACCTGTACAAGTCATATTGGACTTGATTCATGGCCTTGGGTCCTGTATTTGAACTTTGGTTCAAATTATATACATGGACAAAAATACGCAGATAATTAATTAATTAATTTCAATTGTGTGCAATGCTGTTTTTGGATTTCTGAAAATACTTAAATACTGTTAAAATTCTAAAAAAATAGTATTTAGATACTATGTTACTTTAGCTAATTTAGTATAATTTTTGTAGTATTTAAATTACAGTTTTGCCATTAGTTTGGCTTGTGGAACCAAAACTCATTTTCTGTATACTTAGGAAAACTGATTTTTATAAAATACTTGTACTGGTTAATAAATTCCAAAAAAATTATAATAAATTTTTATGATTAACAAGGATCACTTTGGTACTTTACTTTAAGTAAAACTAGGCTTTTTGTCTATCTCTAAAATTGTTAGAACACAATGATCATTTGATTTATTTATTGATTAATTACGACTTGTAACTTTTTGTGCTATTTTGAGTTTTAACCGTGTTGAACCCCACCCCTTACTAGTATAAAGACCCTAGAAAGTTAGTTAAAGTAGTGTGTTGCCCCACATTGGTCTCCTATGCCAAAGTCATCATTTTGGCTAGGTGCCCAGTCACAAGTCGTGTCGTACCAATTAGTGTCTTAGCGTTTTAGCTTAGTATAAAAACTAAGTTATTGCATTTATTTCTACAGTGACGAGTTACCGGACATCCATAACACTTTTATCGCAGCTTGTTTTGCTTTGCTTTGCTAGAGGCAAGTACTTTCTACAAACTTTACATATTGTCACATAAATGAACTGCAAACCCCACCATGTTAGATGCTGATCCTTGGGGTAGCAAGTTAGAATCTCTACATGTTGAACTTCCAGTTACTACCATGCTTAGAACAGTCTTTATGTATCTCTCACATGATAGAATATGGGTTATGGGGAAACTGATAGTAGTGTACGTGATCATACCCCCTCTACAGTACCGAGCAAAGTTTCATTTTATATGTTACTGCGCCGTAGGCCTTTATCTCAAAGCTGTATTTGTGCGTATGTACATCTACCGCCTTTACACTTGTATGTATATACATTTCATTTACATGTGCCCCAGCACTTTGTACATCTATTGACCGATCACGTACCTGCTACAGTTTTAAATATTACATATACATCTGTCTCTATGACATATGTGTCCTTGCCATGATAGATTGTGTGATGCCATGTTCCAGTTATTCCTCTTATGTTCATTTCTATGTTTCATATGCTAGTTTGCTAGATTCAGTACTTGCTCCCGTCCTGACAGGATAACGTTGTAGGTGTCCTTACTGAGGAGGAGTTACTCTGCGACACATATTATGGAGATACTACCGAGGACCCGGCTTTGCCATACGAGGATGTTCCTACGGGGAGACTCGTCTAGTTTGCTTAGCTGTTTGTGATATTTAGTGTAGTCATGTATTAGGCTACATATTTTGTAACTGGACATGTATCCAGTTTTATATTTCAGATCACTTGTACTTTGGACTTATTTCTATATGAGACGACTTTTGTGTTTGGAGCATTTATGACTTTATTTCACTTATAGAACTGTTAGCACATTTAGTCTTATCCTGTTGTCTTTAGAACAGCTTACTACATTTTATCTCAACGTAGGCTGGGCATGACTCGGCCTGGCCCAACAATTTGGGTAGCGGATCGTGACATGTTTTTAGTGGTGGCCCATGCAGGTCCTGACTAAATTGTTTGGTTACGTTATTGTACCAAGCATGCCTGCAATTAGGAACTTAAGGTAATTAGACAATATTAGGAATGACGCTTAGAACACCTAGAGGAATGCTAGGATTGCAACATAGGAAATACATCACATGTTTGCTATTATAATTAGATTTCCTTGCATATGATTACTTACTTTAAATAAGTCCTTATAAGTCCTTTTATTTTGTAATTTAGATGGTGCTTACTCGTTCATCCCAGTATGTTACCTCCGAGAATGGGGCCCTCCTTATCCAGTCAGCTGACCAGTCGACTGATACACCTCCACCTACCACATTCCCCCACTCCTCAAATCCACAAACCCAGATACCACAACCACCTTCCATATCACAGGCCCAGCAGGACCCGATACTTCCACCACCCCCTATCACTATACCTACCCAGGCTTCCGTCACACTCGACGGGAACCAGCTGCTCACACTGATTCAGGGGTTCCTAACAACCCATCAGGAGCAGACTACCCTACTCCGCCAGAGCATGGAGCGTTCTGAGGGACGTCCCGTGGTCCCACCACATATAGAGCTACGGCAGAGAGCGGGGACGATCAACGACTTCATGGGTCTGAATCCCAGGGAGTTCTCAGGGACTGAGGACATAGTAGTAGCAGATGACTGGCTAGATTCGGTAGAGAGGAAGCTTCTGGGAGTTAGGATGCCGGATGACCTCCAGGTCGAGGCAGCGGGATTTCTGCTGATAGACCTAGCAGGATTCTGGTTCCGGAATGAGCCATTGTTTGCGAGAGGGAGAGCCACTTGGGATCAGTTCAAAACCCAGTTCAAGAAGAAATTCTTCTCGACCACTGCTAGAGTAGCCATGGGGCTACGATTCCAGAACATCCAGCAGGGGAACCGTTCTGTTGATGACTATACGACAGAGTTTAGTCGCCTGAGCCGTTTTGCTCCTAGTCTGGTTGCAGATCCAGAGGAGATGACCCGTAGGTTTTGCCATGGTCTAG
The DNA here is from genome assembly GCA_029216955.1 of Iris pallida. NCBI lineage: Eukaryota > Viridiplantae > Streptophyta > Magnoliopsida > Asparagales > Iridaceae > Iris > Iris pallida. The sequence goes on from JANAVB010022397.1 coordinate 9,987,647, forward strand.
TTCCAGACATTGGCATTCTTATAGTGGCGAATGGTACGACTGACTACTACCAGAGCCTAGAGTTGGCCCGGAGCATTGAGGAGCGTCTTCTGTCTAGCAAGAGGCCGGCTTCTGTACATCATGAGGGACCGTCCAAGCGTCAGGCTTTCCAGCAAAGAGCACCGATGCCACCCAAGCAGACTTACCGCCCCCCTACACCACATCATCAGACCCCGCCAGTTAGAGCCCCGGGACCCCGACAGCAGCAGCAGCAGAAGGGAGCTATATGTTCTTTCTGCGGAAGACCAGGTCATGACTTCACCGTCTACAGGAAGAGGTTGGGTCAGTATTTGGCTTGTGGGTCTGCCACCCATCAGCTTCGGAACTGCCCAGCAGCGAAGCCTAGAGGACCACTTCCGACTCAGCAGCAGAGGTTTGGGCAGCATCTGCAGCAGTAAAAGGGACCTCAGGGGAAGGTTTATAGCCTAGCCCTTAAGCCGGAGCCGGAGCAGGTTTCGGAGCCAGATTACTTAGCTGACGTCATCACAGGTCATGTTTATTTGCATACTTTTCTAGCTCTATGCTTGTTTGATTCTGGTGCATCTCATAGCTTCCTATCATTAGAGTTTATGTATGAACATCACTTAGTATCTACACCTACTGCGGAGATTAGTAGAGTAATGACGGGAGGAGGGCCAGTGCCTATTAGAGCTAGCTATAGATGCTCTATTATGATAGCCGGGAGAGAGTTTGAGGGGCGATTCTTTGTGATGCAACTCCCCGGTTATGATATCATATTAGGGATGGACTGGCTTAGCTATGCCCATGCATCTATAGATTGTCATGAGGGTAGTATTTTGTTCAGTCCCCCAGGCACAGCACCATTCAGTGTCAGGAGGACAGGGTCGAAGATCAGCCTAGAGCCGAACTGTTGTGCGACAGTTGGGGATGTAGCACCGCCACACCCTATCATTAGGGAGTTTATGGATGTATTCCCAGAGGATCTTCCAGGACTTCCGCCTGACAGAGATATGGAGTTCACTATAGATTTAGTGCCGGGTTCATCACCAGTATCCCGGGCTTGCTACAGAGTGAATCCCAAGGAGGCCATAGAGATAAAAGAGCAGATTAATGACATATTGAAAAAGGATTTCATTCGATCCAGTGCTTCTCCATGGGGAGCACCAGTGCTCTTTGTGCCTAAGAAGGATGGAACAGTCCGGTTGTGTATTGACTACCGGGCCTTGAATGCCATCACCATTAAGAACAAATATCCTCTGCCCAGGATAGATGATTTGTTCGATCAGTTGAGCGGGGCGAAGGTGTTTTCCAGGATAGACTTGAGATCCGGGTACCACCAGGTGAAGGTTAGGGCAGCAGACATCCAGAAGACGACGTTCAACACGAAGTACGGGCAGTACGAGTTTCTGGTGATGCCATTTGGTCTCACAAATGCGCCAGCTGTCTTTATGAACTTGATGAATAAGACATTTCACCAGTATCTGGATAAGTTCATCGTAGTGTTTATCGACGACATCCTGATATACTCGAAGACGCCAGAGGAGCATGCAGAGCACTTGCGGATAGTTTTAGGAATTCTGAGGCAGGAGAGATTGTTTGCCAAATTGCCGAAGTGCGAGTTCTTTTTAGACCAAGTGGTGTTTCTCGGCCATGTAGTCACTGGAGATGGAATCTCGGTGGATCCTAGGAAGATTGCTGCAGTTGAGACGTGGAAGGCCCCGACGTCAGTTTCAGAGATCAGGAGCTTTCTGGGTTTAGCAGGCTATTATAGAAAGTTCATCCAGGACTTTGCTAGGATAGCTGAACCCATGACGAAGCTGACGCGGAAGGACGCAGAGTACATCTGGTCAGAGGACTGCCAGGCAGCGTTTGAGGAGCTGAAGAGGAGGCTGACGACCGCTCCAGTTCTGACTTTACCTTCAGGTTCTGGAGGTTTTACTATATACAGCGATGCTTCTGGGAAAGGGCTAGGATGTGTCCTACAACAGCATGGGAAAGTGATTGCTTATGCATCTAGGCAATTATGGACTCATGAGAGGAATTATCCTACCCATGACCTAGAGTTAGCTGCGGTGATCTTTGCACTCAAGTTATGGAAACATTACTTATACGGAGAGCGTGTGGAGATCTTTACTGACCACAAAAGCTTGAAGTATGTGTTCACACAGAAAGAGCTGAACATGAGGCAAAGATGATGGTTGGAGTTGATGAAGGACTTCGACATCGATTTACAGTATTATCCCGGGAAGGCAAATATGGTAGCGGATGCGCTAAGCAGGCATCCGATGGCATGGTACCTGATGATTGATCGGCATTTGCGGGAGGATCTGGAGAAGCTCGGTATCGAGCTAGTTCGGCCAGGATCAGTGATACAGATGATGGCGCTTGACATTCAGTCAGGTTTGATAGAGCAGATCCGGGAGGCACAGTCTACAGATGAGAGCCTTCGCAGACTTCGAGCCCAGGCATTAGCTGGATTGCTGGATGACTTCACTATAGCAGAGGATGGATCCTTGAGGCATGGCAGCCGATTGTGCGTGCCGAAGGGAGAGCTGGTAGAGGCAGTCTTGCAGGAGGCACACCGATCGAGATATTCTATTCACCCTGGTGCTAACAAGATGTACCGTGACTTGCGGGAACATCTTTGGTGGCACGAAATGAAGAGGGATGTATCACGTTTCATCTCGAGATACCTAGTTTGTCAGCAGGTCAAGGCGGAGCGCCAGAGGCTAGCTGGTTTATTGCAGCTGTTACCCATTCCCGAGTTGAAGTGAGAACATATTACGATGGACTTCGTCTCAGGGCTTCCTCGTTCCCAAGGAGGGAATGATGCCATTTGGGTCATCGTAGACAGGCTGACGAAGTGTGCGCACTTCATACCCTTTAAGATGGAGCTTTCCACCGAGAAGTTGGCGGAGCTCTACATGCAGCAGATAGTTCGCCTACACGGAGTACCGGTGAGCATCGTGTCGGACATAGACAGCAGATTCACATCCTACTACTGGAGGAGCTTGCAGGAGGAGTTGGGCAGTAGGCTCAAGTTCAGTACGGCGTACCACCCGCATACAGATGGGCAGTCCGAGAGGACGATACAGACACTGGAGGATATGCTGAGGACCTGCGTGCTGGACTGCGGAGGATCATGGGAGAGCCATCTGCACTTGGTAGAGTTTTCATACAACAACAGCTACCAGGCCAGTATTGGTATGTCTCCTTTCGAGGCGCTATATGGACGACGATGCCGCACACCGCTCTTTTGGGATGATATTGGAGACAGAGTTATGCTTGGGCCAGAGATGATCACGGATGCAGCAGAGAAAGTCGGGATGATCAGAGACAGGCTCAGAGTAGCTCAGGATAGGCAGAAACACTGGGCTGATGCTAGTCGCAGGTCGATGGAGTTCGCAGACGGTGATATGGTGCTAGTGAAGATATCACCTACTAGAGGGACGATCCGGTTCGGACGAGGAGGGAAGCTGAGCCCCAGATACATCGGGCCATTCGAGATACTTGGCAGGATCGAAGAGGTAGCTTATAGGGTTGCACTTCCACCCAACCTAGCAGGAGTTCACGATGTCTTTCACGTATCTCAGCTGAGAAGATATGTTCCAGACGCCAGTCATGTGCTAGATCATTCAGAGTTGGAGGTCGGATCGAGCCTTACAGTTTCTGAGCAACCAGTAGAGATATTAGACAGGAGAGAGAAGAGTCTGAGGAACAAGGTTATACCCCTAGTATGAGTAGCTTGGAGCCGTCACTCCCCAGGTGAATCTACTTGGGAGAGGGAGTCGGACATGAGGGAGAGATACCCTTACTTGTTCGATCCAACCGCTGCGAGGGAACCACCCGTTCCCGCTTGATACCTTAGAGGTTAGTTTCGATCGCAGCCTTAGTCATTTTGTTGCATTGCTTGCTATGTTAGAATATTGTAGGGTCTTCAATCCTTGTGAATTTCGAGGACAAAATTTTTCAAGGAGGAAAGACTTGTAAGCCCATATTTTTCAAATTTCATTTTAATTAGTGTTAATTAATTTTTAATGTCACTTATAGCCTTAAAATAATTATTAGGATTTTTAAGAATTTTTCTAGAATTTTTAAATAATTTTTAAATGAGTTTTAATACTAAAATATCAATATGTAATTTTCTAAATTATTTTGATATCATTCTGTAATTTTTAGATTTGTTTTTATATTAGTTTGCAATTAGTAAAATATTTTCAAATGAGGAATGCAAATTCTATTTTGTATTTAGCCACTGTTGGGGCCTATGTGTAAATACCTAATCTAGGAGGGCCTAACTGCTAACCTACCCAACACCCCCTCCACGACCACACTCTCTCTCCTCACCCACTCCGCTGACCGACGACCGCCAGCGCGCCCTGCCCCCGCCATTTCCGGCTGCCCCCGACCGCCTCAACCCCACTATAAAACTCCTCTCACTCTCCTCAGCCCAACCCCCATCACCCCGACCACCATCGACGCCCTAGCTCCGCCTTTCCCCCACAAAACCCTAACCGGAACCTTAACTCCGGCGAGTCCCCGTCCAGGACCACCGTAGACATCCACCGCCCCCAACCGCCGTCATCAGAAGCGCCGCGACGAGACGACCCCAGCGCCACCCGAGCGCCGCCTCGCCGACGCCTCCACCGCCGGCCAGCACTCTCGAACCCCCCCGACTAGTTGGACACGTGAGTAGCAGTGCTTTTTGTGTCGTGGGTGTCTCGTGTTCGGCATGGGTTGTTCGCCGTGTCCTGGCGAGCACGAGTGTGGACCTGGACACGTGAAACTCGTGTCGTGCGTATCGTGCTGAGTGTGGATACAAGACACCTGTGTCCCTAACTGTCAGGACACAGGACTGTGTTTATATTTTTTTTTTTTAATCTTTTAACATTTAAAACCTAAATAAATTTAACCTAAACCTAACCCCTAACACAGAGCTCGGGCTGACCCCCTGGCCAGCCCGACCCGACTAACACGCCCCCCCCCCCCCCCCGCGCGTTCTTTGGCTCGGGTTCGAGCCCCCCCTTTACTGCTGTTATTTCTTTTCCTTTTCCTTTTTCTTTTTCTTTTGTTTTGTTTTATATATATAATTATATATATGTATACGTATATTTGTATATAAATATATGTATTATTATATATACTATATTATGTGTATATATATGCTGTTTTTCTTATATATATATATATATATATACTTCATTTTTAGTACTTCATATATAAAAAATATATATATATATATATATATATATATATATATATATATATATATATATATATATATATATATATAAAAAAAATATATATATATATATATATATATATATATATGTATATATTTTCTTGTGTATATATATATTATTATATATATATACTATTATATGTATATGTATACATTATTTGTGTATATATATATATATATATATATATATATATATATATATATATATATATATATATATATATATTTTATGGTTAAGTATTTTCTTACACACACACACACACACACACACACACACACACACACACACACACACATATATATATATATATATATATATATATATATATATATATATATATATATATATATAATATTTTAACATATATATATCCATTATGTAAATATCCATATATTTATGTATACATATATTATTATATATGTATACCATTTTACATATGTATTTCACTATACTTAGTGTAAGTTATTTTTCTATGTAAACATACTTATCATATTTTTACAATTTTGCCTTATTAAAATATTAATATTTATTTTGCACTTTTTACCAATTTGTATTTTAGTATATTTAAATTACTACAACCATTTGGTGTCCAAGCCTAGCATGGGTTTTTGGGCCCAAATATGTTTTCACACATTCAAGACCTGTACAAGTCATATTGGACTTGATTCATGGCCTTGGGTCCTGTATTTGAACTTTGGTTCAAATTATATACATGGACAAAAATACGCAAATAATTAATTAATTAATTTTAATTGTGTGCAATGCTGTTTTTGGATTTCTGAAAATACTTAAAGTACTGTTAAAATTCTAGAAAAATAGTATTTAGATACTATGTTACTTTAGCTAATTTAGTATAATTTTTGTAGTATTTAAATTACAGTTTTGCCACTAGTTTGGCTTGTGGAACCAAAACTCATTTTCTGTATACTTAGGAAAACTGATTTTTTTAAAATACTTGTACTGGTTAATAAATTCCAAAAAAATTATAATAAATTTCTATGATTAACAAGGATCACTTTGGTACTTTACTTTAAGTAAAACTAGGCTTTTTGTCTATCTCTAAAATTGTTAGAACACAATGATCATTTGTTTTATTTATTGATTAATTACGACTTGTAACTTTTTGTGCTATTTTGAGTTTTAACCGTGTTGAACCCCACCCCTCACTAGTGTAAAGACCCTAGAAAGTTAGTTAAAGTTGTGTGTTACCCACATTGGTCTCCTATGCCAAAGTTATCATTTTGGCTAGGTGCCCAGTCACAAGTCGTGTCGCACCAATTAGTGTCTTAGCATTTTAGCATAGTGTAAAAACTAAGTTATTGCATTTATTTCTATAGTGACGAGTTACCGGACATCCATAGCACTTTTATCGCAGCTTATTTTGCTTTGCTTTGCTAGAGGCAAGTACTTTCTACAAACTTTACATATTGTCACATAAATGAACTGCAAATCCCACCATGTTAGATACTGATCCTTGGGATAGCAAGTTAGAATCTCTACATGTTGTACTTCCAGTTACTACCATGCTTAGAACAGTCTTTATGTATCTCTCACATGATAGAATATGGGTTATGGGGAAACTGATAGTAGTGTACGTGATCATACCCCCTCTACAGTACCGAGCAAAGTTTCATTTTATATGTTACTGTACCGTAGGCCTTTATCTCAAAGCTGTATTTGTGCGTATGTACATCTACCGCCTTTACACTTGTACGTATGTATATTTCATTTACATGTGCCCCAGCACTTTGTACATCTATTGACCGATCACGTACCTGCTACAGTTTTAAACATTACATATACGTCTGTCTCTATGACATATGTGTCCTTGCCATGATAGATTGTGTGATGCCATGTTTCCAGTTATTCCTCTTATGTTCATTTCCATATTTCATATGCTAGTTTGCTAGATTCAGTACTTGCTCCTGTCCTGATAGCATAACGTTGTAGGTGTCCTTACTGAGGAGGAGTTACTCTGCGACACATATTATGGAGATACTACCGAGGACCCGGCTTTGCCATACGAGGATGTTCCTGCGGGAAGACTCGTCTAGTTTGCTTAGCTGTTTGGGATATTTAGTGTAGTCATGTATTAGGCTACATATTTTGTAACTAGACATGTATCCAGTTTTATATTTCAGATCACTTGTACTTTGGACTTATTTCTATATGAGACGATTTTTGTGTTTGGAGCATTTATGACTTTATTTCACTTATAGAACTGTTAGCATATTTAGTCTTATCCTGTTGTCTTTAGAACAGCTTACTACGTTTTATCTCAACGTAGGCTGGGCATGACTCGGCCTGGCCCAACAATTTGGGTAGCGGGTCGTGATAGCTGGGGGGAGGGGCATGGGGGATGCGGGTGGTCGAGTGGTGAGTGGGGGGTGGCTGTGGGGGAGAGGCAGGGGTGAGGGCGGCTGGGGGTGAGGAGGGGGCTGGGGGTGGTTAGGGGTGAGGGGCTGGAGGGGGGGGCAGGGGGGATGCGGGTGGTCGGATGGTGAGTGGGGGGTGGATAGGGAGGGGAGGGGCAGGGGGGTGAGGGCGGCTGGGGGTGAGGAGGGGGAGGGGACTGGGGGGGGGAGGGTTAAGGTTAGGATTAGGGTTAGGAACGGGTCCTAAATTTCTAAAATAAATTTAGAATTCTCGTTTTCATTTTACTATATTTGTCAAAAACGAAAGAAGCATGGTCCTTTACTTGTAATATGCTTAGAGCCCACCCCAGTCCCAATGTAGCCTCTAGATGCAAAGGTCCTTTACTTGCGTGATTGGATTTATGTCGGTCGTGTCAGATTAGGATCCTAGTCGGATTCGTGTTTGGGTCAAGTAGAATTTTGAATCGGGTTTGATGCAAATCTTAGTAGAATTCATGTTTGGTCGACTTTGTTTGGGATATATTGGAAGGTATGAATATCATATTTTAGTTGTGATAGTGTAGTCATATGATTCATGAGTGAGAAATTTGCTTTATGTCATCTGCATGGCCATGCTTTGTTATTAAAAATAATTTGTTTGCATAAAATAGTAATGAAAGAAAAGAAAATTTTCTATGGTATATTTTAAACAAATTTGCTTGATATAATTCTATAAATGTCAGCATGATTGTGGTTGAGACATTGGGGTATATCAAATGCAACATTATCAAGATAAATCAAACTTTTATTAATACATGATTGTGATTGAGACATTGGGTTATATCAATTATAACTGAAAATAGAGCAGCAACATATAGCCGTAATAGGTTGGTATCAATTACTCACATGGTTACTTAATGCTTGTAAAAGTTGACAACTGATAAGGAATTCCATTGTCTCAAAACAATTTTGTATTATTGCAGAAGCATCGTTAAACCCTTCCATGAAAGTCCACAAGAGACCACCAAAAGGGTAGTCTAGTGGTAATGCTAGTACGAGAGGGGAGGAGTGGGGGTGGATTCGAATTCCAGCCCAGGCAAGACAAAAAATGGGAACAGAGGGGGACTTGGTGGTAGTAGCTCAGGACAGAGACGGTCATTAATGAGTGGCCTTATCTCAAACAAAAACACTAATTACACATATTATGTCATTTGAACTATTGTACCATGTTTGTAATCACCCGAATAAAACTCGTATTATATGTGAATTTTTCCGTAAACAAATTTGCTTGATATAATTCTATAAATGTCAGCATGATTGTGATTGAGACATTGGGGTATATCAATTACAACATTATTAAGATAAATCGAACAATTATTAATACATGATTGTGATTGAGACATTGGGGTATATCAATTACAACTAAAAATAGAGCAGCAACATATAGCCGTAATAGGTTGGTATCAATTACTCACATGGTTACTTAATGCTTGTAAAAGCTGACAACTGATAAGGAATTCCATTGTCTCAAAACAATTTTATATTATTGCATAAGCATAGTTAAACTCTTCCATGAAAGTCCACAAGAGACCACCAAAAGGGTAGTCTAGTGGTAATACTAGTACGAGAGGGGAGGAGTGGGGGTAGGTTCGAATTTCAGCCCAGACAAGACAAAAAATGGGAACGGAGGGGGACTTGGTGGTAGTAGCTCAGGACAGAGACTGTCATTAATGAGTGGACTTATCTCAAACAAAAACACTAATTGTACATATTATGTCATTTGAACTATTGTACCATGTTTGCAATCACCCGAATAAAACTCGTATTATACATGAATTTTTCTGTAAACAAATTTGCTTGATATAATTCTATAAATGTCAGCATGATTTTGATTGAGACATTAGGGTATATCAATTACAACATTATCAAGATAAATCGAACTATTATTAATACATGATTGTGATTGAGACATTGGGGTATATCAATTACAACTGAAAATAGAGCAGCAACATATAGCCGTAATAGGTTGGTATCATATTAGAGGAGAATGCAGTAGCAACTTACCTAAGGATTGGGTGTTTACCTATATGCAAAACCTATGTGTAGGTTGTCCCTAGTGTAGAAGTTAAAGTGTACGAATATTATGCACACAGTGGAGTTGGAATAACTCTTGTGTATCAGATGGAGGTTATGTGGTATATGCATACAAATACTTGGGCAAGAGTATATATGTATATACAAAATTAGGGGTCTGCTGCTTGGGGTGGGGCCCTGAGGGGGCTCGCAGTATATATGTATGTATGTAGTATGTAGTATATTCGTTTCAGTTTTGAAGTTTATTCATATTTACAGATATCTAGAAATGGCTATATCCATGTATCTGCGAGACTGTTCGTGGATGTACAACCGCATTCGAGATGACAGGTGCGGTATGCGAGATGAATACATCGTCGGAGTAGAACAATTCCTCCAATTCGCGAAGGTGTTTCCTCAATCCATGGTCGACCGGAGTAGAAATGGCTAAGATTTAGCGACGTTTACATACGTCGCTAAAAACGTCGCTAAATTGCTGACGTGGCAGACAATTTGATGTCACCACATCGTCGTAAAAACGTCGCTAATGTGTCGCTAATCGGCGACCACAAAGAAACGTCGCAAATAACGTCGCTATTTAGCGATGTTATGACCGTCGCTAATTTACGTCGCCATAGCGACGTTTTGCGATATTTTTTCGATTAGCGACACGCTTTTTTCCGTCGTTTCCAAAAGTCTCTAAAAACGTCGCTATCTTAAGTTAGCGATGTTTTGGCTGAGATTAGCGATGTTTATAAACGTCGCTAATCTGATAAATTTTTTGTGTGTCCTACCTTGCCAGTGCGCAACTGACTATAGTGAACCCGTGGTCTCCATAATCCAGATAAATGACTGCAGTGCGTATCTGCCACGTCATAGTAGGTCATCGAATACTCTCTCAACTTTATCCATAGGAATTTCAAAGGAGTTTATGAAAATTTAAAATAAGCTCTAAAAGTCATAATCATGATGAAAAATGATGTAAGTATCTGCTCTTTAGAAAACAATGAGTAAGACAAAGTGATTAAAAAAATAACTCTCAATAGGAAATAAAATCTCGAATTGGAAACAAAGTCTTGAATAACAATAGAAAATTTTAGGAAAATCCCACGTGCTAAGAGAAAATCTAAAGACAGATCAAATATTAGTAATCAAACAGTTATACTAGAAAAATGTATATATGAAATAACCTTAGAAGTTTAAAGTGCAAGAAAATTGATAACCTCAATGTTGCGTGTCTAAACCACCCTGCAAAACAGAAAATTGATTAGATAGGCCTAACTATATGATAATAAGCAAATTTAGTAAAACTATACCCATAACTATTTTTCACGAATCCTATGTTGTGATGAGTTTTTCTTAGTTTCGTTGGTCCCCCAATAGCACTTTATAACCTAAGTGCCATTAGGACAGATCCACATGGGCCACCACTAAAAATATGTCACGAAACGCTCCCGGATAATCGAGTACATGTCGGACACGCCCAGCCTTCGTCGATGGATACGACGAATTAAGCTGTACAATACTAAGAAAAACACCAAGTCACAATGAAATGTAAACATCCACAGCTTCTATATATCATTCCCAAAAAGATCAGCAATAATCATCCAAGTCTTTTACAATGTTATCCGGAGATAGATCCGGTAAAATAAAATACAATGATGAAATCAAAATACAATATAAAATATCCAGTAAAAACAAATGAAGTAAATCCTGCAATATCCATGATGTCCCAATGCTCAAGGCCTCAAGATCACCTGCAACGTATCCTGTCAGGAAAAGAGCAGAGCACAACCCAGACAAGAAACAATATACAATATAATCTGAGATACAGAATACAAGGTGAAACCAGAGTACGAGAACTGAAAATAAAACTATGGTACCAGAAGTAGAATGCGAAACTGAAGTGCAACAATGAAAATAATAGACACGACAATCAATATGCAAAGACAATGAACACGACAATCAATGCAAGTGTGGCCTTCAAAATATTAACCTAATTTGTGACCGGCTAAGGATCACAATCCACAATCAATCCACAATCAATCAATTCTACAATGTTAGGCTTAATCGTACGTAAGGTATAGGATTAGGCTATTCACAATACCTAGGTTGGGTGTGGTCACACACTAGTCAATATTTTCCATAATCCCGTAATAACAATGACTCACAATGCAATGACGAACAAGGACGATGCAATCGTGTGTATCACGTGTCCGATATGAGAACATGACACATGAATGTAAGACATAATCACAAAGTAAAAGCTCAAGTTGGTGTACTTGTCTTGGTTTGGAAGCACGAAAGTAGTACTGCATGGATGTTCACCTGTTATTTTTAGGTACAAGTTGTTAGGGTTAAAGATATTAACCAAATCTTGCTATCTATATCAATTACTAGTTTACCAATATATACTAGCTAACTATATAGTAGCTATCAATAATATAATTTAGAAATATATATCTTTAACTAAATAGAAAGGAAATTAAGTTCTTATAACAAAACATGCTATAATATTTATTGCAAAATCAGATAATCAATATTATTTCTTGGAAATACATATATTAGCTTAATAGGCATTTTAAAATAATATTGGGAAAATACTTAAATTATTTCTTTGAAAATAACTATTAGTTAAATTACCATTTTACTAAGAGAAAATCTATATATAGGTATAGATTAAAGATTTTTACTAAATTACTTACTTCCAAAAATTATGAAAGACTACAAGTAAAATGTTACTAAATTTTCCTAAGAATAACATTAGGCACAAAGTACAAACTTTTGTATAGAAACTTATCAATTAGATTAAGGTGTGACCTACAAATATCAATTATACAGTAAATTAGGTATTCAATTTAATTTACTACAAACACAGAATACCAGCCCATAAGCCTACTTCAAACCCATATTTAAAAGACTGGCCCAAAACTATTGTTATTACTTGCTGAATAAAAACCTAACAATTTACTATTGGACTCTGGAATTAAATAAAGAAACATTCAAGTATTGTCTTGTAGCCCAGCCCAAAGAAAACTCAATTCCTATTTTTCTACTTCCTGTACTGTCCAAATAACCTGGTTCAGGCCCAAACCACATATTGTAAAATACACCTCCCTACTCCTTAAATGCTAACCAATTTACTAAAAGTATGATTTCTTGGCTAAACCCAAGATCTCGGCCCACAACCTCACAGCTTGTAACCGGTCCAACCCAACCTATTTCTTCTAAATCTAGCAATAATGCTACTCTCTTTCCTCACTGCTGTGATTGTGGACAGCTGTAAAAATTAAATGAGGAACCTATATCTTGACTCCCAAGTTCTTGAAGGGTCACCTGACTTACGGTTTCCCAAGAGTCAATGACTTTTCGATTTCCCAAGAGTCAAGTGGACTCATAAAGAGACGAAGGAGATTCCTTCTCTCTCCATCACATTATTCATTTTTCAAATCCACTACAGCTTTAACCCTTCATTTCTTCCAATACTTCACTCAACCAGCAAGTCTACTTCTACTCCTTACTTCACTTCTTCCATCAGCCAGACTCTTCTTCGTCATGAACAAAACCCTAGTAATTCATCACCCTCTTCCTTTCATTCTTAAATCCAAAAAAATAGAAGGAGATGAACTAGTACAAAAAAGGAAAGAGAAGAGAGTCAAGGAGGAAATCACCTGAGTGAGCTCCGGTCAGCTTCTTCGAGACAATGGTTGTCCACAGACGTTTCCCGGCGGTTCGTCCATGCGACGGGGACGATGGATCTGTCAAGATCTGGTCGAATCCTCGCGCAGCGAGGAGGAGCGGGGTGGAGATCCTCGGCAGAAACCTCTGTAATGAACAACTCCAGGAGATGGCGGTCCTCAGCAACACGGTGGTGGCTCGGCTCGGCTCAAGTTACGAAGGCATTCTTTTCTCGAGATGACGCGATCTGATCTGTTCTCCGGTGGTCGGGACGACTAAGATCGACCAGATCTGGGTCAATCTAGTAACAATTTTGCTTGATGAGGATGGCGACGATCCCCAGATCTTGCGATGGAGCTTCGGTCGACTACACTGCGAGGCGAGGTCGTCGTCGAACTGGAGATGCGATCGTCGTCGAGCCTTGGACTGGTGAAACAACTCCAGTGAGTCCTCCGGTGATGCTCCCGTGCTTCGTAGTCAGGGTGGACCTCCTATGATGTCCCCCGATGGCGGCGGAGCTCCAGCGGGAGACGGTGGCGCACGACCAAGAATGGCCGAAGAGAGAGAGAGAGAGGAGAGAGAACAGTAGAGAGAGAGTACTGTGCTGTCAGAAATGTATTAGAATTCGTGTACTGAAAGTGTGTTAGAAATTGAAGACTGTGCAAAGTTGTATTTATAATAAAATATTCTAGTGGCATAGTTGTGACTTCATGTAGATCTGGGGGTAGGGATTTAAATCCATAACAGAAATGTAACTGAATTAGTTACTCCAACCAATTGCAGTTAGCTAAACAACCCCTACTCATAATCAACCAATAACAACTATTAATATCCTTCCTTCTCAGGAAGGTAGTCCGACATCATCAAAAGAAATTCAGTACCAAAATATGTTCTATTCATTAGTAAAAGACAAATTAAGGTTTTTGAAGGTAGGTTTTAATTGAAATATATTTGACTAGCCCAAATTTAATATAACCTTTTTACTTAAAGCAAAGAAAATTTCAACAATATACGAAAATAGGTTTAGGGAGTTACAGTAGTTTAAAAGAATTATTAAATGTTATTTTGTTGATAAAATGACTATTATAAATAAAAATAATACTAATTATAAATATATTCAATCTACAGTTAGAAGTTCTCAACAAGAACTTTTTATGGCATAATTATTATATTAATTATATGTATGAATTAAAATATATAATAAGTTAAATAAGTTTAGCTTTATATATATATGGATGTGTTAGGAATTACTTATAATTAGAAGGACAAAATAGTTATGAATTGTGGATTCTCAAATTTAAGGACTCTCTCTCGCTCTCTCTCTCTCACACAAATTTAAGGACCAGTTTTCTTCTCAAAATTTCCCTTAATTTGGGGATGGGATTGTCACTACCACTTTTCTAGGACAAGGGTATTTCTGTTATTTCACAAATTTAGTCTTTTTTTAATATAATGGTTGTATTTATTAGTAGTCTAACTAATTATTAGTCATGGTGGACCGCATTTAGTTTGACTTGACCAACTAGTTGATAAATTAGACTCTATTCATGGTTAGGTTGAACACAAGTCTTGATTAGGGCCAAACCACTTAGCCTACTTAAGGACCCACTTAATACTAAGTGTAATGAAAGGATTAGGGCTAGTCTAGAGCCTATTTAACCCCCATTTAACCCCAAATGGCAGCCACCATTAATTTAGGGTTTCCATCCTTTCCTCCATTCCAAACTTCCCCAAATTTTCTCCTCTTTCTTTCATTGGTTGGGCAAAAGCTTGGGGGAGCTCAAGGAGGCTAGAAAAAGACTCTAGCAAGGTGTTGGAAGCTCTTTCTCCATCCATTCTTCTCCAAATTCGTGGGGCTTGGTAGAGGCCTCATTCTAAGTAGGTATAACCCTCTAAACTTGCATTTCTATGCTCAAATTTCATGTATTCATATAGGAGACCCACCCCATGACTCATAGGGAGTAGATTGAGGTCCTAATAAATACTATTGGGTAGTTTCATAGAGTTTTGTGTCCATTTTAGAGAGGTTACGAAATATGACCCCCAAGTATTTGTTAGAATGCCTAGGAGGCTATGTTGGTTTTGTATTTCAGTTTTGAGCATGTGTTAGGATGGGTAGATCATTCATTAGGCATTCAAATTGATTTCTTAATGATTTCCTATATATATATGTATATATGAGCTACACATAAGTTATATATATATGTGTTACTATATGTTAGATGTTATATATATGTGGCTGTGTTGGGTTTTGGAGTGGACTGACTTGAGATACCAATTGGGAATTTGTGGAGCATGTATCAGTCTCTTGACTGAATGCATGAGCTTAGGGTTTGGAAGAAAACTTTTTCCCTATGTCGGGCAGCTTTGAGGACCAGTTAGGACTCATGGGTATCAACCCTTGAATTTTTTGGGGCCAATTAGAGTATCAGTTATTTACAGTTGATATGAGAGTTTATAGCAGTGTAGTTTGGGGGTCGGACAGCAGGACCATTAGATCCCTGCCATGAGTATCAGTCAAGGAAGACTGGCTAAACTCACAGTTTGGGTGTAGACTTGGCCACTCCTGGCTTTAAACTTTAGACTATTTACCTTGACTTTGGCCATAAGCCTAGATATCTTGAGATTGAAGTCAGGAGAGAACCTGGCCTATGCATTGTGTGAGTACAGTGAGGAGAGCAGTGAGTGAGTGTTTAGTATTCAGTGAGGGCTTGGCCTGTAGGGTGTGAATACTGAATTGGGGCAGTGGCTCGAGTAGTATCTTGGCCATTTGAATTTGGCCATGGGTTTTAGAAGGGGTCGGGTTTAGCTTGCAAGCCCTGCAGAGCATGGCAACAGTGGCCATGTTCTAGCAGGGGTTAGCTACATTTGCTCATTTCTTTGGGCCATAGGACATTTCAGTTCAGGAGTTGGGTTTTGGTCTTAGGGGTCGAGCAGTGGCAGGTTAGCCTGGCCTTGGCAGGCCAGGACAGCAGGATATTGTAATGCACATGTGGGGATTAGCTCCCATTACAGTGGATCCTGTTAGATAGGTTAGGGGCTATTTTGCCTATGTGTGGGTATACATGTGTGATGAGTTGATAATGTGTGTAGGTGTCCAGTGTAGTGCAGGTGTTAGGTAAGCAAGGTTGCTGCAGAGGGTTGGTGATCAGTTAGCATTAGAGTGTTGTGTGAGTCCCTAATCCATGTACTAGTGCATATAGAATGGATGTGTATATAGATAATTATAGATAGATGGATACACACATGGGTGTATGTGTATCAGAGATAGCTAGTTGGAGTGAGTGGCCTACCTTATAGGTTTTCCCGCATCAGCCTTGTGTCCAGTGAAGTGGGTGAGGCAGGTTTAGCAATGGCCACTTGGCCATTGCCTTTAGAAAGCTTCTAGTGTCCTGTGAGTGTTAGGAGGCCTTGTATCAAAGGTGAGTTGAAGGGGGATACTTAGTGTAACAGAATTAAAGTTGAGGGTAAGGCATGTATCAGCAGAGGTTAGCCTAGTTAGAGAGTTAAGAAGTTAGTGGTGTATCCTAGATTAGGATATGTATAGGTAGTGTATATTAGCAAATTGGTTAGGATACATGGGTATCAGAGATGGGAGTGCCATGCCACTGTGCAAGTGCAGTGGCAGCTCGAGCAGCAGCAACAGAATGCAGCAGCAGCGGCATAGGGTTTGTCCATTGGGTTTGGCCATTGGCCTTTGAGTCTTGGTTATGTATATAAGAGAGGCTTGGGGTCACTTGGTTAGTTGTATTATAGTATAGGAGTTATTTTAGAGTTTAGGATTAGAAATGGGTTGGTATCTTGGTTAGGATTTGAATTAGAGATACGAGTGAGTGAATGTGAGAGTATCATAGTTAGTATCAGTTATTAGATGAGGGTATTAGGTGGTGATTTGTTAGTGTATTAGGTATTTGGTATATGTTAGTGTCAATCAATTAGGATTTTGGGATGGTTCTATGTATCAGAGATTTTAGGGTGTACTGTTAGTATCCTAAATGAAGATATGTACATGTTTGTGGATATATGGGTATATATATGTGATGGAAAGGGGCTATTGAGAACAGAGTTTAGAATGTGATCGTTCCATACTGCAATACATAAAGATGTGTTAGCATTTGAACTTAATGGTAACCTGTGTGGGTCAGCCACATTGTTGGCCACAAAAAACCTTTTCCTTCTCTTTCTTGTATGTGCATGTATCTAATTAGGAATAAAGAGGGCATTAGTATACTGCTATGGTTAGATATGTGGTTGTTTCACACTCGTATAAAGGTAGAGAATGTATAATATGATATATACATATCAAAGTATAGGGGGTAAATATGAAATGTGGGTAAGTATCTAATGTCACTACCACATTTCTAGTTTGAGGGTATTTTTGTTATTTTTGAATTATTTGAATTTAATATATTTTATTAGGAATTTAAAATGATTAATCAGAATGGTGTGATTTAAATACTAGTTAATTGATTGCCATGTGGTTTAGGTTAGTCTAACCTAGATTGGACATAACCTAGATTAGTCATAGCTAGTCTAGTTAGCCACATTGAGAATTAGTTAGTATTGGATAATGGTCTAAGTCATGATTAGCTAAGTGTTTGGGTTGCAACTTGACTAGGAAGGAGCCCTAGATTCTAGGCCATTCATTAGACTTGATACATTGATAGCCCTTGGATGCACCCCCTAAAAACCCTAACCCTAACTCTTGACCGGCCAAGGACCCCCCCATTGCCTATATAGTATCTTTTTAGAAAGTTGTGCCTCTTTTAAATATTCTATCATTTTTCCTAAGAACTAGGTGAGCCTCCATTTTATTTCTTCATAGTTTAATCAATAGAGCTCCATTTTTATCGGGATTTCTTCCATAGTATTCTAATCACTGTCCTCCTACTATTTGTGGAGTCACATCTCAGGATTGAAACAATTTGGAGACTTTGAGTGGCTTTTGGGGATCTCCTTTGAAGAGGCTTTTTGTTGTCAAGAACACACATAGGTAAAACTCCATTTCTCCATTGAAATTAGGGTTTCCTTGCATAAACACCAAGCCCTAGGTGTCCTTGTACTGTAGGAATAGGGTTTGCTCAATTTCGTGTCCTGTACGTGTCCATATCGGACACGTATCAGTGATCGTGTGTAGGTGTTCGACGAAATGCCAGAGTGGGCATTTTGATCAAGATTTTGAAATATGTTTGAATAGGAAGTTGTGTTTGGATGTGGCTTACGTGTTTTTGCTCGACTGAGGTGTTACTTGTGTTGTGTCGTGTCGCTTTGGACACATGCACACGCGGGGTGCACTACGCGCGTGCGCGAGTAGCATTCCCCTGCTACCAGCGTGTTCGTGCTCAGTGCACAAAGCACGTGGACATGCGTGGTTGGACATGGAGTGAGGGACAATGACTATCATGTCATCCCCAAAGTTTCATGTCCTACGGATGCGTGTCAGGTGCGTTTGGACACGTACATTGGTCACACGAACTCGTGCCAGTCTCGTGCGTGTGTGTGAGTTGGTTTTGGACACTCGTGTGTCCTGTTTTAGGACACCATTTTGAGTATGTGACACAGACTAGTATACCCTAATAATTATCTACCTTATGTTCATCTTGAATTGTTAAAATGAATTGGGAAATTGTATGTGGATGTGGGAAATGCCCAGTCGACTGATACATTAAAGTATCAGTAAGTACACTATTTTCCCTTTGCTTCCTCTAATTTACATTATGGTTTAATTGTGATTAAATGCTAAATTATATCCTAACATGTCTACAAATCTCTGTTAGTGTAAATTACTTATTTGAATGAAATATTGTTGAGTGGGGTTTCGAATGTGACTGATACTTCAATTTATTTCCTGATTTTCTTGAATTGGTTTCCTTCCTTAAATCAGTGCTAATTCCTATACCTAAGATTTTATTCATCTTTTTGAACTGCAATGGAATGTATTCAATGAAGTTAATTGTTAAATGTTAGTCATGACTGAACTCAATTGGTGGTTGAATAGTTGTTTCAATAACCTGAGTATTCTTCCAATATCTGAGAACACATGAACATATTGAATCCCACACACACTTTTGTTCCTACACACACAGCCTAACATTGTTCACTGATTTCTAATGCTCACTATATTCTTAATTCCTGCACACATGTCTACTGTTAGCACACCCTCTAACACAAGGACCATTTTCTGTCAACACACACATTATGCACACACACTCTATTTCCTGCTAACACACACAACCCTGTGGCACACACAGACACACACACATCATACCTACACACACACACACATGTTTCAGTCCATTTTCATGTGATTCTTGCACACATTGTATCATTAATACATCACTCACTGCTGTCCAGTCTTGGACTGACTGTTACACCCCCTTCATTGATACATAGTACACACACACATCACCCTCTTTCATGTTCACTGTGACACTCTTTATCACACACTCACACACTTGTCACTCTCCCTCACTCCTCTTTCTATCCCTCTCTATACATATATGAAATGTATATGTCTATATGTAATATTGAATGCCTATATGTATGTATCTAAATATGTATGCATGTAGCTATATAGATGTATTGTAATATAGATAGTGTAATGGTATAGCCTATATGTAAATGTGTGTGATGGCTTGGTCTAGGCTTGTATAGCCTTGGTAGACCTAGATAGATTAGTATAGACTAGATTGACCTAGTATGGACTTGTTAGACCTAGTTTGACCATAGTTGACCTAGTTTGACTTCTAGGATTGACCAGAGTTGACCAAGAGTTGACTTTGGCCTAGATTGACCTAGATTCATTTAGAATGCATTGAATTGCATCTTGTTATCATTTTAGACTTGTTGTGACTTGTGCTGTTCTGATTAGGAGCCAGACATCTCTCTTCGGACAGTACATTTCATTCAGACACTCAGATAGCAGTCGAGTACATTCTCTGATCATTTTATAACTTGTTAGAATTATATTCCTGCTTTAGATTACCTTACATGATGCTGTCACGACATATCACATATTAGTACTATATGGATCTCTTCATGCGATGTTATCCCCCTCGGGAGCATCGGGTACATTATGTCATGTGCGTTTCACTTTTATTATGTACACCTGTGCTTTCACCATACATGTACACTCTTGTGAATCATGTACTCTCATGTTCACGGAGCCCTCATGTATACTATCATGTGCACCCTTTTATGGGCCTTCATGTGATATCACGTATAATAACATAACCTGCTTAGATCCTTGTGTATTGATTGGGGAAAACGGGGGCGTGCAAATAGTCATGTGAACAAATTCCATAGTAGTGTAGATCATGTGAAACTCCTTAGTGTAGATCATGTACTAATCTGTCCTGTTCACATGTGCTATCCTGTACTCTACATCACTAGCCACTATTAGTTCTATATACAGTAGCTATTTACTTACAGTTCTCTTTCTTTTACATCATGTACTTCCTTTCAATTTTATGTATCTTACTCTACTGCATGTTTATATTTTCTAACCTGCTATGATCTGTTGAGATGTATTATGCTCGTTCCTGTCCTGACTGAACCTGTTGAAAATATTACAGAGGACGAGGAGGAGGCCTGTGTGGATACCTTCTACAGACAGCTCTATATGACACCAGTGATTCGGATTCCAGCCGGATCCACTAGCTGTAGAGACTGAGACTCCCTAGTCTAGGTTTTACTATTTCTGTCATTTGAGATATGGATTGTATATATTCTTTCATACTCTGTAGTTGAGACTTGTATTTCTAGATGTTTGCTGAGATGTTATCTTAGACACTTAGACTCTTCTGATCATCTGTTTTTCTTTGAGTTCTATATCATATCGTGCTTCTTCTTCCTTATTTGTGATTGAGTTTACATTCTGCTATGTCACCCCCATTCGGGGAGTATAAACTACTTAGCATTATATTGTTAGATGTTGTGACCTAGGACAGCGTTCTTCCGTCGATACTGCGGCGTAGGCTGGACGTACCCACGTCTCGTGCCCTTACTCTAGGGTGCGGGTCGTGACACATCTTTTAGTGGTGGCCCATGTAGGTCTAGACTAGAAGTGTAGTGGTATTCGAACCAGAGTATCACTACAGCCTGCAGTAGGACATATGATATTAGTTTTCAAGATACTCAATCACATTAGGAAAAATTCTATTATTGCCATCTAAATCCTTACTGTCAACTGATTTCTTTTGAATTTTAACTGTCCGCCTTTGTTATATCACTTTTTTTTCAGCAATTGATACCCTTGTTTGATCTGTCTTCAGGATGGTGGAGACGCGGTCACACCGTACCATTCATGGGGATACTGTAGCGGGGACTGCTACCTCTCAGCCAGTTTAGCAGGGTCAGGAGACTGCAGCTCCTGCCACCTCTGCTCGTATTAGGATCTCAGCAGCAGCAGCAAGGGGTATGCCTCCACCAGCTCGGAGGCAGGACCCAGTCATCCCAGAGATGCCTTTTCAGCAGCCGCCGCCTACAGGATACGTGGACGCGGCATAGATGTTCACCTACTTCCAGCAGTTTATGGAGGTGCAGCAAACCCGACAGGCCAGAAGCATGGAGTTGGCCATTACGACAGTCGCAGCTCGACCAGCAGTCCAGCAGCCGAGGACACCTGGGATAGAGCAGTTCCAGAAGATGAGCCCCAGAGACTTCCTGGGGACGGAGGGGATTCTATATGCTGACGAGTGGATCGAGCATATAGAGGAGATCTTCCGCCTGGCCCGGATACCGGCAGATCTCCAGATAGAGGCAGCAGCTAGCCGGATGCGAGATCTTGCTCGCACCTGGTATCAGTCAGACCCCAGGGTAGGGGTAGCTGGACAGACCTGGGAGGAGTTCAAGGGCTTCTTCAAGAAGAAGTTCTTTCCAGATTCAGCGCTCCGAGCCTTGGAGTCATAGTTTGAGAGCTTAATTTAGGGGAGCCTGTCAGTAGAGGAGTACGCTGGGGAGTTCGGCCGCCTCGGCAGATTCGTAGAGGGCTTGAGAGAGACGGCGAAGGCCCAAAGGTTCCGAAAGGGTCTGGTCAAGGAAGTCAAGTCCTTGACTAAGGGCAACAGGGATGCCACTTTCGAGGAGATTTTGACGGGAGCTTTATTGGCTGAGGACGATCTTGAGCTGAGGCTCAAGAGGGGGCGAGACCCGGTTGGGGGCAGCAGCAGCGGAGGCCAGGCCAAGAGGATTCACCTTCAGCACCAGCAGCTGAGGCAGTTCCAGCCGCAGCCGTTCCAGCAGAGACAACAGCAGTTTCAGCATCAGGCACCCAGACAACAGACTGTCAGTTGTACATTCTGCAAGAAGCCAGGGCATGGATGGCACGAGTGCAGGAAGGGGCTCAGAAGGTGCGTTTTTTGCGGAGCGACAGATCACCAGCTGAGGGATTGTGCTAGGTCTGGGGGACGAGCAGCTCAGGGAGGAGGAGCCAAGGCTCCAGCAGGCCAGCAGAGGGGACCTGTCCTGCCGACACAGCAGCAGAGATTTGTTCAGCACCAGCAGCAGGCCAGGAGAGGCCAGCAGCGGCGAGGATTTGCCATGGCAGCAGAGGATGCAGAGGCCATCGGAGAGCTGATCGTATGTTCGGCTCTTCTCGACTCCAGTCCAGCTTTTGTATTATTCGATTCCGGTGCTTCGCATAGTTTCGTATCAGTATCATTTACGATTAGACACGGTATCATAGCTGAATCGCTGCCTAGGACTTACAAGATCACAACCGGGGGTGGCATTATCCTCGTGAGTGATGTTTGTAAGGGTCAGAGTGTTGTTTTGGGAGACCGTGAGTTGGAGGTGAGCCTGGTCGTAATGCTAATGCCGAACTACGATATAGTACTCGGTATAGATTGGTTGAGCAGGCACCACGCCAGCATTGATTGCAGAGGGGGTAGAGTTCTCTTCAGAGTACCGGGGGAGCCGGAGTTCGAGTACTCCAGACGTCAGGCGGAGCAGAGCAGCGGAGTTTTCTGCGGAGTTTCGGTTGAGGAGCAGACGATTCTACACCCCTTGATAGCAGAGTATATGGATATTTTTCCAGAGGAGTTGCCTGGATTGCTACCAGACAGAGACATTGAGTTCTCGATAGACTTAGTTCCAGGAGTGGAACCCATCTCTCAGCATGTCTATCGAGTGAACAACAGTGAGTTGGTGGAACTGAAGAAGCAGGTGGATGAGCCACAGGACAAGGGCTTCATCCGTTCGAGTTTGTCGCCATGGGGTGCACCAATATTATTTGTGCCGAAGAAGGATGGGTCAGTACGGATGTGTATTGACTATAGGGCACTCAACAACCTGGCGATCAAGAACAGATACCCAATGCCGCGGATCGATGATCTCTTTGATCAGTTGAGCGGAGCTCGGGTATTTTCCAAAATTGATTTGAGGTCAGGTTATCACCAGGTGAAGGTGAAGGGGGAGAATATTCCCAAGACCACTTTCAGGACGCGGTACGGGCAGTTTGAGTTTTTGGTTATGCCGTTTGGGCTAACCAATGCACTAGCAGTGTTTATGAACCTAATGAACAAGGTGTTCCACCAGTACTTGGACAAGTTCGTGGTGGTATTCATTGACGACATCTTGGTATATTCGAAGACCGAGGAGGAGCACAAGGAGCACTTGAAGATAGTGCTGGAGACTCTCAGGATGGAGCAGCTTTACGGGAAGCTCTCCAAGTGTGAGTTCTTCTTGGACCGGGTTAACTTTTTGGAGCATGTGGTGACTGGAGATGGGATCTCAGTTGACCCCAAGAAGATCGTAGCAGTTGAGGCATGGGCAGCGCCGACTTCAGTGGCAGAGATCAGGAGTTTCTTGGGGCTGGCAGGATATTATAGGAGATTTGTGCAGGATTTCTCCCGGGTTGCAGAGTCGTTGACTCGGTTGACCCGGAAGGATGCTGAGTATGTTTGGTCAGAGGAGTGTCAGGCAGCTTTTGATGAGTTGAAGAAGCGGCTTACGACAGCTCCGATTCTGACATTGCCTTCAGGATCAGGGGGATTCACTATCTATAGTGATGCTTCAGGGAAGGGACTGGGTTGTGTCTTACAGCATCATGGGAAAGTGATTGCCTATGCTTCCAGGCAATTACGTTCCTATGAGAAGAACTACCCTATCCACGACCTGGAGCTGGCAGCAGTAATTTTTGCTCTGAAGTTGTGGAAGCACTATCTGTATGGAGAGAGGGTGGAGATTTTTACAGATCATAAGAGCTTAAAGTATGTGTTCACTCAGAAGAAGCTGAATATGAGGCAGCACAGATGGCTAGAGTTGATGAAGGACTTTGACATCCTACTTCAGTATCACCCAGGAAAGGCCAACGTGGTTGCCGATGCCTTGAGTAGGTATCCGACAGCCATGTGTTTGACTATGGACCGTCACTTGCTTGCTGATTTGGAGAGCCTGGGGATTGAGGTGATCGTGCCAGGAGTTCAGATGCAGATGTTGGGTCTGCAGATTCAGTCAGACTTGGTGGAGAGGATCAAGTCGACACAGTTTGAGGACGTTGCTCTGTGGTGTCTCCGAAAGCAGGTTCGAGCATGATTGTTGGATGGCGAGTTTTTTCTTATAGAGGATGCTGCCTTGCGGCACGGTTCCAGGTTATGTGTGCCCAACGGAGATCTCAGGGAGCAGGTTTTACAGGAGGCCCACAGATATCAGTAATCTATACACCCTGGTGCCAACAAGATGTACCGAGATCTGAGGAAGCATGTTTGGTGGTACAGGATGAAGCGGGAGGTAGCTCGTTTCGTAGCTAGGTGCTTGGTCTGTCAGCGGGTCAAGGCAGAGAGACAGAGGCCCGGTGGATTATTGCAGCCGTTGCCCATTCCCGAGTGGAAGTGGGAGCATATCACCATAGATTTCGTATCTAGATTGCCGCGTACACCAGGAAGGAAAGACGTGATTTGGGTCATCGTTGACAGGTTGACCAAATCGGCCCACTTCTTGCCATTCAAGGTGGGTACGTCTACAGAGAGGCTTGCGGAGATGTACATGCGGCAGATAGTCAAAATTCATGGGGTTCCGGTCAGCATCGTCTCGGATCGGGATAGTCGCTTTACTTCCCATTTCTGGAGGAGTCTGCAGACTAGTTTAGGCACTCAGCTCAAGTTTAGTACTGCATACCACCCCCCAGACGGACGGACAGTCAGAGAGGACTATTCAGACACTTGAGGATATGCTGCGGACGTGCGTCTTGGACTTTGGAGGTTCCTGGAAGGATCATCTATATTTGGTGGAGTTTGCTTACAATAACAGTTTTTAGGCCAGCATTGAGATGTCATCTTTTGAGGCCCTATACGGGCGTAGGTGTCGTACACCCTTATCTTAGGATGATGTTGGTGAGCGAGCTTTACTGGGACCAGAGATGGTTGTTGACATAGCCAAGAAGGTAAAGCTCATCAGGGACAGACTTTGCGTGGCGCAGGACAGACATCGGCACTGGGCCGATAGCCACCGGAGGCCGCTGGAGTTTGAGGTACAGATTAGAGATAGGATTAGAAGTAGGTTGTTTGTTTGTTTGATTTATCATGTTTGATTATTTAGTAACATGAGACCTTGTTTGTGTTTAGGTCGGAGACATGGTTTTTCTGCGGATATCTCCGACTCGTGGTACTATACGTTTTGGTGGAGGTGAGAAGCTTAGCCCGTGCTTCATCGGACCTTTCGTGATCAGCGAAAGAGTCGGTGACGTGGCATACAGGCTAGACTTACCACATGCACTAGTGGGGGTCCACAACGTATTCCATGTATCATAGTTGAGACGGTACGTGGATGACCCTAGCCATGTGCTTGATCATTCAGAGATTGAGGTAGGGCCTACTCTCAGTTATCTAGAGCAGCCTGTAGAGATTCTGGATCACCGAGAGAAGGTGCTGAGAAACCAGGTGATACCCTTAGTTCGTGTCGTATGGAGGCATCATTCTCCAGGAGAGTCTACCTGGGAGCGGAAGGATGAGATGTGCGAGCGATACCCTTATCATTTTGGAACGTGAGGTATGATCGTCTATCCTTCTCATAGTTAGTTTCGCCTTTCAATTTCGAGGACAAAATTTTTTTTAAGGAGGGTAGATTTGTCACTACCACATTTCTAGTTTAAAGGTATTTTTGTCATTTTTGAATTATTTGAATTTAATATATTTTATTAGAAATTTAAAATGATTAATCAGAATGGTGTGATTTAAATACTAGTTAATTGATTGCCATGTGGTTTAGGTTAGTCTAACCTAGATTGGACCTAACCTAGATTAGTCATAGCTAGTCTAGTTAGCCACATTGAGAATTAGTTAGTATTGGATAATGGTCTAAGTCATGATTAGCTAAGTGTTTGGGTTGCAACTTGACTAGGAAGGAGCCCTAGATTCTAGGCCATTCATTAGACTTGATACATTGATAGCCCTTGGATGCACCCCCTAAAAACCCTAACCCCAACTCTTGGCCATCCAAGGACCCCCCTTGCCTATATAGTATCTTTTTAGAAAGTTGTGCCTCTTTTCAATATTCTATCATTTTTCCTAAGAACTAGGTGAGCCTCCATTTTATTTCTTCATAGTTTAATCAATAGAGCTCCATTTTTATTGTGATTTCTTCCATAGTATTCTAATTACTGTCCTTCTACTGTTTGTGGAGTCATATCTCAGGATTGAAACAATTTGGAGACTTTGAGTGGCTTTTGGAGATCTCCTTTGAAGAGGCTTTTTGTTGTCAAGAACACACATAGGTAAAACTCCATTCCTCCATTGAAATTAGGGTTTTCTTGCATAAATACCAAGCCCTAGGTGTCCTTGTACTGTAGGAATAGGGTTTGCTCAATTTTGTGTCCTGTACGTGTCCATATCGGACACGTATCAGTGATCGTGCGTAGGTGTTCGACGAAATGCCACAGTGGGCATTTCGATCGAGATTTTGAAATGTGTTTGAATAGGAAGTTGTGTTTGGATGTGACTTACGTATTTTTGCTCGACTAAGGTGTTACTTGTGTCGTGTCGTGTCGCTTTGGACACGTGCACACGAGGGGTGCACCACGCGCGCGCGCGGGTAGCATTCCCCTGCTACCAGCGTGTTCGTGCTCAGTGCACAGAGCACGTGGACACGCGTGGTTGGACATGGAGTGAGGGCCAATGACTGTCGTGTCATCCCCAAAGTTTTGTGTCCTACGGATGCGTGTCGGGTGCGTTTGGACACGTGCACTGGTCATACGAACTCGTGCCAGTCTCGTGCGTGTGTGTGAGTTGGTTTTGGACACTCATGTGTCCTGTTTTAGGACACCATTTTGAGTATGTGACACACACTAGTATACCCGAATAATTATCTAGCTTATGTTCATCTTGAATTGTTAAAATGAATTAGGAAATTGTATGTGGATGTGGGAAATGCCCAGTCGACTGATACATTAAAGTATCAGTGAGTACACTGTTTCCCCTTTGCTTCCTGTTATTTATATTATGGTTTAATTGTGATTAAATGCTAAATTATATCCTAACATGTCTACAAATCTCTGTTAGTGTAAATTACTTATTAGAATGAAATATTGTTGAGTGGGGTTTCGAATGTGACTGATACTTCAATTTATTTCCTGATTTTCTTGAATTGGTTTCCTTCCTTAAATCAGTGCTAATTCCTATACCTGATATTTCATTCATCTTTTTGAACTGCAATGGAATGTATTCAATGAAGTTAACTGTTAAATGTTAGTCATGACTGAACTCAATTGGTGGTTGAATAGTTGTTTCAATAACCTGAGTATTCTTCCAATATCTGAGAACACATGAACATATTGAAACCCACACACATTTTTGTTCCTACACACACAGCCTAACATTGTTCACTGATTTCTAATGCTCACTATATTCTGAATTCCTGTACACATGTCTACTGTTAGCACACCCTCTAACACATGGACCATTTCCTGTCAACACACACATTAGGCACACACACTCTATTTCCTGCTAACACACACAACCCTGTGGCACACACAGACACACACACACATCCTACCTACACACACACATGTTTCAGTCCATTTTCATGTGATTCCTGCACACATTGTATCATTAATACATCACTCACTGCTGTCCAGTCTTGGACTGACTGTTACACCCCCTTCATTGATACATAGTACACACACACATCACCCACTTTCATGTTCACTGTGACACTCTTTATCACACACTCACACACTTATCACTCTCCCTCACTCCTCTTTTTATCCCTCTCTATACATATATAAAATGTATATGTCTATATATAATATTGAATGCCTATATGTATGTATCTAAATATGTATGTAGGTAGCTATATAGATGTATTGTAATATCGATAGTGTAATGGTATAGCCTATATGTAAATGTGTGTGATGGCTTGGTCTAGGCTTGTATAGCCTAGGTAGACCTAGATAGATTAGTATAGACTAGATTGACCTAGTATGGACTTGTTAGACCTAGTTTGACCATAGTTGACCTAGTTTGACTTCTAGGGTTGACCAGAGTTGACCAAGAGTTGACTTTGGCCTAGATTGACCTAAATTCATTTAGAATGCATTGAATTGTATATTGTTATCATTTTAGACTTGTTGTGACTTGTGCTATTCTGATTAGGAGCTAGACACCTCTCCTCGGACAGTACATTTCATCCGGACACTCAGATAGCAGGCGAGTACATTCTCTGATCATTTCATAACTTTTTAGAATTATATTCCTGCTTTAGATTACCTTACTTGATGCTGTCATGACATTATCACGGATTAGTACTATATGGATCTCTTCATGCGATGTTATCCCCCTCGGGAGCATCGGGTACATTATGTCATGTGCGTTTCACTTTCACCATGTACTCCTGTGCTTTTACCATACATGTACACTCTTGTGAATCATGTACTCTCATGTTCACGGAGCCCTCATGTATACTATCACGTGCACCCTTTTATGGGCCTTCATGTGATATCACGTATAATAACATAACCTGCTTAGATTCTTGTGTATTGATTGGGAAAAACGGGAGAGTGCAAATAGTCATGTGAACAAATTCCATAGTAGTGTAGATCATGTGAAACTTCTTAGTGTAGATCATGTACTAATCTGTCCTGTTCACATGCGCTATCCTGTACTCTACATCACTAGCCACTATTAGTTCTCTATATACAGTAGCTATTTACTTATAGTTCTCTTTCTTTTACATCATGTACTTCCTTTCAGTTTTATGTATCTTACTCTACTGCATGTTTATATTTTCTAACCTGCTATGATCTGTTGAGATGTATTGTGCTCGTTCCTGTCCTGACTGGACCTGTTGAAAATATTACAAAGGACGAGGAGGAGGCCTGTGTGGATATCTTCTACGGGGCAGCTCTAGATGACACTAGTGATCCGGATTTCCAGCCGGATCCACTAGCTGTAGAGACTGAGACTCCCTAGACTAGGTTTTACTATTTCTGTCATTTGAGATATGGATTGTATATATTCTTTCATACTCTGTAGTTGAGACTTGTATTTCTGGATGTTTGCTGAGATGTTATCTTAGAGACTTAGACTCTTCTGATCATCTGTATTTCTTTGAGTTCTATATCATATCGTGCTTCTTCTTCCTTAGTTGTGATTGAGTTTATATTCTGCTATGTCACCCCCATTCGGGGAGCATAAACTGCTTAGCATTATATTGTTAGATGTTGTGACCTAGGACAATGTTCTATCGTTGATACTGCGGCTTAGGCTGGACGTACCCACGTCTCGTGCCCTTACTCTAGGGTGTGGGTCGTGACATCTAATATATATAATACTCATACATTTATATAAATATATATTATAACTAGGTAGATAATGATTTAATTTAGGGTTAACCTAACCTTGATAGACTTGATTTTGACTAGGGTTGACCAATGTTGACTTATTGACCCAAAAGTCAACTTTAAGTCAAAATGACCTAGATGGCACTAGGAGTTGACCAGTTGACCAAAAGTCAACTGTAAGTCAACCCTTGACCTAGTGTGACTTAGTTTGACTTAGTTTGACTCAATTTGACCTAAAGTGGCCTTGATTGTATATCATGCACTAGATAGTCATGTTTAACACTCGTTTATACACCAATTAACACATGTAACTCACATCTAGGTTCTTGTGACTCTACTTTGAGGCTCGGTTCACATTCATTGCTCTGGACGACAGACGAGTACATTCTCTGATAGTTCTCTTTATTTGTTATATCATGTGATGTATGTTATACTAGTGTTCTATCTTGATTCTGACACGATGGACTCACAGATTGGTATTTTATGGATTCCTTGACTGGAGATACATGGTTTCATGCCTATCTTGAATAATATTATAATCATGACTAAAGCATCCATCGTGACTAATGAAATGCGTGTCGAAGAACCTGGATTCCATGTGTACTAGTCGGGCGGAGAATACCTAGGAGACATGTGAACATACCCATTCTATCCCATTGGTCTTATGTGAATAATAGCGGCCACACACGTACGTGTATGGTTGCCGGATATGCCTTTCTAGCCATTCACATGTCAAACTTGGTATTTCAAGTCACTGGTCTTAATATAGTTTGTCTGAGTTGTCTACAACATATCTTGCATGACATGTTTACTCATTTTTACATATCTGCCTGTTCTCATGTGATCTTGTACACTTGTCTTTTCATTATACATTACCTTTATAACTTGATCATCAAGAATCTCATTATTATTTCATACTCATAGCGCTTGTCATTTATATTAAACTGCTAGAGTATATGTGCTCGTTCCAATCCTGACTGGATATGTTGACAAAATATTATAGATGATGATGGTGACTGCCCTACCTTTTATGGGGCATATGAGGGTGACATTCAGGAGCCTGAGGAGCATCTAGCTCAGTAGAGGGTGCCTAGTTTAGTCTAGTACTTATAGCTTTCAGTTTGTATCGGATTGTTCCGATTGTTAGTTAAGACTTATTTATATTCAGGACTTGTATTTATTTTGTTTTGGACATCTATATGTGTGTTGTGATGACTTTATTTATATATTTAGTTCTTCCTTTTTATATGATTCCATAGCGTGCTCTATCTTCCCTAGACTTGTGATTGAGATATAGAGTTAAGATGTTATATTATACCTCCGTGCGGAGATGATATGTTTATATCATATTGTTGTTAGATGTTAGATGTTATAGACGAACTATACAGTATTCTACCGTCGAAACTGCGGCGTAGGCTGGACGTACCCACGTTCTCGTGCCCTTCCTCTGGGTGCAGGTCGTGACAGGGATAGTGAGAAAATCCTTACGTAAATTAGATTAGGACTGGGGTGGATATGGTCTAAGAGAACGGTTTAGCATGCGAAGTAGAAAAGTTTGAGTCAAAGTTGTTACGACCCGATCCCAAGATACTGGGTCCAGTCGGATCATGTCCAGCCTACGCCGTTGTGAGACGCAATAAGTTGTATCAATCATTAGTAACACAATGCACACCATTCTAAAATGCACAAATTTAAAAACTTTTTTATTAAAAATTGAAAGTCAAAATGAAATCAACCATACAAGCTAGGAAATGCTTAAGTTATTACAACTAGTCTTTATTACAACTCCTTAAACAAAGAAAATTAAACTGCAATACTACTGGTGCTCTTGGGCCTCCTGGATGGATTCAACTAACTCCTCAGAGCTCAAGTCAGGTTCGTAGTAGGTACTAAGAGGCATCTTCTCGTCATAGTAGTCACCTAAAAATATTGGTCTCCAGTCAGCAGAGGAGTAAGAAACATTTATTCAATTCCAACATTTTAATTAAACAATTAAAAGGTGCAAGAAGCAGTGTGAGACTCGTCTCACCGTATCAATATTTATATACAGATACGTATTTGTGTACTGTATTTCATATTTTCTGGTTTTCAGAATGTTTTAAAGTTTTCCAACTTATAGATTTTCTCCTTGATCGGCATACCGCTAATATACCAGTGTATATCGACGGCATACCTGTCACTCCCATTTTTCCGTTATACTTATTTTTAGTATACGTGTACGAAATTATGACATTTGTCAGTTGATTCGTGTTTTGACTTGTTTTTCTTAGCCTTGCCATGGTTTAATCTTGCCTTGGTTTAAATTTGGTTTGGTTCAACTTGGCATGGCTTGGTTGGGGTTGGTTTTAGATGAGAGGGTTAGTATATAAACCAATTTCTCTCTCTCTCTCTCTTTATTACTTCTCATTTATTTCTCTACCTTCATCTTCTTCTTCATCTCCTCCTCTAACCCTAGGCAAGTACATCTTGTCAAATCTTGAACAATATTATTTTGTTTGTTCTATTCTCTTCCTTGCATGATTCTAAGTATCTTTAGAACTTGAAACTTTTGATTTTGATGGTTATGTTTTTGTAGATCTAAGTTTTAAGCTTTTTCTGTTTTTAGGTATTTCTAAAACTAATGGTTCTATGTTGTAGAGAATTCAATTTCATGCAGTTTTGGCTTTTATTTTGCTTGATTTTGAGTTCGGGTGAGAAAGTTTGGTCATGGCATGTTTTTGGAACTTCTATTGCTGAACTTCCTGTTTGGAGACGATGAACCCCATGCGCCGGGATTCCCATGTGCCAGAATTCCCATGCGCCGAAACCCCCATGCGCCCGGGAGGCCATGCGCCTTGAAGTCCCGACAACGCATCCTTTGACTCTGAGCGTGTCATGCGCGTAGGTTCCCTACGCGCATATACTGAAGATGCCACGTAAGTCTTCTCATGCGCGGATGTGCAGGAATTCCCATGCACGGATGTGCAGGAATTTTCCATACGCAGATGTGTAGGAATTTCCATGCACAGATGTGCAGGAATTTTCTATGCACGGATGTGCAAAAATTTCTCATGCGCAGATGTGTAGGAATTTTCCATGTACGGATGTACAAGAATTCCTATGCACGAATGTGCAGGAATTTCCATGCACCGGATTTGCCCAAAATTGTCCATGCGTCGGAATTGCTGTTTTTGGCTATTTTTGTATGTTTAAGCTGTTTTGTAGCTAAAATCTTAAAAAAAAAACTCAAAACATGAAAGTTGTAGATCTTTGTCTTGGCTTCAAGAATTTTCTTATTTTACTTTAATTGGAGTTTATATGCAACTGATAATTTCAATTATAGTTTTCGAGCTTCTTTGCATATTTTTCTATATTGACCTAAAATGCGACGACCCAACTTGATAAATTGTCAATATTGTACTTAACTTGAATATGACAATATGATCTCATCTTGATGATCTTGCATAGTTAGATAATAATTGTACAACCTATATACACTTGATACTAGAACATATTCAATTATTATTCTATGTCATGTACTTACTTTTATTTATTCCTTCTCAACGCCATGATATATCTTTCCTTTCGATTCTTTCTTATATGCTATGATATGTATTGCCATGCCTTCCCGGATTTATTGTACTTTACAGTATATGCCATGTCTAGAATTTCTTTGTTATGGTCCGTCGTGGCATATCCATGTTTACTTTGCATCCATGTTACATGTTTACTTTGTTTACTACAACAAAAAGGCCTATTAATAACGCTCGACAAGACGTATTGATGACGCCTGATACCTAAGCGTTATCAAAGTTCGAAATACCTTTTTTCTATGACGGTTTGGGCTAATTCTGGACTTTTTATAACGTTTATAAAACAAAACGTCATTAATATTTTAAAGCGGTGGCAAACTTGTAATATTTTTTAAGTTCAATTTTTGGCAAAATCCTTCTACACCCCGTGCGCGCTTCAACAAAAATTTTTCTCTCCCCAATTCTGGTCGGTCTTCTCCTTCTCCTTCTTTCTCCTCCTTCCTCTCCCCCAACTCCAAAATCCTAAGGATAGATACAAAACCCTAAGGATAGATCAGCAACAACCTCCTCTCCTCCTCTTCTTCTCCTTCCTTTCCCCCAACTCTAAAACCCTAACCCTAGAGCCCGTTCTCTTCAAAAAAATTAGGGCTAGGGTTTTTAATTTCTTCTTCCTCCCGACAAAAAATAGAGAGCGGGTTCGTGACATTCCTCTCCGACGTGGTGTCGCACGTGATGCTGGGCTACACGATGGTGGTAGCGATCTACAACGCCGGGCAGGCGGAAGGGTTCTTCTTCCTCCCGACAAAAAATAGGGAGCGGGTTCTTCTTCCTTATAAAGTTTTTCTTACATTCCCTATTTTAAGGACTTATGAAGTTTATTTTTGCTTAATGCTGTCAAGAGAGCGTTTAGATCTCCTTCCAAAGACAAGGCCGAGAAGCCCTCCAGGCGACGCGAAGACCCCGAGCCGGTCGACGATGAAGAGAAGGTTTGATACTAATCTACTCATTCTTTTTGATCCCTCTATTGTAAGTGTAATGCTCATGAGCCCGTGTTGTTGTTCGCAGAAGAGGGAAAAGAGGAGATAGCTATTCAGAAAGAGGGAGCAGAGTAGAGGCACGCTATAGCGCTAGCCGTCGCGACCGCTGCCACGATAGAGGCGGCAGTGGCTACAGCGCAAGCGGCTGCGGAGGTGGTGAGGCTGACCAGGCCTAATCCTGGATTCGTTAGAGAGCATCGCGCCGCCATTGCCATCCAAACGTCCTTCAGAGGCTACTTGGTACGTAACTATTTTCTCTTTGGAGTTTGATTGGTGTTTGATGATGAATTAATTGTGTCTGCGAAAAGGCGAGGAGGGCGCTGAGAGCTCTGAAGGGGCTGGTAAAGCTGCAGGCGCTGGTGTGAGGGGACAACGTGAGGAGGCAGACGAACGTGACGCTGAGGTGCATGCAGGCGCTGGTGAGGGTTCAGGCGAGAGTGAGGGATCAGAGGATGAGGCTCTCCCACGACGGCGTCGGTTGCAGCAGCACCAAGTCATCGTTCAGCTGCGGCACTACTTCTTTTTGGGACTCCCGATATCTTCAAGAGATGGCAGAGAGAAGATCCATGGTCAGAATCTACTTCAGTAAATATTTCTAATAATTTGGTTAGCAAAAGAGAGATTTATTCCTATTTTTTGGTTATATTTTGCAGTCGAGAGAGGGAAGTAACTTCGTCGATGATTGGGATGATTGCCCGCTCGCGATCGAGGAGATCCAAGAAATGGTACACACAAGGAAAGAAGCTGCACTGAAACGAGAGAGGGCGCTCTCCTATGCTTTCTCACATCAGGTTTTTTTTAAGCTCGGTTTACTTTTTGTTCTCACATTTAATTTTCTCTGTTCTAGTAGACACTAACGAACTACGAATATGACAGATATGGAGGTCCGATAGAAACCTCTCTCGACCAGTCTACGAAGACGAAGAGAAGGAAGAGGGAGAGGAGGTCGAGCCGCCGTGGTGGCTCGACCGCTGGATTGCCTCAAGAGCCTCATTCGACAACCACCACCGCAGTGCCAGCAGCAACACCAGCTACGACAGAGCAAGAGCCTCCACGGAGTACCACAGGGACCCCATCAAGACTCTCGAGATCGACACGGCCCGCCCCTTCTCCTACTCGACCCCGGCCAATGCCATCCCCCGGCGGCCCCAAACGAGCTCGTCCCCCCTCCACAGGCACTCCCGGTAAGATTGTGTTCAGACTCGCATATTCCATAGATTTTGGTTGTGACTCTTCTTTCAGATTCATTCTGACTCAAAGTCATTTTCGTTTTATCTCTATTATTAGTGTTAGTCTCGACACAAATTGCTGAGTCAGCTCGACTCGAGTCTATCAAATGCACAATAAATATGACTGTCATTTGATCGAGAGTTTCATAATCCTCTGATTGATTTAAATTCTAGTCGAGCTTTAAGAACATTGGATTTTTTTTCTCTTCAGGAATGGACGTAAACTATGGCACCTACGTCCGGTGGATGTCAGCTTCGCGAAGGATGATCGGACAATCGGGGCGATCTTGTGGGCTGGGTATCCTGGAGAGGCGGGCGGATTAGTAATTGCCCAGGTTCTATTTGGACAGCACAATCCAGGTGAGGTTTTTTTTCCTTTGTTTCTACAAATTTGTCGTTATCAATCAACATCCATAAGGTCACGATACGGACTCAGGATACGAACATGAATACGGATAAGTTAAACTTACAATAGATTTTACCCAAATAAATAAAGTAT
Source organism: Iris pallida (assembly GCA_029216955.1). Classification (NCBI taxonomy): domain Eukaryota; kingdom Viridiplantae; phylum Streptophyta; class Magnoliopsida; order Asparagales; family Iridaceae; genus Iris; species Iris pallida. The sequence continues at coordinate 10,024,046 of JANAVB010022397.1, forward strand.
ATTGAACTTTGTTTTTATCTTTTTCAGGATTTTGCTACATGTTCTGTGGACAATTTTGATGTGGCCAAGTTTTGATGTGGACAATTTTGGTAGTTGTAAATATATATATGTATTTGGATATTCAATGTAATGAAGATGTTGATATGTACTCTATTTTGAGAAATGTAATAAAGATGGTGATATATAATGTTAAGTTTTTGGAATGTAATATATACTGTGCAGTATAGAGCATTATAAATATGCTAATTTGAATAGTATAAAGTATTATAAATGTGCTGCATTGAGCCTATACATATTATCTATTCATAACGTTTTAAAATTGTTCTGAATTGTGCACTATATATTAACTATTCATAACGCTTTTATAGAAACTATTCATGACGGTTTTTTTATAACGCTTTTAAAAAACATTTATAACACCCGTTTTCATAACGGTTGCTTTGAAAAAAAGCGTCATGGTTTGTCATTAATGATGCTTTTTAACCGTCATTAAAAGGGTTTTTTTGTTGTTGTGGTGGTCCGTCGTGGCGCACTCATGTTACATGTCTTCTTTGCTTACTAGATAATGACCCGTCGTGGTGCACTCTTGTACATGTCTTTTTCTTCCTTACATAATAGTGGCCTGTCATGGCGCACTCCCTATTTTCTCTATAGTGGCTCGTCGTAGCGCACTCCTAGCTTCTAGCTTATTATATTTTCTTGTTGTGGTTTATTATAGTGCACTTTCTTGTATTGTCCAGTCTTGCATATCATGTCTAGGATGGATTCTGCGGAATGCCACACCCAGAATCCAACAAAAAATATTAAGGACTAAACAACTATCTTAACTATCTAGATCATTGGAAGGAGAGAATTTCTCAGTTACCTGCAAGCCCTTTGTCCCGGCCCCAACCTGAATGGATTTGGAGCTGTCATGATGAGCACACTTCCAGCGCACTGTCGAGTGTTGCACCTTTTATATGTTTTAGGGTACATTTGTCTCCTGGGCGATGTACCCACTATTAGATCTTAGGATACGTTTGTCTCCTGGACGATGTACCCACTATTAGATCTTAGGATACATTTGTCTCCCGGACGATATATCCACCATTACTTTCTTTTTCTTTTGGCCTGGATAAGTCGAGTAGTCTGCAGGACAAGTAACTGGATTAGATTTCTCAAAAGTACATATGTTAGTAATTAGGATTGTGATAACCCTAGTTAGCTAATGTATAAATCCGTACTCATTGCTTGGCCGTGATTGTCGTATGGAGTCCAGTCTAGTCTAGTTTTGTCTAATCAGTGTCCGTATTTGTTTATTTCAGGACATTATTGTTTACAGTTTACTTTTGTCGATAAATGATTAGAAACTAAGTTCTGTTCAGGAGAAGGGTTACAACCCCGGTCCTTGTTTGGTTTACGGGTTGTAACTTGGGTTCCGGAATAGTTCCTAAGTCATCTTATTATTTGTCGTTCTATATAGTTCTAACATGCTCACATGTCCCAGTTATCTTACATGCTCACATGTACCATTTCTCTTACATGCTCATATGTTCAGTTTATCTCACATGTTCATATGTTTCCTTTTACCTTACATATCCACAGTTTACATTATGTCACATGTTATTTACCCTATGCTCCATGTTATTTTGCTTATTGTCTTTTCTATTATCGGGATAAGTGCATTGGTAGTGCACGAGTCTGGATCCATATTTACTTATTTCTGTCCCTATCCATTGCTATGTTAGTTATTGCTGGTTTTAGTTCATAAGTTTGGCTTCCTTTGTGGTACTTGCTATTGGGGGTCTGACCCCACTGATTTTGTTTTACCAGATCTGATAGAGGAGTCCGAAGGATCTTTCGTACCATCTACTCGACGGTGACTACCTGGAGCACCAGAGTACTTTAGTGGATTTTTTATTTAATTCTCCCACTAGTTATGTACATTATTCTTTTGTGGCATTTAGCCTCCGAGCATGTGTTTGGCTCGTGTTTTGAATATTGACATTTAGTCTGCGGGCCTAAACATGATTTGCGTATTCTAGACTATAGCTAGAGCTTATCATGTATGACTATTACTCTTGCTAGTTCTTCACTTTGTATTATTAGCTTCATGATCATCCATGTATATATAGTTTGGGACACTTTACTATTTTATGCCTGATGATCATACTTCTTGTACTTTGCATGTTTGCCTGTGATTGAGATATCTAGGATTTCTTGACCTAGGATTGACTGTTGTCTTGTAGTAGTAACACTATGTCTTGACAGCTTATACGTTATTTCGAAGTACTGGAGTACTTTGGTATACGTAGCTGGCCTTATCCGTCCCGATTTAACTGTGTTATGGTTCTGGGACGTGACAAGCAGTTTTAAAATATTATTTATATTTTCTAAATAACAATAAAGAATCAATGAAGCAATAAAATCTCAAGAAAGCAATAATAATGCAATCTACAATCAACAATAGTATTTTGAGTGTGTAGCATCCCGTGGCCAGCTGGGGATTGAGGCAATATGTGTTCTAATAAACATGGTCCGGCTTCAACCCGAGTAAGGTAGGGCTTCAGGTATCCACAATGAGGCAATAAGGGGGCTTTGACCACAGGTGCTAACACTACTCCCCAATCCTAAGTCAATGCGTCAATAAGTCAATCAAGCAATCAATTGGATCCGAGAGGGATCCCGTGAGTCAAGTGTCGATACAATGTTCCTAATAATGCAGTACATTTAATCATCAATTAAAATACGAGTTTTGAATAATATAAAACTTGCCTTGGTTTTCGATGTTGTAGGTGGAGATAGGAAATACGACCTCATACTTAGGTCTTGAACCCTACATTAATTAAAAGTCTGACTTAGATCCAAATACAACCAGGTATGGTTTTAGTCGCTTCATTTCCTGCTATTACGTTGTTTGACACTGGATCCACTCATTCATTCATAGCCACTAGTTTTGCCACTAGTCATAACATTTCCATCACACGCTTATCTAAGAATGTTAGAATCCTCACTAGAGGAGGAGTTGTACCTGTTAGTAGAGTTTATAGACTTTGTCTTGTAGTGATATGTAGTAGAGAGATGAAAGCACGACTTCTTGTATTCCCTATGCCTACATTCGACGTGGTTCTCAGAATGGATTGGTTGAGCCAGCATTTTGCCCTCATAGACTTCCATAGGGGCAGTATCGTCTTTAAACCACCGAATACGACAGAGTTCAAGTTTACCAAAGAAGAAGGAGAGAGTGATGATGCACCCATATTGGGGACTCACATGATGATGTAGGCCATCCCTCAGCACCCTATCATCACTGAGTTCGAGGATGTATTCCCTGAGGATTTGCCAGGACTGCCACTTGATCGAGACATTGAGTTTTCTATTGAGCTTATTCCCGAAGTCGAGCCTATTTCATCTCGAGTGTATCATCTGACACCCAAGGAGTTGGTAGAGATGAAGATGCAGATTGACGACTTATTGGAGAAAGGCTTTATTCGTGCCAGTGCATCACCATAGGGAGTGTCCATTCTTTTTGTGCCTAAGAAAGACGGGATAGTGTGCATGTGCATCGACTACAGAGCCTTGAATGCAGTGACTGTGAAGAACAAGTATCCCTGGCCGCGTATAGACGATCTATTCGATCAGCTGAGTGGAGCAAAAGTATTCTCCAAGATTTACTTACGATCGGGCTATCACAAACTAAAGGTTCGGAAGGAAGACATTACGAAGACGGCTTTTCGATCGAGGTATGGACACTACGAGTTCTTGGTCATACCTTTCGGTTTGACTAATGCTCCCGCAGTCTTCATGAATTTAATGAATAAGATCTTTCACCAGTACTTGGACAAATTTGTAGTCGTCTTTATAAATGATATCTTGATTTACTCTAAGAGCCAAGAGGAGCATGAGCATCTACGGATTATTTTGGAGACGTTGAGGAATGGACGACTCTTCACGAAGTATAGCAAGTGTGAGTTCTTTCTCAAGGAGGTATTATTTCTTGGACACATTGTTACTGGAGATGGCATATCAGTGGATCCTGAGAAGATCACAGCAGTCAAGGCATGGCCAGCTCCCACATCAGCTTCTGAGGTGAGAAGTTTTTTTGGACTTGTGGGTTATTACCGAAGGTTCGTAGAAGATTTCTCTCGAATAGCAGGGCCTATGATTCGACTCAATTGCAAAGATCAGGAGTTTGTATGGACAGAGGAGTGTCAAGCTGCTTTCGACGAGTTGAAAAAGTGCTTGACCACGGCACCCATTTTGACATTACCATCGGGCCCAGGAGGATTTATGATCTACAGCGATGCATACGGGAAGGGATCAGGATGCGCATTAATGCAGCACGGTCGTGTGGTAGCATACGAGTCGAGATAGTTGAGAGTACACGAGAAGAACTATCCAACTCACGATCTAGAGCTCGCATCGGTTATCTTTGCTTTGAAGCTATGGAGACACTACTTCTACGGCGAGAAGGTTGATATCTATACTGATCATAAGAGCCTCAAGTACGTGTTCACACAGAAAGAGTTGAATATGAGATAGCGACGTTGGTTGGAGTTGATGAAGGATTATGAGAATGAGCTACATTATCATCCGGGCAAGGCTACTGTCGTGGCAGACGCATTAAGCCGTAAGCCCATGGCTGACTTCTTGACCACACAGAAGGAATTGATAGAAGACTTGCAGAAGCTTGGTATTAAGGTAGTATTGCCTGGAGCAGATGGCATGTTAGCCAATCTTCAAGTGAAATCATCCTTAGTAGAAAGGATCAAGGCGGCATTGCCCACGGATGCTAGATTTCGACGACTTAGAGAAAGGACTAAAACATGAGAGCAGACGGGATTGAGGATTCATCCCGATGGGACATTGATATGCGGTGATCGTATTTATGTTCCTAATAGAGAGTTACGGCAGGAATTGATGGCAGAAGCACACAGTTCGACTTACTTTATTCATCTCGGAGGAACTAAGATGTACCGGGACTTAAGGCAGTATACGAAATAAAGCGGGAGATAGCTCCTTTCGTGGCCAAGTGTTTGGTATACCAGTAAGTGAAGGCCGAGCACCAAAGGACGGCTGGGTTATTACAGTCGCTATCCATTCCTGAGTGTAAATTGGAGCACATTACGATGGACTTTTTCACAGGATTTCTTTGGAGTCCTAGTAGACAAGATGCGATATGGGTGATTGTTGATAGACTTACCAAATCAGCCCAATTCTTACCTTTTAGAGTGGAACAGTCCACAGAAGACTTGGCGGATATGTACATAAAGCAAATAGTGAAGCTACACGGTGTACCAGTTAGCATCGTGTCGGATCGTGACTCGAGATTTATCTCACACTTTTGGAGGAGTATGTAGGACAGTTTGGGTATGCGTTTGAAGTTTAGCACGTCGGACCATCCGCAGACAAACGGCCAGTCAGAGCGTACGATTCAGACGCTAGAGGATATGTTGAGAGTGTGTATGCTTGACTTTGGCGGATCATGGGAAGACCACCTTCATCTTGTGGAGTTTTCTTACAACAGTAGCTACCAAGCGAGCATTCAGATGGCTCCGTTTGAAACATTGTATGTAGAAAATGTTGACCTCCTGTTTGTTGGAGCGACATAGGAGAACAGCAGATATTGGGACCCGAGTTAATTTTGAGCACAGTAGAGAAGGTTAAGAAGATACAAGACCACCTGCGAGCAGCGTAGGATCGACATAAGTAGTGGACAGATAATCGTCGTTGACCCTTAGAGTTTAAGGAAGGCGACAATATATTCTTGAAGATATCCCCCACTAGAGGCATGATTCGATTCGGAGGACGTGGAAAGTTGGGTTCAAGATACATCGGCCCTTTTGATGTCTTGGAACGAGTTGGAGAGGTTGCCTATAGATTGGAATTGCTACCGTCGCTTGAGGGAGTACATGACGTATTTCATATGTCGTAGCTGAGGCGATACGTGACGGACAGTAGTCATGTGGTTGATCACTCCGAGATTACTGTTGGACCGAGCTTGTCGTACCAAGAGCAACCAGTAGGTATCCTTGATAGTCGAGTGAAGGTGTTACGGAATCAATCTATACCATTGGTTCGCGTGGCATGGAAGCATCACTCGCCTGGAGAGTCTACTTGGGGGCACGAGGACGACATCCGAAATCGTTACCCGCATTTGTTTGAAAACCAAGGTACGTCTCGCATGATTAGATTCTTTAATTCTGTATTGCATTACATGCCACCCCCCGACGTTAGTTTTAATTTCGAGGACAAAATTTCTATAAGTTGGGTAGGATGTAAACCCCCTCAAATTTTAAATATTTTTATTATATTTTTTTTTAATACTTTAGTATTTTAATATTTACTAAATGGTTTATGTCATTTTGTCTATATAAGAATTAGCAAGTAATATTTATTCCTAGTATATTGCTTGCCTAAACTTCTACAAATTTTTTTCTCTATAAGTATTTTTGTTTGTTTTAGATTTTTAGGAATTTTATTAAAATTTTAGTGTGCATAGGTATATATAGTGGTATACTTATACATAGTGGTATACTTATATATATATATATATATATATATATATATATATATATATATATATATATATATATATATATATATATATATATATATATATATGTTAAAAATAAATAAATAAATAAATATATATATATATATATATATATATATATATATATATGCCAAGAATGTACTGTTCTAGTTGGAACACTACTATCATATTCCCGATCGGGAATATAGGCCGCGAAAGGGATGGGATTGAGATTTGAATCTCAATCAAATCTTGTTCTATTTCGACCAAATCTTCACTAAAATCCAACCTATCTAATCCCAGTCCCAATCCCTTCGGGATTAACCCAAATTTCCTTCAAATCGAGTTCGTATCCGAATGGGATTCAAATCCCGATCGAATATATACATAAAAAATTGACGCAAAGTCGAGTAGAAACTCTGGTCAAAATAGAGTATTTGGACAGTCCAATACCCTAACTTAGAAGGGAAATCCCGACCAAAGCACTTGAAATTTTTGAAAATTAATTTATAACAGTTAAAACAAACTATACGAGAGTAAAACCTAGTTTGTTGATCAGGAATTTAATAAGTATACACCAAGTTATTTGATTGTGGAAATCAAGAAAAACCTGGTTTAAAAAATAGAAATTTAGAAAACTTTTCCCGATACGACGTGTGCCCCGACAAACCGGGCGACATAGTCGTGCACTATACGCATCGAAAGGTGCGCATGGATGCTGCCGACGTGTGGGAACTGACGAAATCTAATTTTATTGCGTGTGCGCGACAAAATCAGTGCGTATCCGTCGAGATACCCCTATATCGACCTTTTGCAAACTTGGCCATAACTTCGTGCACGTTCGTCGGATCGACACAAAATTTATGCCAGCAGGATCGTATCATTTTTTTGGTCCTGTATACCAAGTTTGGTCCGATTCTGAGAAGGTTGATCGGAACACCAATTTGGCAGGCCCGTGACCCGATCCAACAGATAATTTTATGCACGGCTCATCAGAATCTTAAATTGGACATACCTTTGGGTTCGTCTCCTCAAACCGGATCCGTAGATATATAGTTTGACGACTTTAGAGATCGTAGACATTGGCACGCATTTCGGTGCAAAACGGATCCAACGGCGGACATCGTTTGACCCGAAATTATGATTTTGTCCCTTTTCCAAAATTAGACTTTTGGGCAAGCGTTTCCTAGGTATATCACTTATTTCGAACACATTCTTGATGTTGTTTCAGCATGCGGAGTTGTTTGGAGATTGTGACATTTCTTTTGCTAATATCGTGATTCTTGGACTTGCCACCTTCGCACCACCAGGCAAGATACCTTGCCACCTTACTATGTGAATATTATATTCTTATTTTTAGTTGTTATTTTTAGCATTTCTTATTTGTTGATATTATAAAACTGTGCGTCCAAGTCACACTTGAGTGCAAGCGACTCTATCGGTCGTTTACTTACTTTTATTTATTTCTCTTGCATTGACTTAGTATAGTGACCACCCATTATTGATGAGGTATTAGTATACCTCGTACGGCCTTGACACTTGCTTTACCATGTGTTGTGAGTCACATGTAGGACACGTACCCGCGTAGTCGGCTGGCCACCGATACGTATGGTGTGTACGACGGATAGGAGTAACTACCAATAGAATTGCATGCTAGAAGACTTGGTGGTTACTAGAGGTTCATATCAGACATGGAGACGATGATACTAGACATTGGGTGGAGAGAAAAATACCTTATGTATGGGCTTCGATTACACTTCCTCTGTAACCCGGAAGCTCCGCTGGAGATACGAGTATGATTATCCTCTCAGGTGGGCTACTGACATTTTTGAATGTTATGCGCTTGGTCACTGGTGCCCAATAGGGGACTATACCAGATCCTATATTCAGCCAGGGCTCATGCGTCGAAGGATTGTATCTCAATTGCATATTCACAGTAGAATGGTCAGAAACCCGATTGCATGCATCCTTTCTTTTCTATTATATTATCACTGTTTATATGGCATGGTGTTTTCTTGTATCTTGTTATGTCCCGTTGAGGACCTGGTTATCTCTCAGGGTTAGACGAGTTTTTGCAGGAGTACGGAGCGGCACTGGATCCATCTTATTGATGACGAGGCTTCTCCTGCTGATTTCTAGATGATTCATTTATTGAGACATTAGTGGATATTTTTGTATCTCTTTTCTTTCTATTTTGTGGGGGTTGGACTACGATCTTGTGAGACTATTTTCATAGCTATTGGAGTAGGTATGTCCACCCGACTATCTTTTGATACACTTATTTATTATCTGGACTCTATTATCTTCTGTGTTGAGCTATGATGAGATTAGACTATATTATTCTGGCCTATAATTATTTTATTTATAGCTTATGTACATATACGAGGATTCCATATATTGGAGTATATGTGTAGCTGGCATGTTCACGTACTTGGTCCTATGTATTTTGGGACTGGGGCGTTACACAAATCAAAAATAATTGTGACTCCATGGTATGAATCAAAATTGGGTCTTGTGTCAGAAAAGTTGTGCAATTAAAATGGAGCACAAGGAGGTATGTTTGAGTGGGATACGAAGGTCATGGCGGTAGAGTGTCTCTACTAGATCATGAATGTGAAGATGGTTTTAAGAAAATGACTAGTCTTGTGCTCTTAAATTAAAAGTCACGGTAATGTGCATATGATAATCAAAAATAAAAGTGAGAATTCATTAATAACTAGAAATTCATAATAAATGTATTTAAATTCTAATTAATCTAAATCAATTCTAATTAAAAATTCAGAGAGCTTACAGTTGACAACAATGCTAGTACAGTTAATGGACGTCACTCCAGGGGACTGAAAGGGTATGGCCTACGATATCTGACTGCCCCCAAAGAGCGTCAACCAAATCCATGTCAGAGAATATAAGAAATCGCTTTCTTAAGTGAAGAAGTACTTTTTGTTGATTATCTATCAACAAAAGATTGTATTCCTATGTCTTAGATAAACAAGTTATACTTCTAGTAAGAATAGTTTTCGCTCCAAAGCTCTAGCTTGTTGATGATGTGAAGAGACATGTACAATCATCAAGTCCCCGTTCCCTACCTAATTTACTACCGATGTGGAGAGACGTAATGTAGTGCCCCGTTTCTGATAGGTGGAAGACTATGTAATATGATTTTAGAGAGTCAGACTCGATCAAAAACTTAGATGGCTAGTCTGACTCGATTGCTGAGCTTAGTATACGATAACACTTTGTGGCATCAAATAAATCAATTTGGATGAATGTTATGAGAATCGATACAACTAAAGGAACGACTTCTGTTGGAATAAGTCCTAGATGTAACAGATTATGTCTCGGCGAGTAAGCTCTATATAAGAGTCCCTTCGACGGAAACTGGCTACTGTATGATTTTCTTGAAGTTTTTGCTGCTTGGTTTTGATGAATGTGTTTTCGCGTCGATTTTTGCATTCATTTTAAGAATTTTGAAACAAAGGATTAAAAAAGGGATTATGATAAAATATTGGTGCCATTACAGGAGCTCAGGTAACTGAAGCTTAAACGTTGAGAAGTGCTCTGACTCTCGGCACGATCGAATACTTGGTGGGTGGTTCGGCCCCTTCTTTTCTACTCCTTCCCGTAAATAAAATTCTTTTGCCTCGAACTTATTCCAATTGACGATAACAAGTTAAATGCATGCCAAATAACTAAGATCAAGACTCAAGATAATTGTATTGATTTAGAGTAACTTTACTCTAAAAACACAAGTTTGGCACCTAAAAGAGAAAAGTTAAGGTTCTAGAAAAGAGGAAGACTATTTCATGAACTGCAAAATAATATGAAACGTCGGTTGTGGCATATGGTACCTTGGGGTATTTGGTGTCCACGGGACGCCAAATCACAATGTAAGACTTAAGAAAATGAACTCTCGTATGAGTCAAAATGATAATGATGCTTAATTCTACTATGCAATCTGTTACAATATTAAACTGTTCATGCACTTCTATGGTCATGGACAACTTGTGCACAAGTTTGTCTTTCCTCGAAACGGTATCTGGGGTGCTGAAACTGAATCAACCTAGGGAGAATATAAATTCATGCTTCGGTACGAGGCATTGCGGGACCTCCAGTAGGGCCTGTAATCCAGGCTGAAAGGGCGCATCATAATGCCATATAAAGGTCCCTCGTGGTGCGTAACACCAATGACCATATATAAGATAGTAGCATGCTCACCTATTGTCTTATGCAGGTGGTAAGTATTATCTCTATTCCTTACAGGGATGAACACGACCGTGGTAAGAATTACGAAAAATCAGCTATGTTTTACTGTATGCTTTTACTGTTCGGGAAGACAATTAATATGAACTGAATTCATCTAGTTCTAAATAGCAAGACAACTTTGAATGCATGCCTACCTTAATAATCAGAGTCGGTTTAGACGAGTGGGTTCGTCCCGCTCACTAGTGCATTCCCAAGTATACTAATCCCCCAACTCCACAGGTGACGAGAACTCTTGGGGTGCACGGTGCTAGGCCAAAGCTGAAGTTAAGGAAAGCATTTTGAAGCTCTTCCTATTTTAAAGTATTTTGAAGCAGATTCATCGAAGGCTTTCAATGTATAAAAGGGTGTGAATGTATGGAACAACAAGTATTAGTTCAAGCAGCTTGTCGAGTGTTTTCTTTTGTTTCAATCAACGTAGCCGCAATGGCATATCTAATATAATTACGACTTGCACTTCATTGCAAGCTATCAATGAAAAGCATAAGTCTATCTTCCTATACTGCATGTTCAATTTTCTGCAATTTGTGAAGTTTTAACTTGATATTTCAAATAAATGTATCAAATATAATATTCTTGTCTTGTACGAGTGCAACTCCAGACTCGTAATATGACTTATTTTGGTAGTGATTATGCCCCAGCGAGGACAATCCATTTGACATAAATCGATGCGATGACAAAGGCTTGTTAGCTCAAACAGAGAATGCCCATGTTATAAAAAACATGAAGACAATGTTACATATCATTCTGTGGATACGCAAATCTATCAGTAACGAAGAACTATAACGACATTAGTAATGAAGTTCTATACATAATATTCTACCACCTTGAATTTAATAATAGCACATATATTATCGATGGTATGAAAATCTATCAGTCCACTTCTTAGGATGTGCTAGTACGATAAATTCCTTTATAACCATACGAAGAATTTAATAGTAGAATATTCTGTAGGCAGAAAACAAAATATAGTTGCACATAAGATGGATTAATTAACTCTTAGATTGTTAGAAATATTTGAATTTCTTCTCTAATAATCTGTAAATAAAATAAACAAAAATTAAAGTTACCGGCCTCCAGGAAAGTCGCGCACGAAGCACTGCCCTAAGAGTTAATCCGGGTCTATGTATAGACTTTTTCAGATGCTCCTAGTGCTAAATTTCTCGCTCTATCTGTATCCCGTCGTCGCATACAACTCGGGAAGATTGACCCTGACTTAGCTCTGTCCAGAGCAAGGATAGGAAGAATGGAAAGAATTTTGCAAGACAAGAATTTGGGAGAGATTTTTCGTAGAGCTTTTTCTACGTTAAAAGAGGAGAAGAAAGGCTCATTACATAGGCATAAACTTTGTAACCGATGGCTGGAATCAAGGACGTAATAGATGCTGAATAAAGGCATATAAAAATGTAGTTCAATGTATTTAGAGAAAATTAATGGTGTCCAATGTTCAAAAATTTAAGTAGAAATAAAAGTAGTCAAAATCTAATGAATAGTAAAAGTTTTTAGAATTTTAACCCAAACCCGAAAAAGGAATCGAATTGAAAATCGGCTCAGGCAGATGTAGGCACGTACCCGCACCCGTTATACGCTTCGAACAGAACTGAGCCGGGCCGTGCGGCGGTGGCCGTGCATGTGTGTGGCCCCACGGGCTACCTCCACAACACTTCAATGAAGCAAACAAGAGTGAAGCATTATATGCTCTATTAAAGTCTATGTCATAGCCGATGTGGGACTAAACATTTGTAAGGAGCTTGGTTTTTGAATGAAACATGACCAACAACACCAACAATCCCCCCCCCCAAAAAAAACTATGTTTCGAATAAGGAAAGAATATGAGTAGAAAATATATGGGTAGTTATATAATATACGTAGATGAGATGGACTACAGCCTTGAATCTCACTTAGTGACTATTTTTTTTCTTCTGAAGAAGAGCTGATGGACTACGCCTTGAATTAGTCTTCTTGAACTAGATACAAAAAATAACACACATAGTATGCTAGAGGTACTTGGGTTTATCAAGTGACGCATTTGATTGGCTATGTGTACTTTTTTATATTCATAAGAGTTGTCTAGGATCGTCCGGTCCTATAGATGCGACCTTCACGACCTCTCATATAGGTAAGTCCTTAAGGGTTGGTGATAGGAGTCAACACTGCATATCATGCTTGGACTTATTAAGAGTTAAAAATACCCTGTCACGACCCGCACCCTAGAGTAAGGGCGCGAGACGTGGGTACGTCCAGCCTACGCCGCAGTGTCGGCGGTAGAACGCTGTCCTAGGTCACAACATCTAACAGTTGAAGGTAATAGCAGTTATACTCCCCGAATGGGGGTGACATAACACAATATATAACTCAACCACAGCTAAGGTAGAACAGGTAAGATAGATAGATAATAAAAGATAACAATATCCAGAACAGAGAAACACAGAGATACAATCCAGAACTAAGTGTCTAAAATAATACATCTCAGAAAATCTCAAGTCTAGTACAATAATCCAAAATAGTAAGACAATCCTAAACTAATGGAGTATCGTCTACAGCTAATGGATCCTGCTGCTGGTCCAAATCCGGGCACTCATCTAGTGTGGCACCGTAGTAAGTAGGGCAGAACGCCTCAGCCTCATCCTCTGTAATATTTCAACAGGTCCAGTCAGGACGGGAACGAGCACATATCTCTCAACAGTTCATATCAGGTTAGGAGTATAAATCATTGCAATAGAGTAAAATACAGGAAGTGCTGAATGGAAGTACAAGTAAAACAGGAGATATTTTGTAACTGGAAATAGATACATGATAGTAAAGACTGTAAGTGACTACGTGATTTAGAGTACAATATGGTTATGTAAACGGCTTAGGGGCACATGAATACGAATAAGGAGCACATGACTACCTACTGGAGATTGTGTCCACATAACCAATTCTACTCACCCCGCCCCAATCAATACACAAGGATCCGTTCAAGTTATGTCATAAGCATATGAATACAACTAAGATATGTGAACTCATGTAATGAGTAGTACATGAAGCACATGATAAGCACATGAGCACATGAAACACATGAGAACATGTAAAAACATGAACTAGTACGAGTACAAGGAGTACCTGATGCACATGATAAAGTACATGAACATGAAATATCCGATGCACCCGTAGAGGGATAACATCTCAGGAAGGGATCCATATAGTTTTAATCCGTGAAGATACGTGTCAGCATCATGTAGAGTAATCTAGAGCATGAATATATCCACACAGGTATGAAAGATCAGAGAATGTACTCACCTGCTATCTGAAAGTCCGAGATGAAAGTACTGTCCGAGAAGTGGTGTCTAGCTCCTATTTAGAACAGTACTAGTCACAACAAGTCCAGAATAGAAATGATATGCACAACAATGTGTACTATATGAATCTAGGTCAATTTAGACCAAAGTCAACTCTTGTCAACTCTGGAAGTCAAACTAGGTCAACCAAGTCAAACCTAAGTCAAACTAGTCAATACTAGGCTATTCTAAGTCTAACTAGACTACACAAGTCTAATCTAGACTCACACTGACACACAGGCACAACCACAGGCCATAGGCTAAAAAGCTATACCATGGGCCAATAGGCAAACCATGCTAAATCATCCTTCAAAACATTTATATACTACACACACATATATCTAATCTATGATAAGCATAGATATCATAATATACCCTAATATAGGAATACACATAATCTATTTATAAATTAATAGGATAATCACATATATATACATATATGAAAAGTGAGAGGGGGACACATGGCTAACAGTGAGAAACATGTGTGAAGAACAAGTGTCAAGTGTTGCTAGGGTGTGATACATATGTGTGAAACAAACAATCCACAACCAAATACAGTTGACAGTCCAATAAAGCTCAGATTTTTCATTGAAACAAAAAAAAACAGTTTAATACTAGCCCTAATCACTCCCCTCACTTAATCTCAGTTTTTGCTTCTCAAAACACACCAACCATCCCCACATAATACCCAGGAAACAGTCCATAATGATATCACAGGTTTCTAGAACTAAAACTCAGATTTGCACATAACATTAACATTTTAGAAAAAGCTCATGAATCACACATAACTAATTAACATGCCCCAATATGAAATCCCATATTTCAGTTCAGATTTAACTCTCAAGAATCAAAAGACATTTAACAGTCCCAAATATGACATCTCAGTTAGCAGTAAAAACAGTTTTCCAATCTCAAAATAACTCAAAACAGTCCCTTAACATAAACCCAAATTTTTGAATCCAACCCACATCAAATTGACCCCAAAATCCTCATACATGTAGGTAATACATAGATGAACACATTAGGGGTTTAAGAACATGTAATTAACTGTGTTAAGAAGGTTTAAAAGACTGCTAAAACTCATTTTTGCAAAAACTAGAAAACAGTAAAACAGAGACAGTTCACAGTTTCGGGAAAAAGGGGAAATTGGAAATTAACCAACAAAAACAAATTAAAATGATAAACTATTGGTTGGTAACATATAAACACATTGTATACATGCTGTGTGAGGTGTTTGTGTCCACAAAAGTGGACATAAATGTGTCCAGTACAAAATGATACACTAACAGTGCATTGACAGCCAAGCGTCGTGCACGTGTTCGTGTCGATCGTGTGCACGACACACAGTGACACGACTCACGAGAAATGGTCCACGTGTTCACCTAGACTAGGTCTAGTGATAGGACAGCCTAAAACGTGTCCAAGTCGTGTGTACACGACACGAGACACGCATGTCAGTGCCCAAAATGACAGCCGACTGTGCAGTACACAAATCGGTGCACGCGTTCGTACGTGTCCGACACGACACATGGGGCTCTAAAAATTGGGGAGCCCTGTGTCAGTGTCAGCCCCTAGCTACACGTCAAATTTGGCGTGACGAGGAGCCGTGTCCGTGTCGCAATCACGCCCGAGCAGCAGGGCACGCACAGTGCCTGTGCACGCGCGCGCGCGACCACGTGTTCGCGTGTCCGTGTAGACTCGACACGACACTAAGACACCAAAAAACTACAGAAACGTGTAAGCGAGACCTAAAACTAATTTTCTATTCAAACAAAACCCCAAAAATCACACGAAATGCCCATTGGGGCATTTCATCAAACACTTAATAACATACACTGATACGTGTCCAGAATGGACACGAAACGACACGAAAATTTGGAGATTCCTATTCCTATAGTTAGGCTAGGTATAGGGCTTCTAAATGATGCAAAAATAACAGGATTAAATAGTGGAGAAAAGGATTTACCTAAGAGTATCACAAGCTTCACAAAGCTTCACAAAGAGGGGCTCCTCTTGATGGTCAAACACCTCAAAAGCTTTCCAAATCTGAGAACAATGATTTCCAATAGAAAGTAGATGGAAATTAGAACCCAATGCAATTTGTTTGGGTTAAAAAGGAATTAAAATGGATTTACTAGGATTTTTGGAAGATGGGAAATACCTTCTTTCTAAAACTTGGCAAGAAAACCTAAGGGAGGCTAGCCCTAACATTGAGAGGCATTAAATAGGAAGGGAATAGATTAATAGTGGCTGCCATGGGCTGATTAGGGTTAGGGTTGGTTCATGGTGGGCCTATGGGCTATTTAGTCTAAGTCATTAATCATGACTTATGAAGTCATAAGCCATATTTGTCAATCAACTCCAAAACCCTCCAAACAAGTTCCTATGACTTAAACTTCATTAAATTAAGTCAAAACAAGTTTACTTAACCTAACCAAGTGGTCTTAACCTAGGTTAGTCACTAGGTTAGTCTTCTAGTCAACACTAGTCAAAGTCAACTATAGGGTCAAAATCAATTCTACTAAAAATCACCAAAAATCACTAAAAAATCATATTAAATATATTAAACCCAATAATTAATAATAATTCCAATTAATTCACAAATTTTCAAAAATGACCAAAATGACCAAAATATCCCCAAGCTAGAAAAGTGGTAGTGACAAATCTACCCTCCTTAAAATAATTTCGTCCTCGAAATTAAAGGCGAAACTAAACTGCTGAGAAGGATAGAAAAGTATACCTGAAGGTCCAAAAAGATAGGGGTACCGTTCGCGCATCTCATCCTCCCGCTCCCAGGTCGACTCTCCTGGAGAATGATACCTCCATGCGACGCGTACCAAGGGTATCACCTGGTTCCTCAATACCTTCTCTCGGCGATCCAGAATCTCCACAAGCTGCTCTGGATAACTGAGAGTAGGCCCAACCTCAATCTCTGAATGATCGAGCACATGGCTAGGGTCAGCCACGTACCGTCTCAACTGTGACACGTGGAATACGTTGTGAACTCCCACTAGTGCAGGTGGCAAGTCTAGCCTGTATGCCATATCACCGACTCTTCCGCTGATAACGAAAGGGCCGATAAAGCGCGGGCTAAGCTTCCCACCTCCACCAAAATGTATCGTACCACGTGTCGGAGATATCCGCAGAAAAACCATGTCTCCAACCTAATCACAAGCAAGGTCTCAAGTAACTAAAAATCAAACATGATCAATCAAACAAAACAAAAATTAAAACATCCTACTTTTAAACCTATCTCTAAAACTGTACCTCAAACTCCAGCGGCCTCCGGTGGCTATCGGCCCAGTGCCGATGTCTGTCCTGCGCCACGCGAAGTCTGTCCCTGATGAGCTTCACCTTCTCGGTTGCGTCAACAACCATCTCTGGTCCCAGTAAAGCTTGCTCTCCAACATCATCCCAAGATAAGGGTGTACGACACCTACGCCCGTACAGAGCCTCAAACGGTGACATCTCAATGCTGGCCTGAAAACTGTTGTTGTAAGCAAACTCTACCAAATACAGGTGATCCTCCCAGGAACCTCCAAAATCCAGGACGCACGTCCGCAGCATATCCTCAAGCGTCTGAATAGTCCTCTCCGACTGTCCGTCCGTCTGGGGGTGGTATGCAGTACTAAACTTGAGCTGAGTGCCCAAGCTAGTCTGCAGACTCCTCCAGAAATGGGAAGTAAAGCGACTATCCCGATCTGAGACTATGCTGACGAAAACTCCGTGAATCCTGACAACCTGCCTCATATACAACTCCGCGAGCCTCTCTGTAGACGTACCCACCTTGAATGGCAAAAAGTGGGCCGATTTGGTCAATCTGTCAACGATGACCCAAATTGCGTCTTTTTCTCCTGGTGTACGCGGCAACCCCGATACAAAATCCATGGTAATATGTTCCCACTTCCACTCTGGAATGGGCAACGGCTGTAACAATCCCCCGGGCCTCTGTCTCTCTGCCTTGACCTGCTGACAGATCAAGTATCTCGCTACGAAGTTGGACACCTCTCTCTTCATCCCGTACCACCAGACATGCTCTCGCAGATCCCTGTACATCTTGTTGGCACCAGGATGTATAGAGTACTGCGATCTGTGAGCCTCCTGCATAACCTGCTCTCTGAGCTCCCCGCTGGGCACACATAACCGGGAACCGTGCCTCAGGGCACCATCCTCTGCAAGTGAGAACTCAGCATCCTCCACTCCCATACTGATCTGCTCTCGGATACACCGCAGAGCCACATCATCAAACTGTGTCGCCTTGATCCTGTCCATCAAGTCCGACTGTATCTGAAGGCCCCATAACTGCATCTGCACTCCTGGCACCAACACCTCAATCCTAAGGCTCTCCAAATCTGCAAGCAGGTGCCGATCCATAGTTAAACACATGGCTGTCGGATACCTACTCAAGGCATCGGCAACCACGTTGGCCTTCCTCGGGTGATACTGAAGTGAGATATCAAAGTCCTTCATCAACTCAAGCCACCTGCGCTGCCTCATGTTGAGCTCCTTCTGTGTAAACACATACTTCAAGCTCTTGTGATCTATAAAAATCTTCACCCTCTCGCCATACAGATAGTGCTTCCACAACTTCAAAGCAAAAATCACCACCGCCAGCTCCAGGTCATGGGTAGGGTAGTTCTTCTCATGGGGACGCAATTGCCTGGAAGCATAGGCAATCACTTTCCCATGCTGCTGCAAGACACAACCCAGCCCCTTCCCTGAAGCATCACTATAAATAGTGAAACCACCTGATCCTGAAGGCAATGTCAGAATCGGAGCTGTCGTAAGCCGCTTCTTCAACTCATCAAAAGCTGCCTGACACTCCTCTGACCAAACATACTCAGCATCCTTCCGGGTCAACCGTGTCAACGGCTCTGCAACCCGGGAGAAATCCTGCACAAATCTCCTATAGTATCCTGCCAGCCCCAGGAAACTCCGGATCTCTGCCACTGAAGTCGGCGCCTTCCAAGCCTCATCTGCTACAATTTTCTTGGGGTCAACTGAGATACCATCTCCAGTCACTACGTAACCCAAGAAGTCCACCCGGTCCAAGAAAAACTCACACTTGGAGAGTTTCCCATAAAGCTGCTCCCTCCTGAGAGTCTCTAGCACTATCCGCAGATGCTCCTCGTGCTCCTCCTCAGTCTTGGAATATACCAAGATGTCATCAATGAACACCACCATGAACTTGTCCAAGTACTGGTGGAATACCTTGTTCATTAGATTCATAAACACTGCTGGTGCATTAGTTAGCCCAAACGGCATAACCAAAAACTCAAACTGCCCGTACCGCATCCTGAAGGCGGTCATGGGAATATCCTCCCCCTTCACCTTCACCTGGTGATAACCCGACCTCAAATCAATCTTAGAGAACACCCGAGCTCCGCTCAACTGATCAAACAGATCATCGATCCGCGGTAGTGGGTATCTGTTCTTGATTGTCAGGTTGTTGAGTGCCCTGTAGTCGATACACATACTACCGACCCATCCTTCTTGGGTACGAAGAGTACCGGTGCACCCCAAGGTGAAGAATCGAGCGAATAAAGCCCTTGTCCTGCAGCATCCACCTGCTTCTTCAGCTCACTAACTCGCTGTTGTTCACTCGATAGACATGCTGGGAGATCGGTTTCGCGGGAAACCAAGTCTATCGAGAACTCTACATCTTGTTCGGTGGAAGCCCTGGCAACTCCTCTGGAAATACGTCTATAAACTCTACGATCAAGGGATGCGGAGCCACCTGCTCCTCAACTGAAGCTCCATAGAAGACTCCGTCGTCCTGCTCTGTCTGCCGTGGGTGTACTCAAACTATGGCTCTCCTGGCGCCCCGAACAAAACTCTACCCCACGGCAATCAATACGGGCGTGGTGTCTACTCAGCCAGTCCATACCTAATACAATATCGTAGTTCGGTAATGGCATGATTAGTAGACTCACCTCCAAACTCGGCCCAATAACACTCCGCCCTCTGCAAACATCATCACGAGGATGACCCCACCCCGGTCGTGATCTTGCAGGTCCTAGGCAATGGTTTCGAAATCAAACTGTGTCTAATAGCATACGATACTGACACAAAGCTGTGGGAAGCCCCGGAATCAAAGAGTGTAAAAGCTGGAAGGGAATCGAGAAGAACCGAACCTGCTATCAGCTTCCCGATGGCCTCGGCATCCTCTACTGCCATGGCGAAAGCTCGCCCCTGCTGTCCACCTCGTGCCTGCTGGGTGCTGCTGGAACCTCTGCTGCTGGGTCTGCAGGCTGGTCCCCTGCTGGCCTGCTGGAGCCTTGGCTCCACCTCCCTGCTGTCCTCGTCCAAAGCCCCTGGGCAGTCCCTCAACTGGTGATCTCCAGCACCACAAAGTAGGCACTTGCCTAGTTCTTCCTGTACTCATGGATCATGTGCCCCGGCTTCTTGCAGAAGGCACAAATGACTACTGACGAGGTGCTGTGTCTCTGTGCTGGGGCTGCTGCTGAAAGGGTGCACGACCTGCTGCTGAAACTGCTGAGCTGGCCTCTGCTGTGCTGCTGGAAGTGAGGCCTCTTGGCCTGCCCCTGACTGCTGCTGCTCTGGAAGTCGCGACCCCTCTTGCCCGTCCTAGGTCGCTCCGAGCCATAGCCCCAGAATATATTCAGCATAAGTGGCATTCGGTCGCTCTTAGTCAGCGAACGAACCTATCTATCAAACCCGACGAAACTTCCTCGCCTTCGTCTTCTCAGACAAATCATCAATGAACCGGGCCAGTCTGCAGAACTCCCCGGCGTACTCAGCCACCGTCTGGCTCCCTGAGTCAGAGCCTCGAACTGCGCCTCGATACCTCCAAGACAACATCTGGGAAGAACTGTTCCTTGAACAGCTCTTGAACTGGGCCCAAGTCTGGCCCTCAACCCTACTCTGGGATCTGCCTGATACTATACACGGGCCAAATCCTGTATCTGGCTGCCCGCTGCCTCGACCTGGAGTCGAGCTGGTATCTGCTAGTCGGAAGATCTCCTCGATGTGCTCCATCCAGTCATCTATAACGTGGATGCCCTCCGCGAAGAATCCCGAGGGTGCATCTTCTGGAAGTCCTGTATATCCTTTCCCTCCGACGGGGCTGCTGATGGGCCCCCTGAGCTGTGATCATCTCAACAGTGGTGCGAACCAGCTGGTGTGCCTCGTCGATCCCATGACGAAAATCGGTAGTCTGCCTCGTCTGCTGCTGCTGGTACGACTCCAGAATCCTCCCACGAAGGAGAAGAGATGGGCAGCATCTACCATCCCAGCAGGCGAAGGGCTACGTGGAAAGGATCTCTGGAATCACAACTGGCCTCTGACTGCTGGAGGTGCTCCTCCAAAAGTGGCAGAAACACCGACTCCTGAGGGCTGTACTGGCCCTATGGTACTGGGAGCGGGCTGGACACGAGAGGTGGCAGACCCCTCTCCAGCATCTCACGTCGCGGGGCGATACGATCTCGTCTCAACCATCCTGGAGACATAGATCAAACAAGAAACAATTACTGAGAATGAGTCGAAATAATCAAAGAAGGACAGTTTAAAATTCTAAGGAAGACAATAAGCAGCAAAATAGATATCGAAATCTGATTAAGGAATTTTTTCCTAGTGTGATTGAGTACCTTCAAAAAAAAAATATGCTAATTTCTACTACAGACTGCAGCGATATTCTAGTTCGAATACCACTACACTTAATCCTAGACCTGCATGGGCCACCACTAAAAACTTGTCAGACCCGTACCCTAGAGTAAGGGCACGAGACATGGGTACGTCCAGCCTACGCCGCAGTGTCGACGGTGTAGAACACTGTCCTAGGTCACAACATCAACAGTTGAGGTAATAGCAGTTATACTCCCGAATGGGGGTGACATACAAATATAACTCAACACAGCTAAGGTAGAACAGGTAAGATAGATAGATAATGAAAGATAACAATATCCGAACAGAGAAACACAGAGATACAATCCAGAACTAAGTGTCTAAAATAATACATCTCAGAAAATCTTAAGTCTAGTACAATAATCCAAAATAGTAAGACAATCCTAAACTAATGGAGTATCG
Source organism: Iris pallida (assembly GCA_029216955.1). Taxonomy (NCBI): domain Eukaryota; kingdom Viridiplantae; phylum Streptophyta; class Magnoliopsida; order Asparagales; family Iridaceae; genus Iris; species Iris pallida. The sequence continues at coordinate 10,046,186 of JANAVB010022397.1, forward strand.
TCTACAGCTAATGGATCCTGTGCTGGTCCAAATCCGGGCACTCATCTAGTGTGGCACCGTAGTAAGTAGGGCAGAACGCCTCAGCCTCATCCTCTATAATATTTCAACAGGTCCAGTCAGGACGAGAACGAGCACATATCTCTCAACAGTTCATATCAGGTTAGGAGTATAAATCATTGCAATAGAGTAAAATACAGGAAGTGCTGAATAGAAGTACAAGTAAAACAGGAGATATTGTGTAACTGGAAATAGATACATGATAGTAAAGACTGTAAGTGACTACGTGATTTATAGTAGAATATGGTTATGTAAACGGCTTAGGGGCACATGAATACGAATAAGGAGCACATGAATACCTTCTGGGGATTGTGTCCACATAACTAATTCTACTCACCCCGCCCCAATCAATACACAAGGATCCGTTCAAGTTATATCATAAGCACATGAATAACAACTAAGATACGTAAACTCATGTAATGAGTAGTACATGAAGCACATGATAAGCACATGAGCACATGAAACACATGAGAACATATAAAAATATGAACTTGTACGAGTACAAGGAGTACCTGATGCACATGATAAAGTACATAAATATGAAATACCCGATGCACCCGTAGAGGGATAACATCTCAAGAAGGGATCCATATAGTACTAATCCGTGAAGATACGTGTCAGCATCATGTAGAGTAATCTAGAGCATGAATATATCCAGACAGGTAAAAAGATCAGAGAATGTACTCGCCTGCTATCTGAAAGTCGAGATGAAAGTACTGTCCGAGGAGTGGTGTCTGGCTCCTATTTAGAATAGTAGTCACACAGTCCAGAATAGAAATGATATGCACTACAATGTGTACTACATGAATCTAGGTCAATTTAGACCAAAGTCAACTCTTAGTCAACTCTGGAAGTCAAACTAGGTCAACCAAGTCAAACCTAAGTCAAACTAGTCTATACTAGGCTAACAAGGCTATTCTAAGTCTAACTAGACTACACAAGTCTAATATAGACTCACACTGACACACAGGCACAACCACAGGCCATAGGCTAAAAAGCTATACCATGGGCCAATAGGCAAACCATGCTAAATCATCCTTTAAAACATTTATATACTACACACACATATATCTAATCTGATAAGCATAGATATCATAATATACCCTAATATAGGAATACACATATCTATTTATAAACTAATAGGATAATCACACATATATATATATATATATATTATAATATATATATATATATATATATATATAATATATATATGAAAAGTGAGAGGGGGACACATGGCTAACAGTGAGAAACATGTGTGAAGAATAAGTATCAAGTGTTGCTAGGGTGTGATACATATGTGTGAAACAAACAATCCACAACCAAATACAGTTGACAGTCCAATAAAGCTCAGATTTTTATTGAAACCAAAAAAAATAGTTTAATACTAGCACTAATCAGTCCCCTCACTTAATCTCAGTTTTTGCTTCTCAAAACACACCAACCATCCCCACATAATACCCAGGAAACAGTCCATAATGATATCACAGGTTTCTAGAACTAAAACTCAGATTTGCACATAATATTAACATTTCAGAAAAAGCTCATGAATCACACATAACTAATTAACATGCCCCAATATGAAATCCCATATTTCAGTTCAGATTTAACTCTCAAGAATCAAAAGACATTTAACAGTCCCAAATATGACATCTCAGTTAGCAGTAAAAATAGTTTCCCAATCTCAAAATAACTCAAAACAGTCCCTTAACATAAACCCAGATTTTTGAATCCAACCCATATCAAATTGACCCTAAAATCCTCATACATGTAGGTAATACATAGATGAACACATTAGGGGTTTAAGAACATGTAATTAACTGTGTTAAGAAGGTTTAAAAGACTGCTAAAACTCATTTTTGCAAAAACTAGAAAACAGTAAAACAGAGACAGTTCACAGTTTCGGGAAAAAGGGGAAATTGGAAATTAACCAACAAAAACAAATTAAAATGATGAACTATTGGTTGGTAACATATAAACACATTGTATACATGCTGTGTGAGGTGTTTGTGTCTATAAAAGTGGACACAAACGTGTCCAGTGCAAAATGATACACTAACAGTGCATTGACAGCCAAGCGTCGTGTACGTGTTCGTGTCGATCGTGTGCACGACACACAGCGACACGACTCACGAGAAATGGTCCACGTTTTCACCTAGAGGGCTAGTGATAGGATATCCTGAAACGTGTCCAAGTCGTGTGTACACGATACGAGACACGCGTGTCAGTGCCCAAAATGACAGCCGACTGTGCAGTGCACAAATCGGTGCACGCGTTCGTGCGTGTCCGACACGACACATGGGGCTCTGAAAATTGGGGAGCCCCGTGTCAGTGTCAGCCCCTAGCTACACGTCAAATTTGGCGTGTCGAGGAGCCGTGTCCGTGTCGCAATCACGCCCGAGCAGCAGGGCACGCACAGTGCCTGTGCACGCGCGCGCGACCACGTGTTCGCGTGTCCGTGTGGACTCGACAGGACACTAGGACCCACAAAACTACAGAACGTAAGCGAGACCTAAAACTAATTTCCTATTCAAACAAACCCCAAAAATAATACGAAATGCCCATTGGGGCATTTCATCAAACTTAATAACATACACTGATACGTGTCCAGAATGGACACGAAACGACACAAAAATTTGGGATTCCTATTCCTATAGTTAGCTAGGTATAGGGCTTCTAAATGATGCAAAAACAATAGGATTAATGGTGGGGAAAAGGATTTACCTAAGAGTATCACAAGCTTCACAAAGCTTCACAAAGAGGGGCTCCTCTTGATGGCAAACACCTCAAAAGCTTTCCAATCTGAGAACAATGATTTCCAACGAAAGTAATGGAAATTAGAACCCAATGCAATTTGGGTTAAAAAGGAATTAAAATAGATTTACTAGGATTTTTGGAAGATGGGAAATACCTTCTTTCTAAAACTTGGCAAGAAACCTAAGGGAGGCTAGCCCTAACATTAAAAGGCATTAAATAGGAAGGGAATGGGTTAATAGTGGCTGCCATGGGCTGATTAGGGTTAGGGTTGGTTCATGGTGGGCCTATGGGCTATTTAGCCTAAGTCATTAATCATGACTTATGTCATAAGCCATATTTGTCAAATCAACTCCAAAACCCTCCAAACAAGTTCCTATGACTTAAACTTCATTAATTAAGTCAAAACAAGTTTACTTAACCTAACCAAGTGGTCTTAACCTAGGTTGTCACTAGGTTAGTCTTCTAGTCAATACTAGTCAAAGTCAACTATAGGGTCAAAATCATTCTACTAAAAATCACCAAAAATCACTAAAAATCATATTAAATATATTAAACCCAATAATTAATAATAATTTCAATTAATTCACAAATTTTCAAAAATGACCAAAATGACCAAAATACCCCCAAGCTAGAAAAGTGGTAGTGACACACCCTAACCATATCACACCGGAATACTGTCACCATTGTCACTACCATATTCTAGAATAGGGGTAATTTAGTCATTTATGAATTTTGATTATTTTGTATATCTTTTAATTAATTGAATTGTGTTAGTAAATTATTTGGTAAACTTAGAACCACCTTATGGTTTTAGCCATGACTCTAGTGGACCATGACTAGTAAGATTAGGCTTCTAAATCAAACCCATTTCACTAAGATAGTTAGCCTCTAATTAGATAATCAAATCAGTTAGGAAATTGACTAAAACATTAAGTTAGAATGGATCCTTTCCTTAGAACTTGTCATGACAACTTAGGAAGGGCACCTTGGACATTGTCCCTAACCAAACCCTAGCCTAAACCTAGTGGTCGGCCACATGTGGCATCCTCGGCTATTTATAGAAACCACTCCTTCTTCATCCTTTCATTGAAACCCTAACCCTAATTTACAATTCTTCTCCAAATTTCTTAGAGAATTTTTGTTTACCCCCACTTTTTATGTCAATATTAAGGGTGCACCCCACTGTTATGCATTAATAAACGACGGCCCCCCACTTCTAACAGTTTCCGTCCGTGTCTAACAGAAACCCCCCTTCGTCGAATTTTTAGGACGTAAATACCCTCCGTTCTATGTGTTACGTGTTGTTCTTTCTAATACCTAACAAAAAGTTTAGGGAAAAAAGTACAGGAGCAATTTTATTGTACCTGTGTGCAGAGGTCGCCATGGGGGTCGCTCAAGCTTGGACGAACCCTAATGGAGGAGAGAATTTGGGGGTTAGGTCAAAAGCACGTCCGTCAACTTCTTTTATGAGGGAGAGCGGTTGGTATTTAATAAGTGAAGGGTAGTTTAGGTATTAGAAAGAACACAACACGTAACACATAGAACGGGGGTATTTACGTCCTAAAAATTCGACGAAGGGGGGTTTCTGTTAGACACGGATGGAAACTTTAGAAGTGCGGGCTCGTTTATTAATGCATAACAGTGGGGTGCACCCTTAATATTGACATAAAAAGTGGGGGGTAAAACAAAAATTCTCAATTTCTTACTACTCTCAAATTGTGTCCAAATTTTCTCAAACCAATTGCATTCTCCTTACTTTGAAGAGGAGAAGCTCTATTGGCTAGCTTGGGAGCATTTGGAGCACTTTGACCCTTGGAGCTTAGAGGAGATCTAGATCTAGGGATTTTTGCATTGGGAATCCAACTCCCAATTGGTATGAGCTATCTAAATCTCTAATTATCATTTAATTAGTGTAACTACATTCATTTAGGACCTTCATTGTATTAGGGTGCCATTAGAGAGGAGTTGAGGCTCTCATCTTTCTATTTTGAGGGTTTTTCCTTTTCATTTGGATTCACATTAGGGAAAATCCGGAATAGATACTAGGGTTGTAAAATTGACTAAGTAGGTCATACATTTGATTAGGAGCTTGTAGATATGCTTTGGGTCAAGTTTGGATCTATTTGGAGTGTGTATCACAGAGAATCAGATACGTACGCCAAGTGTTTGACAAAATGACCATTAGAGCATTCCACACTCTAATATCAGATTTGTACTTTGTTTTAGGTCACATTATCTTGAGTTATCATTTAGGATTGTGAGCCCATTGAATTTTAGGATTTAATTTAAAATTTTCAAAATGAATTATTTTCAATAGATATTTTATTATAATTATTTTTGATCATTAAATGTCCTTTTTCGTGACTTTGATTTTTGGAGCGCTAGGGATTGTAATCTCTGGAAACTTCCTTTATGAGTTTTCTAGTAGACAAGATTCTTCATTTTGGTATATGAAGTCCCACTCAAACAAGTCCTATTGTATTATTTTTGCATCACACAACTTTTTGATCAATTGAGACCATTTGACTTTCTACCATAAAACTCGACCAGACATCCAACTTGATTTCGGGGCTCGACATCGATCCAACCTAATCGACCCAATATGGTTTTGACTTATTTTGAGCCTACTATACACATGCCACTTGCGCCGCATGTTATTATTTCATCAATGATCATAGTTGATCTAAATTGTAGTCATGATCTCACCAAGTCCAACCAAACCCAGTCTGACCCAAACTACCCAAACCAATGTTCACTTTGTCATATCCTTCATTGTTCCTTGTATTGGGCCGTAAACCAATGCAACAATGAAGCATGACATCTCCCTAACTATTACCCTTAATTAGCATCTAATTGTTCTAATCTAGTATTATTAAATCTTCAAATTATGTGATTTACATTAATTAGTTTGGTGTAAGTCATGTTACTGATAATATTAATAGTAATATTAGATGCTATCTTTGGGCCTTAAAGGTTAAAAATCTTGTGCCTAATAATAATAAATCTTAGACTCTATATCCATTCAATATCTGATAGGGCCAAGTGTATAGTAGCACCTTAATAACAAACCAAATAATTTTCTTTCCATTTTCCTTAAAAAAAAATCCCAAGTCAGCCCAACCCATTCTTTCCCTTGGACTCAACCCAAGCCCAAAATCCTTGGCCAATAAATATGCTATTGTAGCAGCATAGGGGAAAAATATCAACCCTAGCCGCATGCTAAGGCCCATTCTTTTTTTTTCTCTTAGATTTAAACACCTCCTCCAAAACCAGACCATGGATGCACAAGTGTCCCCTCCTCCTCCTTTCTCTCCTTCGTCATCTTCCCATACCCACGCCTTACTCCGGCCGTCCGCTACCCCCGTGGTCATCCCACGACGGTCATAACACCACCACCATCATCTTCTTCCTCATCTTCTTTACCACCTTAGTCTATACTGTCATGATATCCTCCATCCAAACCCATCCATCGGCGAGCAACCTTCGACTCCTCTAGCCTTGACGTCGTTACACCCCGACCGCTCTTCGTACAACCTAGGCGCCACCAACTGGCTACGAGCTGCCAAGCGCTAGTCCTTGATGGCCCGTCCCCATACGGCCGTCGCCTGAACCCCGCGACCACAACGACACCACCATGCTGCACTCCAGTACTCACTAATGTTTCGATGCCTCGTGCCATGCTTCCATCCTTCAAAGTGACCAACCTCCATCACGAGGTCGAAGCTCTCGTACGAGCATTCACGATTTCCTAGTGCCAACACTGTCGCTTATACCTCCATTGTTATCAGGATGATCGGCGAAGCCCCGCATGGCCGGAAGCCTCGATAAGATTGCAGCCTTCTGACATCAGCTTGTACAGCGATGCACCACCTCGTTGAGACCAGACCATGTCGCCTTCTATCGTTACTTCTCCACCAAAAACCATCATCATTGACCTACAAGTCGTCGTGCTCCCGATGTGGCCTACCCATTGGAGATGTGCACGCCTCGACAACGCCAGAAATTGACGCTCACACGTGGGCAGATCCGGCCACGGTGTCCTTTGGGTGACCGAAGTCACATGGCTTGCCCCTCTATTGTACCGTGAGCGTTGGTGAACCTGCCAACAGAACCTTATATGTATACAAGTGAATTACCAACGTAACCCTCTTTATGTATGTCCACAGTATAGTGGCTATGTGTGGGTTATGTTTATATATATATTTATATATATATACTTAACAGTATATAGATATATAGATATAGACTCTTATATATATGTATTTATGTGTCAGTGTGTATAGCTATGAGTTTTATTTTATTCAATCATATATAGGCAAATATGGTGAGCTTCATATTTGTAACTTACGAGTATATGCAAAATCCATATATTTTTACATCTGTAATTAAATACAAGCAAGTATTTTTATATGTCCATAACAATCTATATTTTAATTCTAAAATGTATTTTTATGTGTTTATTATATGAAGATATAAATGGTTTTAAAGGGTGCGTAAGTTTTATATGAGTTTACAAATTCTTTATATATATATATATATATATATATATATATATATATATATATATATATATATATATATATATATTTATATATATATATATAACAATATAATATATATATATATATATATATATATATATATATATATATATATATATATATATATATATATATAGATATATAAAAGCAATTTTTTATATACTAAATATTAAGTGTTGTGCATAATATGTATATACATACGTTGTATTGTTATTATTACCATTATTAGGATTATGGTTATTAATGGTATTATTTGATTGATAATTATATAGATAGAATAATATTTCTAAAATATTGTTATCAAGTTTTAGCCTAAAATCATATTTGACAAATTGGGATTTTAGTACTAGAAGGATTTCCTAATTTATATATATATATATATATATATAAAATGTTATAAAATGTTTTCAAATAGTTAAACATAAAAATAAATAAATAAATAAATAAATATATATATATATATATATATATATATATATATATATATATATATATATATATATTTTATATATATATATATATATATATATATATATATATATATAATATATATATATATATATATATATATATATATATACAAAATGTTATAAAATGTTTTCAAATAGTTAAACATTTTAGTTACGCTTGTTCCCTTAAAATCATAAGTCGCGACTAATATAGTCGTTCCTATATCTTGATTCAAGTATCGTGCCGGGTTCTGATTTTGGCTTCTAAATACCAAACTAGGCTATTTGGACTATTCTAGACTTAATGGAACCGTTTGTGATGTCATTTGGGACCATCTTGTGGGGCACAGTATCGTACATATTCTGTGTCGATAAGTTCGTGTCGTGCTCGTCGACTCCAACCAAATTGAGGCGAGTACATTCTCTGATATTTTTTATTTATTTGATGATCATTATGATTCAGCTTCTAGTATAGTTCTATTTGATTCTCTGACACAACACAGATTGTATTTCTAGATCCATTGCATGCGACACACATATATTACTTGTCTGGCCTCTATTTCTGGAATCACTTACTGGAATCATCATACTGGAATCGCCTACTGGCATCACATTATTCTGGCTGGATTTGTATTCGTTTTACGTGTCGGGTTATTGATTCACTTGCACTTGTCAGGGCGAAGAAATACTCGAGTAGACGTGTAAATATTCCCAAACATACTGGAATCATCCCTATTGGTCTATTCTGGAATGATAGCAGTCGCACACTTGCCAAGTATACGATGAGCCGTATTTACTCCTAGTCGTTTACATGTCGAAAGCAGTATTTCAAAACACACTGGTTAGTGTCTTGTACTGGACTCACACTGGAACCATACTTGATCCACATTATACTGTCTAGAATCATATCACATTGCTCTAGTTCAGTTATTTCTTTTTACAGTTTTCACTGCCATGCTCTCCTGTTTCGTTGTATTTACTTTCCTTGTCCTAAACTGTTGCTATATTTCAATTCATGTCTCAAACTTTCCATGATTCATCAAGTATTGCTGTCTATAACTGCTTTATAGTCTTTATCATTTATTTGGAACTACTAGAGGAGATGTGCTCGTTCCAATCATGACTGGATATATTTTTCAGTTGACGAGCTTGCAGATACATGTCATACTTATTACTGTGCCCCGAAGACCAAGGAGTTGATCCTCCAGCAGAGTAGTATAGCCTTCCTAGTGGGTGTTAGTTAGATAGTATCACTATTATTGGATCTGTCTCCAGTCTTGATATTCCTGAGATTTGTTATATTATTCGGGTTATGTACTTATTTATAGATTTTTAGACTCTGTTGTATTTGACTTGTGACATTAAACTCTATTTCATTATTTCACCTTCTTTTTATTCATGCTATCATCTTCCTTAGATGTCTATGTTTAAGTTTATGTTCTAGATGATATATTATTCCTCCGTGCAGAGATGACAGGTTATTCCATATCTGTTAGATGTAGATATTACAGACGACCTATACAACATTCTACCGTCGATACTGTGGCTTAGGCTGGACATGCCCACATACTCGTGCCCCTAAACCGGGTGCGGGTCGTGACACATTTTTATGGTAGCCCATGCAGGTTTCGTCTTCGTAAAATATACGAAGTCGTAGTGGTACTTAGGATAGGTGTACTACTACAAGCCTGTGACCAATTGAGAAATAAGATTTGATGATATAATCACAACTAGGATTATAGGTTCTCTAGGACTCTCTAGCATGATTGCTCTCATGTCATATTCTTTCTCGACATGACTGCTTTTGTGCTTCATCTTTCCTATGATTTGACTAAACTCTTTCTTGTTAACCTTTTGAGTAATTCTACTCGTTCTTTTTTTCGTAACTGTTGGAAATGCCTTATGGATGGGTACAAGAAAAATTCGAGGAAGTATATTTAGTCTTGTATTATGAAATCGAGAGTCTTGCAGCAAGAGAAATACTGGCGAGACAGGATTTTAGATGACGACATCGTGGTTACATGTGTTTCTCTAATTTTATTTGAACCATCTCCTGTGCATTCTAATTGACCTCTTCTCTTATATTCGCAAAAGGTTAGTTAGGAAATATTTTATGGATTTAGCCAAGGTAAGTTCAGGAACCTATATTATCTGGCGTGGCAGCTGTGCACTGCAGCCATCTATCGTGTTATGGAACAAGGATGTTAATCGCAGCCAGATGCACACTAGCGCTATAGTAACTTTATGTGACATAATCATGGAGGTATATGATTCTTGAGTTTTACTTTGACTGCATCCTATACATCTCGTTTGGCCTCGTACCGTTCTTAGAGATATTTCGACAATCTTTCCTATCTCGCTTGACCCTTAACTTATTTGAATACTGATATGGATTGTTCGACCCAGTCTTAGGCTTTTATTACCTTCTATTTAATAGATGACTGGAATCAGCAAACCTTGAAATTATATTATATAGTATAACTAGGATATGTTGTTGGTGTGACTGGGATGTTTGAGTAGTCCAGAGCGGATAAATTTCCTTATAAGTTAATTGGATTAAGTTTCTAGGATAGGCATTAGTGACTCGCGATATGGGATAGAGTATTGAGAGTGACTGCAAGAAACAAATTGAATGATTATATTGTGGATAATATTGATTATGATCAAATCATGAGACAATTACTATTTTAGATGCGAATGACAAATCAGAAAATACATTCACAACCATGAGGATTTACCGCACGTAAGATTTGGCAACTAGGCTGACTAGACCCTAAGGATAGGTGTTGAACGTACAGTTTCAAGAAGAAGCTGTAGAGAAGAATTACAGGCAATTAGTACAAAGAGCTTGTGGATAGAATAAGGATACTTAGGATACGATAAGGAAATCAACTATTTACAAATGGAGATTGAAAAATATGGTTGGTGACGAAGCATTGTTGACTTATATACATATCTCGAAGATGTCCTATATTTTAGGATATACATTATAAAGGATAACATCATAGTATATGGAAGAAGGACCTTGTTGAACCTAAATCAAAATAATTGTAAGGACGTCGAGGAACAGAAGAGGTGATCATAAGAGTAGCAGATTGAGTATGGTAGCCTTAGCAGCTACATATTATAGCTTGACCTATTAGATAATTTTAAATTTCGAGGACGAAATTCTTATAAGGTGGGTAGGATGTGAGCACCCTGAATTTTAGAATTTATTTTAAAATTTTCTAAATGAATTATTTTTAATAAATATTTTATTATAAATATTTTTTGATCATTAAATATTCTTTTTTATGACTTTGATTTTTGGAGCGCCAGGTATTGCAATCTTTGGAAACTTCCTTTATGAGTTTTGTAGTAGACAAGATTATCTTCATTTTGGTATATGATGTCCCACTCAAACTTGTTCCATTGTATTCTTTTTACATCACACAACTTTCTGATCAATTTAGACCATTTGACCTTCTACCGTAAAACTCGACTAGACTTCCAACTTGATTTCGGGGCTCGACATCGATCCAACCTAATCGACCCAATATATGGCTTGACCTATTTTGAATCTACTATACATATGCCACTTATGTGTCATTCAATTGAGCTTTCGTATGATATTATTTCATCAATGATCATAATTAATCTAAATTGTAGTCATGATCACACCAAGTCCAACCAAACCCAGTCTGACCCAAACTACCCAAACCAATATTCACTTTGTCATATCCTTCATTGTTTCTTGTATTGGGCCGTAAACCAATGCAGCAATGAAGCATGACATCTCCCTAACTATTACCCTTAATTAGCATCTAATTGTTCTAATCTAGTATATTATTAAATCTTTAAATTATGTGATTTACATTAATTAGTTTGGTGTAACTCATGTTACTAATAATATTAATAGTAATATTAGATGCTATCTCTTGGGCCTTAATAGTAATCTTGTGCCTAATAATAATAAAGCTTGGACTCTATATCCATTCAATATCTGATAGGGCCAAGTGTTATAGTAGCACCTTAATAAACAAACCAAATAATTTTCTTTCCATTTTCCTAAAATAAATCCCAAGTCAGCCCAACCCATTCTTTCCCTTGGGCTCAACCCAAGCCCAAAACCTTTGGCCTATAAATATGCTATTATAGCATCACATATGGGAAAAAACATCAACCCTAGCCGTATGCTAAGGCCCCTTCTCTTTTTTCCTCTTTAGATTCAACACCACCTCCTCCAAAACCAGACCATGGACGCACAAGTGTCCCCTCCTCCTCCTTCCTCTCCTTCGTCGTCTTCCTACACCCGCATCTTACTCCGGTCGTCTGCTACCCCCGTGGTCATCCCCACGACGGTCGCAACACCACCACCATTATCTTCTTCCTCATATTCTTCACCACCTCAGTCTATACTGTCATGATCTCCTCTACCCCAACCCATCCAATGGTGAGCAACCTTCGACTCCTCCAGCCTTGACGTCGTTACATCCCGACCGCTCTTCGTGCAACCCAGGTACCACCGACTGGCTACGAGCTGCCGAGCGCTAAGCCTCGATGGCGCGTCCCCGTACAGCCATCGCCTGAACCCCACGACCACAACGATACCACCATGCCGCACTCCAACACTCGCCAATGTTTCGATGCCTCGTGCCATGCTTCCTCTCATCCAAGTGACCAACCTCCATTACGAGGTCGAAGCTCTAGTGCGATCAGTCATGATTTCCTAGTGCCAACACTGTCGCTTATACCTCCATTGTTTTCAGGGTGATCGACGAAGCCCTGCATAGCCGGAAGCCTCGACCAGATTGCAGCCTTCCAACGTCAGGTTGTGCAGCGATACACTACCTCGTTGAGACCAGACCATGTTGCCTTCTGTCGTTACTTCTCTATTAAAAACCATCATCATTGACCTACAAGTCATCGTGCTCCCGATGTGGCCGACTCATTTGAGATGCGCACGCCTCGACAATGCCAGAAATGGAAGCTCACACACGGGCAGATTCGGCCACAGTGTCCTTTGGGTGACCGAAGTCGCTTGGCCTGTCCCTCTGTTGTACCGCGAGCGTTGGTGAACCTGCCAACTGAACCTCATATGTATACAGGTAAATTACCAACGTAACCCTCTTCATGTATGTCCTCAGTATGGTGGCTGTGTGTGGGTTATGTTTATATATATATATATATGTATATACTTAACAATATATAGATATAGACTCTTATATATATGTATATCTGTGTCAGTGTGTATAGCTATGAGTTTTATTTTGTTCAATCATATATAGGCAAATATGGTGAGCTTCATATTTGTAAGTTACGAGTATATGCGAAATCCATACATTTTTACATCTGTCATTAAATACAAGCAAGTATTTTTATATGTCCATAACAATATATATTTTTATTCTAAAATGTATTTTTACGTGTTTATTATATGAAGATAAAATGGTTTTTAAAGCGTGCGTAAGTTTTATATATGAGTTTACATATTCTTTATATATATATATATATATATATATATATATATATATATATATATATATATATATATATATATATTTTTTATATATATATATATATATATATATATATATATATATATATATATATATATATATATATACGCATTTTCTATATACCAAATAGTAAGTGCTGTGCATAATATGTATATACATACGTTGTATTGTTAGTATTACCATTATTAGGATTATGGTTATTAATGGTATTATTTGATTGATAATTATATAGATATAACAATATTTTAAATATTGTTATCAAGTTTTAGCCTAAAATCATATTTGAAAAATTGGGAATTTTAGTACTAGAAGGATTTCCTAATTTTGATATATTGTAAACCCCCTAATTTTCTAATTTAATTTTTTTTATAAATTGCATATTTAAAATTTTTACTTGGTATTTGTACGTCGTATAGTCGTATTATACGTCGCGTACGAATTTGCCGTATGGGATGTCGCTTACGAGTTCGCATTTTTGTATGTCTCGTCGAGTGCGAATATGTGCGAGGTACATATTTTTGTAAAAACATTTTTATTTAAAAAATCTTGGTTTTACAAATAATATATAATAAATATTTTGATTACTTAAAGTTGTAAAATGCATCGCATTTGGAATTTTCAAAACTTTATTTTAAATCATGGAAGTTTAAATAAATAGTAATTTAAAAACGAGGTTTTATGCAAATTTTCATTTTATACAAGACATATAAATTTATTTTATTTTCGAAATTTATTTAATATTAATATTTTATTTTCCGAAAAACTATTTTAAAATATTGTTTTGGTTTAAATTTAATTAATTATGATAAATTATATTGAAAAAGATTTTATTCTAAATGGAGTTTAAATTTAATGGAAAGTTTATCTATGATTTAAATTTGGTTGGAACGATTTAAAGTTTAAAATCGATTTTAATTTAATTTATATTATCTATTGGGGTTTTAATCAAATCCCAATCCTTATCCTAATGGGAATTCCTACCTCCTATATATAGGAGAGGTACTCCATATTTTCCACAACATTCAGATGTGCATTGTGTCTGTGACGACCAAATTCTTATTTCATTCCTTTACATTCATGCACCTCGTGTCGGGGGTGTCCCGACACGACAAAACCCCCGTCTCCGTCCTCCTCCACGTAGCCCGGCACTACTGCCCCCTCGTATCAGCCTCATCGGCACTTTCCCACCCCGTCACCAGTACCAAGCAAGGTCGGCCACCACCATCACCACAATAACCGCCGCCATCTTCGTCACCACCACCACCGTCCCTACAGTACCCCCACACCACCGTCGCCTCCACTTTTTACCTTCCTCTGCCACCATACACCCCTGCCACTGTAGCCACCACCATCTTCGTTACCCTCACCACCACCAACAGAACTCCGCCACTGTCCCGAACCAATCCAGCCCTAGTAGTCACCACCACCCGTACATATAACCAACACCACCACCAAGAAAAACCCAAAAATCAAAGAAAGCTAAACATAACTCACCTCCGCCGTGCCTACGCCTCACCGTGTACCGTGGCCACACGAGCTCGGTGGAGCCTCGTTTCCGCCGCTTCCTCTTTCCCTAATTTCGGCGCCTCCTTCCGCCCGGACCGCTGCCTCCAGCCTTCCGCAGCGTCGCACCCGCGCCGTGGCCGGTCCGTCTCCAGCTAATTCCCTTCCTCCGGCCGACCGTCCGAGTGTCTGGACGAGCACCGCGCGGGCAACCCTCTTCCTCCGCCTGGCAGCGCCAGAGCCGCGCGTGCCCTCTATCAGCCGCCACCGCGTGAGCGCCAACTCCGCCCCCGGGCGTCGACCGCGAGCCGGCGACCCTCTTCCCTCTCGGCCGCAGCCCTCGCACCAGACCCGGTCGGCGAGCCACGGCACTCGGCCGTGCGTGCGATGCCGGAGCTGTCCCTAGCCGCTCTCCTGTGCGAGCCGCCTCCGACTTCGCCTCCGCTCGTGGACGGCTCCGAACGCGCCGCCACGTTCCCCGAGACCCTCATCGCAGCTGCGTCACCGCCGCCGCCTCACGGTCGCCGGCCCCGAGTCCCCTCCGGTAATCCCTCCTCCCACTCCGCTCTTTCCCTCTCTCGACTCTCTCTCTCCCTCCTTCTGTTCCTCTCTCATTCTCATTCTCTTTCTAAAAGAGGAATTTTAAGAGCAGCTACTGCTACTCTAATATATTACAGTATGTTTAATATTATTATATTTGTGTTTTTATTTATTCGTTTATTTTTACCAATTGTATATTCTATACAAAATGACAGTATTATTATTATTACTATTTATATTTTTTATTTATTTATATATATATATATATATATATATATATATAAATATATATATATATATATATATTTATATATATATATATATATATATATATATATATATATAATTACTACTCGTATGATAAAAAGAAAATTACTACTCTTATGATATGGGTATTAGTATCATTAGATTTTATTATTAAAAATAATACTATTAGTGTTGTGTTATTAATAATTGTATTATTTTGGGAATTATCAAATATATATTAAAATTTGTTTTAGCAAAATATAGTTTTCTACCGAAAAGATTTGTTTAGACACACGAAGAATTTTAGTCCAAAACAATTTTTGCTTTCAACCATTTTTCAAAAATTATTTTAACTAGTAAAAAGGGGTTTACGAAATTATAAGTGATTTCGAGGATTTTCAATAATTGTATAAATTATCATTACTAATAAGATACATGTTATCTTCCTAGAAATTCTATTTTTGGTAAACTTATAGTTTTAGCCTAAATCGATTTTTCCATATTTTCAAATATTTGTCAATTTTTTTTTACTAGTAAACATGGTTTTCAAGTATTATACGTATTTTCTAAGAAATAGTATATGTATTCTTTACACAAATTCCCTTAATTATCTTGATTGTGACTGATCATCCTTCCTATTTCCTCGGGACTTTGGACCTCTGTACACTGATCATAGCTATTGGACAATCAGGACTTGTCGGAACGTCGTACCACCAGGCGACGCACCAGGCAAGATACCTTGCCATCTTGTACTTATATTTGATTCATGATATTTTATATGTTGCTAGCGTTTTACATTAGTAAGAGTGTGTCCAAGTATGACTTGGGTGCCATCGATATGTATATCGATGTTTGTGTGGGTGCGTGTGTGTGGACCATATGTGGTAGCTGACTTTCCCGATGTATTAAAGTTATGCTTCATAACTTCTTTGACCTGTTGACATATCTCATACACGACACATGAGTGAGGATCATAGAGTCGGCACGAACCTACGTATTCAACTTGCTACCGATACGGGCGGTTCGTGTGTCGGTTCATTTATGGATTAGCGGAGTCTAGATAGCGACTTGCATAGAGATATGGATCATCAAGCCATGGATATGACTTGTGTGATACATGGGCGGAAAAAACTACTGGGACGTATGCGCTAGCCCACAGCCTTCTAGTTGCCCCGTTATGGGTTCATGGTTTCCCTGTTATGGATGTATCGCTAGAGGATATATCCATTGCACGGCCCTGACCACACGTCAGATACGGTCAGGAGGTATTCTAGCGATGCAAAGTATGGACTTGGGGATATATCCATTGCACGTCCCTGACCACAAGTCAGATACGGTCAGAGACGTATACTAGTTCATGCGAAAGCCTCTAGTGGATGCTATACTTTATTCCTACCCACTTATACGTTCCAGTATAGTTTTTGACTTGCATTACACCTAGATGGTTAGGTTCCATTGTGTTGGAGCATGTGATCTTTCCTTTGTCATGTTTCATTTACAGTTCATTATGGTATTGTTTTTATATGTCTTGTTACGTCTCTCTGAGGAACTGGTGATCTCTCCAGGTGTGTGCCTTCATGATTTTCTGCATGTGTTCTAGCCAAGGCCGTGATCTTTTTAATTTCCCGAAGATGATTGCTCTTGGTTTGTTTTGTCATTTTTTCGATCGCTTTCTTGTACATTTATTTCATTGAGATAGTTGGTAGTGGACTTTGTCTCCGCCTAACGATTATACCATAACTATTCAAGTTGATTCTATTTTTATTCTTTATATATTTGTGGATGAGATTTAGCATGTCTTGGTTCTCTACATTTTACAGCTTAAGTATCTATACGAGGATTCCATACATTGGAGTATTCTTCGTGTATCTTGTAACACCCAATTTTTCAGATGAGGGTAATTTTGAAATTTTATAATTATAATTATTATTTATTGATAATTATTTCATATTATGATTTTTGGTGATTTTTAATCATTTTAAAACTATTTAAAATTATGACTTGTGATTTTGACATTTTACTATTGTTTGGTTTTAATTTCGAGGAATTTGTCATCCCCAGTTTTCAGAAACATGGGTATTTTTGTCATTTTATATTTTTGAATATTTTTAAAATTTATTTTATTATTTATGATATTATTTTGGGGTTGAAATTTATTTTATTATTTATGATATTGTTTTGGGGTTATTTGAGTCGGGTTCGAATTTCAGCTCAATCCGACTTGAAACGGGGACCCGGGGGTAGTGTTGACTTTAGTGGACCCACACATTAGTTAGCTATGGCCCACATGATAGAAATATTTTAGTTAGAGGTTAGACTAATTATTATGGATAAGGTTAGTGTGATTAGAGACTTTAGAATGACTAATTTAGCCCCAACCAATTAGCCTATTTCTAATACTAATAGAATAGATTAGTGGGGGCATTTTGGACCTTACCATAATAGGACAAACAGCCCCATATGGCCAGCCACTTTGGGAGAGGATAGGCTCAAGTTCATTTCATTATTCTCATCCACACTCTCTCTCTTGTTCTTCCCCAAATTCCTAGAGAGCAATCCCTAGCAATTTCTCCACCAAATCCTTCAATTTCACCACCAAATCTTCTGTTTTCCTTCTCCATTCTAGCCAAGGAGGAAGCTACCCAAGTTTGGGAGGATTCGGAGCTCGTTCGTGTCCTTTTGGAATCTCTACGTGTCGGTATCGCTCCGGGAAGGCTTTTCTTCGATTCGATCTACCAGGAGGTATAAATCCCTTCTTCTTTTCATTTCCTCATGCATATAGGTCTATTTTGAACCCATAAGAATGATCCCCATGGTTGTATCTCCATTTGTGTCCATTTCGTGTCCATTTGGAGGTCATAGGAGTGTCCTTTGTGTTGTGGTTGTGTCCATGTGGAAAAATTCTAAATTTGGACACACTATGTGTTGTTGTTATGTATGAATGAATTATTACATGTTTAATCTCATATTTTTGTATTGGAGATGTGTTCGATAGTGTCTCATATATATATATTAGTGTAGAGAGTGAGTTCTTGATATATTATGTTATATACTTGTGTTCTTTTGTCTCAAACTACCTAAATCCGTCATGATTTTTATCCACGTTTTTAATTTCAGCCCTAACTTAGAAATATCATAACTTCTAGCTCAAAGTTCGGTTTAATCTCCCATTTTTTTTAAAGAAGTGTATTGAAGTTAGCTTTCCAAAAACATGTATTAATAGGCCTAATTCTTTCTGTAACTTTCTGGAGAATTATTTGAGTGTCAGCTGTACGAAAGACAAACGCGTTCTCGGTGTTTTCGCGATTCCGGGAGTTTCCGGAAACGAAAATGCGATCCGTTTGAAGTTTCGGAAAGCTAACACATAGATCTATTTTAATCCTAAATTTTAATTCATGCTGAGATGGTACAGTATTGATTATTAGTAGGAGTTACTATTCGGCATATGCATCTTGTGCACCCTTGTGTGTAATATAATGTTCTATTTGATTTTAACCCATGTTAATGTATATACATTATATAATTAAATAGAGAATGCAAGCATGAGTAAATGGTTAAATAAATGATATATGAGGTGTAAGTATCCTATCTAATGTAAGCATGTATAAGTATGGCTTGTGATGAATATGTAGATTCCATAGTATGTAATGTATGGTGCATATAGTGGTACAAGAGAATAAATGAATGATGAATGAATGCAAGCATGAATGTAATGTAATAATAGATGTAATGCATGATATGTTAGATGAATGAAATGATATATATATATGATATATATCCTCTTTACATTAATGTATATATATGGTTGAATGCAAGCATGTAGGAATGCAATTAATGTAATGTATGTAAGCAATACATAAATGCATGAATGAAAGAATGATATACAATGCATGCATGAAAGTATATAATGAATGCTAGATATAAATGCAAGGTATATATGTAATAATAGATATGAATGCATAATGTATAAATATTGTAAATGCAATATCAGATTTTATATGTAGACATAGAATCAATGCATAGCTGATATTTAGATTGAATGTTAGTTCATTTTAGGTTGTTCGAACACTGAACTGTCCATGTAAGCATATATACCTTCCTTTTCCTATTGCCAAGCCAATTTTAGTTTTCAATATAGTAGAATGTCTATGAATGTAATGTTAACCTTCAACCCCTTAATTCGAAATGTTAGTTAATTTCAGTATTAGACGATGCATGAGCTGTATGCATATGGGATGTTGGCTTAATGGCAGATTTCAGATAACATGGATTATTTTATGTGGTTAGTTACACCAGTTTATGGGATATCTCACTTTAGTTTATATGTAAATGTGGAACTAAACTGAGAATGAACTTCACCCTCTGCACAAGGACACCCCACTCTCTATCAACCACCATGCCATGTAACCCTTCTCTAAATGATTGCTATAGTATATACAGATTTATGTAAAGTATAGATGCATGTTAGTTATAACTTAAATAGTCTCTACTCTAATGTATATAGATGTATACTTGTAGCTATGCATGTTAAGTATAATACATGTGTAATATAGATGGGTTAGCTTTGTGCCATGTGTAGTGTAAACTCATAACTAGTATTGATTTCTCTTTTCATGTACACCTCCATGTTCACACACACACACATAGCTTTAAATGTTAGTTCTTTTCTCTTATATATATATATATATATATATATATATATATAATATCGAATATGCATGATAGTGATGTATCTTGATGTGTGACTTGTGTTGGCTTGTATAGCCTTGTGATTGGTGTGTGATTGCTAGACTAGGCTTGGTTAGGCCTAGTGAGACTTATTAGACTTGCTGGGGTTAGGAGTGGCCTAGTTGACCTAGTTGACTGGTGTAGTTGACTGGAGTTGACCAAGTGTTGACTTTAGTATATTTTGACCTAGACAGCATACAGACGCATCGTAGATTACATTTATCATCCCATGTATACATCTTGACTTGTGTTGCTCTAACTAGGAGTCAGGTACCTCATCTCGGACAGTATATTTACTTCAGACATTCAGATACCAGGCGAGTACATTCTCTGACCGTTTCATACTTGTCTGGATTTACATTCTTGCTCTAGATTACTGTACTTGATGCTGACACGATTGTTATCACGGATTGGTACTATATGGATCTCCTTTTGGGATGTTATCTCCTTGTATTCACTAGATACATATTGTGATGTGCGTTTTACTTCCATATTGTATTTATTGAATACCTATATTCTTGTATACTTCTTGTGCATATTATACTCTCAGTATCATATGAGTCCCAGGGATAGACCATTGTACACTATTGTATAACATTGTACAACTATTGTATAACATTGTACATCTATTGTATAATATTGTACATCCATTGTATAACATTGTACACTATTGTGCAAGATAACGTAACTGGAGTGGATCCTTGTGTATTGATTGGGGAGGGGGAGTAGAATTGGTTATGTACTCAAATCCTATTGTACAAGATTGTATAACTATTGTATATGTCTATTGTACACCCACGTACAATGGAGTTACCATTGCATTTTCCTAGACCGTTTACATAACCATATTGTACTCTAAATCACAGTAGGCTTACAGTTCTTACTTATCATATTTAGATATTTCCTGTTATCAAATCTCTACTATTTTTTATATACTTCTTTCTTTCAGTGTTTCATGTACCTTACTCTATTGCATGCTTTATATTTCCTAACATGATATAAACTGCGTGAGATGTTTTGTGCTCGCTCCCGTCCTGACTGGACCTGTTAAAATTTTTACAGAGGATGATGAGGAACCCTGCACCCTTACGTGGAGTTTGCCTAGTTGACACTCGCGACCTGGACCCCTGGGGAGGTTCAGGCAGCTGCTCAGGATGATACCTTGTATAGTGTAGATAGCTTAGACTGACCTCTCTTTTTATGTGTAACTGTTGTCTTTATTTTCAGAGTTGTATATTTTATAGATGTTGAGACTTGTTATTTATTTCTGCTGTCCCTCAGTTGAGGATTTCTTATCTATTTCTATCGTCCTACATTCTACCTTAGATTGTGATTGAGTTGTACCTCTGTGTTGGCCTCCTTTTGGAGAGTATATTCATGTTATGTAGTTATAGTTCATGACCTAGAACAGCGTTCTACCGCCGACACTGCGGCGTAGGCTGGGCGTTGTTACGTTCTTATACCCTCACAGTCGGTACTGGTCGTGACACGTTTTTAGTGGTGGCCCATGCAGTCGAGTTTATGTAGTGGTATTCGAACTAGAGTATCACTAGAGCCTGCAGTAGGATTAGGATATTTTTGGGGTACTCAATGACATTGGGAAAAACTCTTAATCAGATTCCTTTTATCCAATTGCTGCTTATTGATTTCCTTTGAATATAAACTGTCCTCCCTTGATTTTTTGCTTCATTCTCAGTAATTGCTTCTTGTTTTGATCTGTCTTCATGATGGTTATGAAGACACGATCTCATCGCTTCGGTTCGGGGGATACTATCGAGAGGCTGGCCACCTCTCGTCCTGTTCATCAGGGCCTCGAGACCGCAGCTTCTGTTGTGTCGACTCGGGTTGGCATTTCTGCTACATTGGAGGTGCACCTCCGTATGTACAAAGACTTTTCCTTTCATTTTTGGTTTCTCTCAGCAGCAGCGATTCATGCAGCATCAGCAGCAGAGATTTGTGTAGTATCAGCATCAGGCTGGAGGAAACCAGCATGGCGAGCTATCATCAGGACAGTCGAGGATGCACAGACCGTTGGAGATCTTGCTGCAAGTTCCGTTCTTCTCAATTCCATTCTCGCAATTGTCTTTTATAATTACCTTGAAATCCGATTCCATCTGTTCCTTATTGATTGATTAATTTTGTCATATTACTCTTTTGTTGTGTTTGTTCTTCTTCTGAGAAAATCATATGGGCTAGGTCGCCTAAATCATGGGATCTAGAATCTTCGATAGTCGTGTTAGTTGGCATAGTGAGGACATGTAGTCAGATTTTGGATGTATTCTCGGGTATGGGAATTTAAGGTTTTCGCCGTCGCATACGGCAGTGCGAAAATTTTAAATACCATGAACCTAGAGGTACTTACCTTAGTCAAGGACTCTGTGATTATCGTAGCCTTGCTCACTAGCATGATGAAGACTCTGGACAACATGATTTTGGACAGACGCATATGATTAACAGATTGTATCTTGAGAAGGTTTAAACATCATACCCTTTTGATTGTTATAAATGACTTAGGAGTAGGGATATTTAGTTTTGTAGAGCTTATTCATAGGTAGTTCCTTCATAGTATAATGGTATGATGACTTGTAGAGTGTCTGTACCCGAGACGTTATAGTTAGCTTTGGTATTAGAATA
Organism: Iris pallida; assembly: GCA_029216955.1. NCBI lineage: Eukaryota > Viridiplantae > Streptophyta > Magnoliopsida > Asparagales > Iridaceae > Iris > Iris pallida. Next base: position 10,069,139 of record JANAVB010022397.1, read on the forward strand.
GCAACCCATTGCAGATAATTCTCCTGTTATCTATAATACCAACCAGTTACACATAGGATGTTAGTATGCCTTACATCCTTGATGATTATTACTACTTTCCCTTACCTTTTCCAGTGAGGCACCCATGACCAGAGCCTGCCTTTGAGTATAGTTGTAGTTTCACCTAAGACCGAGAGATCTATTTGCATAGATAGATTGCAGATGATATTGGCATATGGGATATAGGTTAGTTGGTATCTATAGGCCATTGTTGTATAGGGTTATAAACATGTTGTTTAGCCTATACTTGGTACATTTCCATTTTAGTTAAGTTTCCTTCGTGTTGAGTTCCTTTGTGTTGATCACCTTTATAGGAAGTGTGCAGACCCTTCACTAGATACCATGTCCCCTTGATTCAGACCATTCATCCTTAGCCTAGTTCTAAGCATTGTTTCAGACCCTTATAAGTTTAGTCTGCCTTAACCCTTGGTTGATCAGTCATGTATATATATATATATATATATATATATATATATATATATATATATATATATATATATATATATATATATGTATATATATGTGTGTGTGTGTGGTATTTGGTATTCATGTGCTTAGTTTGTAGGTATTTAGTTATAGGTAACTTGATAGGATTGGGAAGTTAAGAGCTAGTCTATTATAGAGTTTCTCTTTTGCTAAATTCTAGTTGCCAACACCTAAATAGCTAGCATAGGTAAAACCCTAAGAAGTTGACCAGTTGATGACCAAGTACTTGGATGTTGAGAAATTGACTAGTGATTGACCCTTGACTATGTTTGACCTAGAAGGGGGTGCGATCATCTTAATTTCGAGGACAAAATTTTTATAAGGTGGGTAGGATTGTAACACCCAATTTTCCAGATGAGGGTAATTTTAAAATTTTGTAATTATAATTATTATTTATTGATAATTATTTTATATTATGATTTTTGGTGATTTTTAATCATTTTAAAACTATTTAAAATTATGACTTGTGATTTTGACATTTTACTATTGTTTGGTTTTAATTTCGAGGAATTTATCATCCCCTGTTTTCAGGAACATGTGTATTTTTGTTATTTTATATTTTTGAATATTTTTAAAATTTATTTTATTATTTATGATATTATTTTGGGGTTAAAATTTATTTTATTATTTATGATATTATTTTGGGGTTATTTGAGTCGGGTTCGAATTTCAGCTCAATCCGACTTGAAACGGGGACCCGGGGGTAGTGTTGACTTTAGTGGACCCACACATTAGTTAGCCATGGCCCACATGATAGAAATATTTTAGTTAGAGGTTAGACTAATTATTATGGATAAGGTTAGTGTGATTAGAGACTTTAGAATGACTAATTTAGCCCCAACCAATTAGCCCTTTCCTAATACTAATAGAATAGGTTAGTGGGGGCATTTTAGACCTTACCATAATAGGACAAATAGCCCCATATGGCCAGCCACTTTGGGAGAGGATAGGCTCAAGTTCATTTCATTATTCTCATCCACACTCTCTCTCTTGTTCTTCCCCAAATTCCTAGAGAGCAATCCCTAGCAATTTCTCCACTAAATCCTTCAATTTCACCACCAAATCTTCTTCTTTCCTTCTCCATTCTAGCCAAGGAGGAAGCTACCCAAGTTTGGGAGGATTCGGAGCTCGTTCGTGTCCTTTTGGAATCTCTACGTGTCGGTGTCACTCCGGGAAGGCTTTTCTTCGATTCGATCTACCGGGAGGTATAAATCCATTCTCCTTTTCATTTCCTCATGCATATAGGTCTATTTTGAACCCATAGGAATGACCCCCATGGTTGTATCTCCATTTGTGTCCATTTCGTGTCCATTTGGAGGTCATAGGAGTGTCCTTTGTGTTGTAGTTGTGTCCATGTGGGAAAATTCCAAATTTGGACACACTATGTGTTGTTGTTATGTATGAATGAATTATTACATGTTTAATCTCATATTTTTATATTGGAGATGTGTTCTATAGTGTCTCATATATATATATTAGTGTAGAGAGTGAGTTCTTGATATATTATGTTATATACTTGTGTTCTTTTGTCTCAAACTACCTAAATCCGTCTTGATTTTTATCCACGTTTTTAATTTCAACTCTAACTTAGAAATGTCATAACTTCTAGCTCAAAGTTCGGTTTAATCTTCCGTTTTTTTAAAAGAAGTGTATTGAAGTTAGCTTTCCAAAAACATGTATTAATAGGCCTAATTCTTTCTGTAACTTTCTAGAAAATTATTTGAGTGTCAGCTGTACGAAAGACAAACGCGTTCTCGGTATTTTCGCGATTCCGGGAGTTTTCGGAAACAAAAACGCGATCCGTTTGAAGTTTCGGAAAGCTAACACATAGATCTATAACATACTTTAATCCTAAATTTTAATTCATGCTGAGATGGTACAGTATTGATTATTAGTAGGAGTTACTATTTGGCATATGCATCTTGTGCACCCTTGTGTGTAATATAATGTTCTATTTGATTTTAACCCATGTTAATGTATATACATTATGTAATTAAATAGAGAATGCAAGCATGAGTAAATGGTTAAATAAATGATGTATGAGGTGTAAGTATCCTATCTAATGTAAGCATGTATAAGTATGGCTTGTGATGAATATGTAGGTTCCATAGTATGTAATGTATGATGCATATAGTGGTGCAAGAGAATAAATGAATGATGAATGAATGCAAGCATGAATGTAATATAATAATAGATGTAATACATGATATGTTAGATGAATAAAATAATATATATATATATGATATATATCCTCTTTATATTAATGTATATATATGGTTGAATGCAAGCATGTAGGAATGCAATTAATATAATGTATGTAAGCAATACATAAATGCATGAATGAAAGAATGATATACAATGCATGCATGAAAGTATATAATGAATGCTAGATATAAATGCAAGGTATATATATAATGATAGATATGAATGCATAATGTATAAATATTGTAAATATAATATCAGATTTTATATGTAGACATAGAACCAATGCATAGCTGATATTTAGATTGAATGTTAGTTTATTTTAGGTTGTTGGAACACTGAAATGTCCATGTAAGCATATATACCTTCCTTTTTCTATTGCCAAGCCAATTTTAGTTTTCAATATAGTGGAATATCTATGAATGTAATGTTAACCTTCAACCCCTTAATTCGAAATGTTAGTTAATTTTCGTATTAGACGATGCATGAGCTGTATGCATATGGGATATTGGCTTAATGGCAGATTTCAGATAACATGGTTTATTTTATGTGGTTAGTTACACCAGTTTATAGGATATCTCACTTTAGTTTATATGTAAATATGGAACTAAACTGAGAATGAACTTCACCCTCTGCACAAGAACACCCCACTCTATATCAACCACCATGCCATGTAACCCTTCTCTAAATGATTGCTATAATATATATAGATTTATGTAAAGTATAGATGCATGTTAGTTATAAATAGTCTCTACTCTAATGTATATAGATGTATACTTGTAGCCATGCATGTTAAGTATAATACATGTGTAATGTAGATGGGTTAGCTTTGTGCCATGTGTAGTGTAAACTCATAACTAGTGTTGATTTCTCTTTTTATGTACACCTCCATGTTCACACACACACATAGCTTTAAATGTTAGTTATTTTCTCTTATATATATATATATATATATATAATATCGAATATGCATGATAGTGATGTATCTTGATGTGTGACTTGTGTTGGCTTGTATAGCCTTGTGATTGGTGTGTGATTACTAGACTAGGCTTGGTTAGGCCTAGTGAGACTTATTAGACTTGCTGGGGTTAGGAGTGGCCTAGTTGACCTAGTTGACTGGTGTAGTTGACTGGAGTTGACCAAGTGTTGACTTTAGTCTATTTTGACCTAGACAGCATACAGACGCATCGTAGATTACATTTATCATCCCATGTATACATCTTGACTTGTGTTGCTCTAACTAGGAGTCAGGTACCTCATCTCGGACAGTACATTTACTTCAGACATTCAGATACCAGGCGAGTACATTCTCTGACCGTTTCATACTTGTCTGGATTTATATTCTTGCTCTAGATTACTGTACTTGATGCTGACACGATTGTTATCACGGATTGGTACTATATGAATCTCCTTATGGGATGTTATCCCCTTGTATTCACTAGATACATATTGTGATGTACGTTTCACTTCCATATTGTATTTATTGAATACCTATATCCTTGTATACTCCTTGTGCATATTGTACTCTCAGTATCACATGAGTCCCAGGGATAGACCATTGTAAACTATTGTATAACATTGTACAACTATTGTATAACATTGTACATCTATTGTATAATATTGTACATCTATTGTATAATATTGTACACTATTGTGCAAGATAACGTAACTGGAGTGGATCCTTATGTTTTGATTGGGGAGGGGGAGTAGAATTGGTTATGTACTCAAATCCTATTGTACAAGATTGTATAACTATTGTATATGTCTATTGTACACCCACGTACAATGGAGTTACCATTGCATTTTCCTAGACCATTTACATAACCATATTGTACTCTAAATTACAGTAGGCTTACAGTTCTTACTTATCATATTTAGATATTTTCTGTTATCAAATCTCTACTGTTTTTTATATACTTCGTTCTTTCAGCGTTTCATGTACCTTACTCTATTGCATGCTTTATATTTCCTAACATGATATGAACTGCGTGAGATGTTTTGTACTCGCTCCCGTCCTGACTGGACCTGTTAAAATTTTTACAGAGGATGATGAGGAACCCTGCACCCTTACGTGGAGTTTGCCTAGTTGACACTCGCGACCTGGGCCCCTGGGGAGGTTCAGGCAGCTGCTCAGGATGATACCTTGTATAGTGTAGATAGGTTAGACTGACATCTCTTTTCATGTTTAACTGTTGTCTTTATTTTCAGAGTTGTATATTTTATAGATGTTGAGACTTGTTATTTATTTCTGCTGTCCCTCAGTTGAGGATTTCTTATCTATTTCCATCGTCCTACATTCTACCTTAGATTGTGATTGAGTTGTACCTCTGTGTTGGCCTCCTTTTGGAGAGTATATTCATGTTATGTAGTTATAATTCATGACCTAGAACAGCATTCTACCGCTGACACTGCGGCGTAGGCTGGGCGTTGTTACGTTCTTATACCCTCACAGTGGGTACGGGTCGTGACATATCTACAGCTGGCATGTTGCGTACTTAGTCCTGTATGATTTTGGGACTAGGGCGTTACATATTTTTGTGGTGACCCATGCAGGTCAAGTTTGCCATTTCAGTTACATGACTGTACCAAACGGGTCTGCAATATAGGATTAGTGTCTAGGATCTCATCCACCTGCTTGACCCTCTTTCTTGACTAAATTTTTTGAATCACTTGTTCAACTCCACTGATCTACATCTTTTTTGAGCTCTTCCTACCGTAATCCTTATTTCCATACTTGATAGGAAGATGACTACACTAGTATATGCCCATAGGTTAAACACATGGCTAGAAGGTGACATTGACAATTAATATGCATTGAGATCTTATTTAAGATATAGAGGCATTTATTTTCTTAGAAATATGAACTTAAGGATTAGTTAATTCCAAGTTGGGTAGCAGCATATTACCGCCATCAAAGGATAAGTTATTTTGATATTACAAGGTGGTATACACAAAAGGATAGCTTGATTGAGAAAACAAATTTTGGATTTTTGAAATTGTGAAATAGTTATGATTTATTGGAGGATGAAATCGATTTGAGAAATATCTAATTTTTTTAAATTGTGACACATATTTACGGTTAAGTTTAAGTTTGGAGTGTAATATGCTAAAGTTATCTCGAGATTTATTAAAGAGTCTTCAATTATAACTTATGGTTTGTAGATGACTAGAGAATATGGAAGCTTAGTAAAAAAAGGGAGAGTTTAAGGTTTTAAATTGAGTCATACGATGTACGATTTATAAGTTTATTAAATTTTGAGTTTGAAGAGATGATGGTAATTTTTTTTAAAAATATTTTGGAAGATATGAAATCGACTTTGAAGGAATCTTTTTTTTCATATGATCAATTATTTATAAAGTTATTTAGATTACGAGTTTAAAGCCTTGATTGTGGATATTTAAATTTTGGTAAAAAAAGATTTAATTTGAGTCACATGATTTGCGATTAATGAAATAGGCTAAGAGTTTATCTCGAGGTACATTTGAGAATTGGAAATTTTAAAAGTGATGGCTTATTATGAAAGTTTAGTTGTGCTACATTAGATATGATGAATGTTATTTAGAATTTATTTAAAGGAAATTAAACTTTAAGTTATGATTAAATATTTGATGGAGTATCTTGAGATTTTATTTAAAATTTTTTGAGGAACTTGAAATTTGAAATTTGATCATATATTGGTAGAGGACCAAGAAGCAAGCAAGTCACCCTAATGGGATACAAGTATTCCTCATTAATTGCCATGATAGTTGTATATACTTGAGTGTAGTTAAGTCATCTGCCAAACTATGTGAAGATATCTCAATCTTGACATACTCGACTTTCCCTCAAATCTAGACCTTTATTCGTGATAGACTAATCGTTGACACTTAGAAATAAATAGAATCATTCCCTTGACCATACCCTTATCTAAGAGACTATCTTCTCTCTAGAAATTGTCTCCCTAACTTACCTTGCCTTAATCTATGAGATTCCTAAATTATCTTATTTCGTGCTTTAACTTGGTCATTTATTTTGTGTGTTAATCATTATCTCATGAACTCCCACTTTCTATTTTAATTTCTTTTATGTCCTTTACCGTGACTTGGATATTTGGAGCACAACACAAGACTTTTCTCTCTAACAAATTCTATATGTAAAACCTAGACGAGCCCACCTTCATATAGGTATATCACGTGCCACTAAAACACGTCTCCTTGTACTCTATTTTTTGATATGACTTTCCAGTCAAATGGCTAAGCTATAACCTCTACCATGACACCAGTTACTTTCAGACTTGAATTAGAGGTCCAACGTTGACTCAATTCTTTCAACCCGATATGTGATGATGTTCTACTTGATTTCCTTTAATGCTTAATTTTGTGCCTTACCTTGATTGCTTAACTCACTATCCCATCGCACTACTAGTTTAACTCTTGTAAGTTGGGTAGAATACCTCACGACCTAACCAATAGTTTTGTGGACCACATTCATAGGTTCACTTGGACCATAGAATTCAGTAGACCCTAACTTATCTAGTCAACCAAGCCGACTGTATAGGCCCAAACTTTGGGCAAGGCTTGATTTTTAAAGAATCTTGGACTATTTAATTTCCTTTATCATGGTCCCTTACTTATACTTTGACTATTTTTTAAATGCTAACTTTGCATAAATTTTGCAAGCTTATTTTCTTATCAAGCTTTATCATGACAAGTTTTATTGGGTCGCTCCCACTAACATACTGTCTAATCAGAACCGGTGCATGATAGTCTGATCAACCTATTGCCCTTGATTCGCTTTTCATATATTATTCTACGCGTATAGAGACATAGTCAAACTTGCCCCTAGAGTCTCATCCGTGACTGCCTTGACAATTCTACTTGAAGTATTCAATCGTCGTTGAAACCCATATTGGTATTCAAAACATATTCCTTGAACTCTTGCTGGTCTTCGTCTTTTACTTATTCTAGACATGCCTTGTACTTGATAAGTAAGCCAAACTATTCTCCTATGACCGTGATATTTGCATATACGCGATGATAGTTAGCCACTGACCAACCAATGTAACTATATCCCCGTCTCGAGTTACTCGCCCTTTTTCCTCGACCCTAGACTCATTTTCGCGACCTTCTTCGAACTTGAGAAGGATTCAAACCTAAACCTAGACGACTATATTCTCTCAATTGATTGCCCTTAATCTAGTCGATCCCTTGTTTCCTTATTCTATGTCGTATCATGATTATACTTTAACCCTTAATTCTTCCTTATTTTATTGTGTTAACTACCAATCCTCATTCAGTTTCGTAGCCGTCATGTATTTTTCGTAGATAATGAGAACATGACTTACGAATTGCATGTCGAACATCATTATTTGCCTCGTTCAATAATCTGATCTTATCTCCCCTATCTTCTCAACCCTACAAATTCCTAAATTTCGAGGACAAAATTCTTATAAGTTGGGTAGGATGTAAATCCTCTAATTTTCTACTTTATTTTTTTTATAAATTGCGTATTTAAAATTTTTACTTGGTATTTGTACGTCGCATAATCGTATTATACGTCACGTACGAATTTGCCGTATGGGATGTCGCTTACGAGTTCGCATTTTCGTATGTCTCGTCGAGTGCGAATATGTGCGAGGTACATATTTTTGTAAAAACATTTTTATTTAAAAAAATCTTGGTTTTACAAATAATATATAATAAATATTTTTGATTACTTAAAGTTGTAAAATGCATCGCATTTGGAATTTCCAAAAGTTTATTTTAAATCATGGAAGTTTATATAAATAGTAATTTAAAATGAGGTTTTATGCAAATGTTCATTTTATACAAGACATATAAATTTATTTTATTTTGAAATTTATTTAATATTAATATTTTATTATCCGAAAAATTATTTTAAAATATTGTTTTGGTTTAAATTTAATTAATTATGATAAATTATATTGGAAAATCTTTTATTCTAATGGAGTTTAAATTTAATGGAGAGTTTATCAATGATTTAAATTTGGATTGGAACGATTTAAAGTTTAAAATCGAATTTAATTTAATTTATATTATCTATTGGGGTTTTAATCAAATCCCAATCCTTATCCTAATGGGAATTCCCACCTCCTATATATAGGAGAGGTACTCCTCCATATTTTCCACCACATTCAGATGTGCATCGTGTCTGTGATGACCAAATTCTTATTCGATCCCTTTACATTCATCCACCTCGTGTCGGGACACACCCCCGACACGACAAAACCCCCGTCTCCGTCCTCCTCCATGTAGCCCGACACCACTGTCCCCCGTATCAGCCACATCGGCACCTCCCCACCCCGTCACCAGTACCAAGCAAGGTCGGTCACCACCATCACCACAATAACCGCCGCCATCTTCGTCACCACCACCACCATCCCAACAGTACCCCCACACCACCGTCGCCACCACTTTTCACCTTCCCCCGCCACCATACACCCCTGCCACCATAGCCACCACCATCTTCGTCACCCTCGCCACCACCAACAGAACTCCGCCACCGTCCCGAACTAATCCAGCCCCAGTAGTCACCACCACCCGCACATACAACCAGCACCACCACCAAGAAAAACAAAAAAATTAAAGAAAACTAAAAATAACTCACCTCCGCCGTGCCTACGCCTCGCCGTGCGCCGTAGCCGCACGAGCTCGGTGGAGCCCCGTTTCCGTCGCTTCCTCTTTCCCCAAATTCAGCGTCTCCTCCCCCCCGGACCACTGCCCCCAGCCTTCCGCAGCGTCGCACCCGCGCCGTGGCCGGTCCGCCTCCAACTAATTCCTTTCCTCCGGCCGACCGTCCGTGTGTCGGGCCGAGCACTGCGCGGGCAACCCTCTTCCTCCGCCTGGCAGCGCCAGAGCCGCGCGTGCCCTATATCAGCCGCCGCGCGTGAGCGCCAACTCTACCCCGGGTCCGACCGTAGGCCAGGGACCCTCTTCCCTCTCGGCCGCAGCCCTCGCACCAGACCCGGTCAGCGAGGCACGACACTTCGTCTTGCGCGCGATGCCGGAGCCGCCCCTAGCCGCTCTCCTGTGCGAGCCGCCTCCGACTTCGCCTCCACTCGTGGACGGCTCCGAACGCGCCGCCGCGTTCCCCGTGACCCTCATCGTAGCTGCGTCACCGCCGCTGCCTCACGATCGCCGGCCCCGAGTCCCCTCCGGTAATCCCTTCTCCCACTCCGCTCTTTCCCTCTCTCGACTCTCTCTCTCTCCCTCCTTCTGTTCCTCTCTCATTCTTATTCTTTTTCTAAAAGAGGAATTTTAAGAGCAGCTACTGCTGCTCTGATATATTACAGTATATTTAATATTATTATATTTGTGTTATTTATTTATTCATTTATTTTTACCAATTGTATATTGTATACAAAATGACAGTAATATTATTATCACTATTGTTTAATATATATATATATATATATATATATATATATATATATATATATATATATATATAATTACTACTCTTATGATATGGGTATTAGTATCATTAGATTTTATTATTAAAAATAATACTATTAGTGTTGTGTTATTAATAATTGTATTATTTTGGGAATTATCAAATATATATTAAAATTTGTTTTATCAAAAGATAGTTTTCTACCGAAAAGATTTATTTAGACACACGAAGAATTTTAGTCCAAAACAATTTTTGCTTTCAACCATTTTTCAAAAATTATTTTAACTAGTAAAAAGGGGTTTTTGAAATTATAAATGATTTCGAGCATTTTCAATAATTGTCTAAATTATCAATACTAATAAGATACAGGTTATCTTCCTAGTAATTCTATTTTTGGTAAACTTATAGTTTTAGCCTAAATCGATTTTTCCACATTTTCAAATATTTGTCAAATTTTTTTTATATTTTTTTACTAGTAAACATGGTTTTCAAGTATTATACGTATTTTCTAAGAAATAGTATATGTATTCTTTACACAAATTTCCTCAATTATCTTGATTATGACTGATCATCTTTTCTATTTCCACGGGACTTTGGACCTCTGCACATTGATCATAGCTATTGGACAATCAGGACTTGTTGGAACATCGCACTACCAGGCGACGCACCAGGCAAGATACCTTGCCATCTTGTACTTATATTTGATTCATGATATTTTATATGTTTCTAGTGTTTTACATTAGTAAGAGTGTGTCCAAGTATGACTTGGGTGCATCGATATGTATATCGATGTTTGTGTGGGTGCGTGTGTGTGTGGACCATATGTGGTAGCTGACTTTCACGATGTGTTGAAGTTATACTTCATAACTTTTTTGACCTGTTGACACGTATCATACACGACACATGAGTGAGGATCATAGAGTCGGCACGAACCTACGTATTCGACTTGCTACCGATACGGGCGGTTCGTGTGTCGGTTCATTTATGGATTAGCGGAGTCTAGATAGCAACTTGCATAGAGATATGGATCGTCAAGCCATGGATATGACTTGTGTGATACATGGACGGGAAAAAACTACTGGGACGTATGAGCTAGCCCACAGCCTTCTAGTTGCCCGGTTATGGGTTCATGGTTTCCCTGTTATGGGTGTATCGCTAGAGGATATATCCATTGCACGGCCCTGACCACGCGTCAGATACGGTCAGGAGGTATGCTAGCGATGCAAAGTATGGACTAGGGGATATATCCATTGCACAGCCCTGACCATGCGTCAGATACGGTCAGAAACGTATACTAGTTCATACGAAAGCCTCTAGTGGATGCTATGCTTTATTCCTACCCACTTATACGTTCCAGTATAGTTTTCGACTTGCATTACACCTAGATGGTTAGGTTCCATTGTGTTGGAGCATGTGATCTTTTCTTTGTCATGTTTCATTTACAGTTCATTATGGTATTGTTTTTATGTGTTTTGTTACGTCCCTCTGAGGACCTGGTGATCTCTCCAGGTATGTGCCTTCATGATTTTCTGTAGGTGTTCTAGCCAAGGCCGTGATCTTCTCCATTTCCCGAAGATGATTGCTCTTGGTTCGTTTTGTCATTTTGTCGATCGCTTTCTTGTACATTTATTTCATTGAGATAGTTGGTAGTGGAATTTGTCTCCGCTCAACGATTGTATCATAACTATTCAAGTTGATTCTATTTTATTCTTTATATATATTTGTGGATGAGATTTAGCATGTCTTGGTTCTCTAAATTTTACAGCTTATGTATCTATACGAGGATTCCATACATTGGAGTATTCTTCGTATATCTACAACTGGCATGTTGCGTACTTAGTCCTATATAATTTTGGGACTGGGGCGTTATATATATATATATATACATATATATATATATATATATAATGGATAAAATGTTTTCAAATAGTTAAACATTTTAGTTATGCTTGTTCCCATAAATCATAAGATGCGACTAATATAGTCGTTCCTATTTCTTGATTCAAGTATCGTGTCGGGCTCTAATTTTGGGCTTCTACACACAAGCTAGGCTATTTGGAATATTCTGGACTCAATAGAACCGTCTATGACGTCGTTTGGGACCATCTTGTGGATTCACTTGTACTTTTCGAGGCGGAGAAATACTCGAGTGGACATGTAAATATTCCCAAACATACTAGAATCACCCTTACTGGTCTATTCTGGAGTGATAGCAGTCGCACACTTGCCAAGTGTGCGATGAATCATATTTATCCCTAGCCGTTTACATGTCGAAAGCAGTATTTCAAAACACTCTGGTTAGTGTCTTGTACTGGTCTCACACTGGAACCACACTTGATTCATATTGTACACTCTAGAATCACATCACACTGCTCTAGTTCAGTTATTTCTATTTACAGGTTTCACTGCCATGCTCTCTTGTTTTATTGTATTTACTTTCCTTGTCCTAAAATTTTGTTCTGTTTCAATTTATGTCTCAAACTTTCCATGATTCATCAAGTATTACTGTCTAAATGCTTTATTGTCTTTGTCATTTATTTGGAACTGCTAGAGGAGATGTGCTCGTTCCAATCCTGACTGGATATATTTTTTAGTTGACGAGCTTGCATATACATGTCCTACTTATTACTGTGCCCCGGAGACCCAAGGAGTTGCTCCCCCAGCAGAGTAGTATAACCTTCCTAGGTGGGTTTTTGTTAGATAGTATCACTATTGTTGGATCTGTCTCCAGCCTTGATATTCCTGAGACTTGTTATATTATTCGGGTTATGTACTTATTTATAGATTTTTAGACTCTGTTGTATTTGACTTGTGACATTAAACTCTATTCATCATTTCACCTTCTTTCTATTCGTGCTATCATCTTACTTAGATGTCTATGATTAAGTTTATATTCTAGATTATATATTATTCCTCCGTGCGGAGATGTCAGGTTATTCCATATCTGTTAGATGTAGATATTACAGATGACCTATACAGCATTCTACCGTTGATACTGCGGCGTAGGCTGGACGTACCCACGTACTCGTGCCCCTAAACCTGGTGCGGGTCGTAACAAGGATTTATCATATGATTTTGGAGTGGATTGGTTAGAGTAATTTAGTTTAGGGGCTTTGGCACAGTGTACTGTTCATACTAAGCTGTCCACTCAATATTATTGTTCAGTCCTCCTTACTGTGTTTAGTCTTAATTTTTGACTGTGCAGTCCGGATTACTCCTTTGCATCAACCCACATGATGTTGGTCACTCCTCCATGCTATATGTTCTGTCTATTGAAATCAAAGACTGCAATCCCTTGTTTAGTTCAGGTTGTATCTCCATAGCAGGTTCAGTCCCTTATCCATCTTATATCTGTGCTTCCATTCGGGATACGTTTGTTCCAGTTTGTGTATCATTCATGCTAATTGCATACCCTGTTTTTCATTCAGTTGGATTAGCCCTTAAACATATATATGTTTTGTCCTTTCTAACTCAATGTCCAGAACTTGCTTTAGTTCTGTCCTGCACATTATTTCATGTTCAGTCCTTTTTACCTATTCATGTTCGGTCCAAACATTTGGTAGTGAAGTGTCAGACCATATATGTTGATACCCTTTTCTCTTAGCTGTTAAGGTTGTGGAGGAGGGACTTGTATTGTATCATTCCTTAAATTGGACATGGTATCAGTTGTTATTATCCAGATGTTAGTCCCATACTTGGCATTCAGTCCCTGTAAACCTGTGACTAACCCATTTGGTATTAGTTCTGTCCCCTTGAACATTGTTGCAGTCCACTTGCTCTGTTCATTCATTAGTATACAGGTTATAGTCCCAATTCCATTCGATATTCAGCTCATCTCTACTGTCTATTTGAAGTTCACTCTTAAACAAAACCTTCATACCATCATTTGTTCAGTGGTTCAGTTCAGTTCTGTCACGACCCGTACCCTGTTTAGGGGCACGAGCACGTGTGTATGTCCAGCCTACGCCGCAGTATCAGCGGTAGAATGCTGTAAAGGTCATCTAGAATATATAGAATCTAAGACACAATAATATAACCTGTCATCTCCGTATGGAGGAATATAATCACCACTCAATCACATAAATCTAAGGAAAATAAGCACGATAATAAAGATAAGGATAAAGATGAAGTAAATAGTCTGAAATAGTGCCAAGCCACAATCACAAGTTCAGAATCCAAGACATAAAACAATATCCCAAATAAATACTATAAGTCTCAAAGTATCAAACTGGAATGTAATCTAGACAAAATCTAGGTAAACTAGGTCACTACTGGCGGTGCGTCCTCTACGAGCACCGGGTCCATAGGCTGGTCCTGGTCGTAGGCTCCATCTATGCCAAACCTGTAGTAGGTCGGGCAATCTGCATCTAAATCCTCTGAAAAACAACGGGAGTTATCCTGTCAGGATATGAGCAAGTACAAATACTAACAGCAGTTCCATGTGAATTGACAAATACTATAAGAGACAATTATAATGAAATACAAGATGAAATATCAATACTGAAAGTAAAACGGTACAAGAGAACTGGATATCATGTCATGTGTGAGATATAAGATAAAAACTGGAATATAAATAGTGGAAAGTAATCTGAGGTATGATGTAAACATAAAAAGAAAAAAGCTATGAGATATTAGAGCGTTATGTAATCGACTTGGGTCAAGATCAGGCTGTTTTATTCGACCGGCTATGCACAGGTAGTATAATAGTGTAGGGATCAAGCCAGCCAAAATAGAAAGCTATGCACACGTAGTAAAAGGTCATGCTACACCCTACGTGTGGTGAGGGTGGAGCTATGCACAAGTAATAAACAAATAGGGTAATGATCACAAAACCTCTAATAACTCTCCATCCCCGAGTAGAATAATGAATCCAGACATGACAGATCATGACATGGGATTCGAAGAGCAGGGGGCCAGCCTACTCCCAAATCGGTGTCTATACAAGTACATGAAACAATATCGAACAATGTACTCATATACCAGGTAAACCAGGTATGACATCTCATGACGAGATTCATGTATACTTGTCCGTGTATCCTCGTATCGAGAATCAAGTATAACACTACAACTGAATCATATATAGTAGATATCAAAGCAATGAAAACTATCAGAGATTGTACTTGTGTGTTGTCCTGAGCTGGGAAAATCGAAACTACAACCCATTCAATGAGCCACGAACAGTCAACTCGCACAACAGTCTCCTAATGCTGAAACAGACATTACCAAAGTTCTCAGAATGGTCAAATTAGCTAGAAATGCCTATCCATAAATCCAATTCTGGATACAGGAACAAAACGGTAATTTTGGGTCAAAAATAATGTCCGCCATTGGACCCACTTTACACCAAAAAATGTGCCAGAATCTAGTCTCAAAAGTCATCAAACTATATGTCTATAGGCCTGATTTGACGAGACGAATCCAACCGTATGTCCAAAGTTGGATTCCGGTGGGCCGTGCACAAATTTGCCTGTTGGATCGGGTCACGGGCCCGCCAAAATGGCATTCCGGTCGACCTTCTCAGAATCGGACCAAACTTGGCATACAGGACCAGAAAAATGATATGGTTCTATTGGCACAAGTTTCATCTCGATATGACGAACATGTATAAGGTAATTAACAAATATACAAAAAGGCCGATACGGTAAATTTTGACGGATACGCATCAAATTCGTCGGGCACACACGACCAATTTGAATTCCGTCAAAACCCACACGTCCACAAAGTCGATACGCACCTTTTGATACTTTCGGTTCGCGACCACGTCGCCCGGATGGACGGAACAGATGGCGTATCGGGACAATTTTTCTAAAAATTTAGTTTTAAAAACTAGTTTTTTCTCCAACTTCAGCAACCAATAACTTTCTGTACAGTGCATGAAAAATAATTCTACAAAAAGGGGTTTAAAGCCCTCTAGGTTGTCTACAAGTCTCTTTAAACCGATTTTGAAAAATCGCAACACGCTGGTCGTAAATCGGCCACAAAGTTGGGTTTCGGGTCAGTTTCTAATGTCCAATAAATCAAGTTCTTCTCGATTTTGGAACTCATTTTTTGTCTCACATGATGCGAATCGGCATGAACTATTTGAAGGAAATTAAAGGTGTATATGTTTTGAACATACTAGAAGAAACGGATCGTGAAACGATCGAGCGAGGAAAGAGAAATTCGCTCACGAAGTTGGGTCGACGACTGTTGCCGCTGCTGTCTTGGCACGCGCGCTTGCTCTTCTCCGGAGATGTATGGCCGACCTTCGGCGTGTCAGAGGCGTCAGGGTCGACGTCGGGGTGAGCGCTAGGTTGGGGGTGACGGCTAGGGTTTGGGTTTTGTAAAATAAATCTCTCTCTCTCTCTGTAACACACACACACACACACACACACACACATATATATATATATCTGCTGTGTAACGTGGGGGTGTGTGTGTGTTTATGTTTTTTTTTATTATTTCTTTTTTTCTTTCTTTCTTTCTTTAACCTTTATATATATATATATATATATATATATATATATATATATATATATATATATATATATATATATATATATTTTTTTTTTTTTTTTATTTTTTTTTTATTTTTTTTTGACACACACACACACACAAAAAAAAAATATATATATATATATAGACACACACACACACACACATACATACATACATACATACATACATACATACATACATACATACATACATACATACATACATACATACATACATACATATATATTTACACAAATATGTATATATTCATTTATATAAAATAAACCCATTAATATTCTCCCCTTTATACATATATATATATATATATATATATATATATATATATATATATATATATATATATATATATATATATATATATATATATATATATATATATATATATATATATATATATATATATATATATATAATCAGAATTTATTTATAAACAAAAACTAAATATTTTATTTTATATATTTATTAAATATATTAAAGCTTTTATAAATAAAAACTCTATCAATAAAATACCTATTTAACTAATAATATAAAAACACTAACAATAATATTTAAATAATATTAAAATATTAAAATATTGTAAATGACTATATTAGCCCTATTCAGGAAAGTGGGGGTGACAAATCTACCCTCCTAAATAAAATTGTCCTCGAAATTAGAGCAAACTAGCACAAATCACGCAAGCAATTAACTAGGAGCATAATACGTCAAGGCTCGAAGAGATAAGGGTAACACTTCTGCATCTCGTCCTCTCTCTCCCAGGTAGACTCACTTGGAGAGTGATGCCTGCAAGCGACACGAACCAAGGTATAACTTGGTTCTGAAGCACCTTCTCTCGACGATCCAGAATCTCCACAGGCTGCTCTGGATAGCGGAGAGTAGGCCCCACCTGTAACTCGGAGTGATCCAATACGTGACTAGGGTCTACCACGTATCGCCTTAACTGCGACACATGGAACATGTTATAAACTCCCTCGAGCGTAGGCGACAAGTCTAGTCGATAGGCCTCTCCACCGACCCTTCCAAAAATAGTAAAAGGTCCGATGAAACGCGGACTAAGCTTCCCGCCTCGACCAAAACGAATCGTGCCCCGTGTTGGAGAAATCCTCAGTAACACCATATCACCAACCTAGACACAAGATAAGACTCAATACAAGATTCTAAAGTAAACAATCACAAGTAAACACAAACAAAAAACCGATACTAACCTCGAACTCTAACGGTCTCCGGTAGCTATCGGCCCAATGCTGCTGTCTTTTCTGAGCCACTCGAAGTCTATCCCTGATCAACTTAACCTTCTCTGCTGCATCCACCACCATATCCGGACCAAGCAAAATTCTTTCACCAACATCGTCCCATGACAAAAGAGTGCGACATCTCCGTCCGTATAAAGCCTCAAATGGTGACATCTCTATACTGGCCTGATAACTATTGTTGTAAGCAAACTCTACCAGGTGGAGATGGTCCTCCCAAGAACCCCCGAAATCTAACACACAAGTGCGAAGCATATCCTCGAGTGTCTGGATGGTCCTTTCCGACTGACCGTCTGTCTGGAGGTGATACGCGGTACTGAACTTGAGTTGGGTGCCCAAGCTAGTATGCAAACTCCTCAAGAAGTGGAAAGTGAAACAACTATCCCGATCCGAGACTATGCTCACCGGAACTTCCTACATTCTGACTATCTACCGCACGTACATCTCTGCCAGCTTCTCCGTAGATAGTCCCACCTTGAAAGACAAAAAGTGGGCCGATTTGGTCAATCTATCAATGATGACCCAAATTACGTCTTTCCCTCCTTAAGATTGTGGAAGCCCAGATACAAAGTCCATAGTGATATGCTTCCACTTCCATTCTGGAATGGGTAGTGGCTGAAGCAGACCACCTGGCCTCTGTCTCTCGGCTTTTACCTGCTGGCGCACCAAGCATGGAGATACAAACTGAGCTACCTCTCGCTTCATACCATACCACCATACGTGCTCCCTCAGGTCTCTGTACATCTTGTTGGATCCAGGATGCATGGAGTACTGAGAATGATGCGCTTCCTGAATAACCTTCACCCCAGGCTCTCCACTCGGAACGCACAATCTAGTACCGTGCCTCACCGACCCATCTTTGGATATAGAAAAATCGTCAAGCAATTCTGCTTGCACCTGCTCCCTGATGCTCCTCAGGGCCACATCCTCAAACTGTGTTGATATGACCCTGTCCATCAACGCAGATTGAATCTGTAAACCCCATATATGAATCTCCATGCTCAGAACGATCACCTCGATACCCAACCTTTCCAGATCAGCCAATAGATGACGATCTGCCGCCAAATACATAGCGACTAGATACCTGTTCAAGGCATCTGCAACTACGTTGGCCTTTCCTGGATGGTACTATAACTAGATATCGAACTCCTTCTTCAGTTCAAGCCACCTCCTCTGCCTCATCTTCAATTCCTTCTGGGTGAACACGTACTTCAAGCTCTTGTGATCCGTAAAGATCTTAACTTACTGGCACACTCTATCCAGGATACTATACTACACTTATGGGATAGTACCTTCTATTGTCTTCCTCAAATGAATGCGGGTAAATAAGTAGCGTACGGGGCTCAGTTGAATGGGACACAAGTGTCATATAGGTAGTAGGCTTAATGTGGATCGTGTCCATATTTTGGGTCAACAAGTTTTGGTCAAAATGGTGCCTCCAATTCGAGTCGGAAATAAAAGTGACTTCGTAGGGTGAATCAAGATTGGACCTTATGTCAGAAAAGTTGTGTGATAAAATGAAGCACAAGATGGTGTGTCTGAGTGGGACACAAAGGTCATGGGCGTAGGGTATCTTGTCTAGATCATACATATGAAGTTGGTTTTGAGAAAACAACTAGTCTTGTGCTCCTAAATTAAAATTCATAGCAATGTGCATATGATAATCATAAATAAAACTGGAAATGGTCAATGGCCTAAATTTATCCTAAAGTTGTGCGATACAAAGATAGTACAAGAGAACGAATTTGAGGGGGACATGATATATCAAAATGAAGATAATTTTGTCTACTACAAACTCGTGAAGGAAGTTTCCAGAGATTAACATCTCTGACGCTCCAGAAATCAAAGTTACAGAAGAACATTCATCTATGTAGGATACTCTCTCTAGGGTGTCTACCCAAGTCTTGACGCCGTCTACACATGGTACTAACTCATCTATATGATACTTGGATGATACTTCTATACTAGGTTACTCATGTCCCTCCTCTAACTAGTCACTTAAAATATTGGTGCATAAACCTCTATAACACTTGAAATACTCTGGCTATTGCTGCTAGGGTACTCCTCCTATTCTGGCACCTGGTACAACTCCTACCTTAACACTCATTAATCACTATAAGGTTCTCATCTATATTTAATTATCAACAATCATATACAGTACTTTCTAACCATATTCTAAACTATTAACACAATTACTCAAGGACACAGACCAATTGCAAATCACCAAGCCATCACACTACGAAGAACCTATAATGAAATGAGAATCTACAAGGACCTGGACTAAAGAACCGAAAGTATCCTTACTCCTAAGCTAATTGAGGCTAGAACAGAATCTATAATAATAGAAGTGAAATGATGAGATGACATGTTAGGACCCTTCTTAAGATGCAATCTGATAATCATACACGTCTGTCCTAAATCATGATACTCAGAATCCTCACCACGCCAGTAAGCAAGGCTGCGATAAACGATAGATTCCATAACTAGGTATGCACCTCTATAATTATATCGTCTGGAATCCTCGCCACGTCGACTAGTATAGCTGCAAGAAATCTCAAATCTCATGACCAAGATATGTATATCCGAAGTCAGGTCTCTACATTTTCGCCATGCCGACTAATATAGCTGCGATAAACTCCAGGTTCCATAACCAAGTAGACGTTTACCTTCCCTATTATTCCCGTCAACATATGTTATCAGAAGATACCGTAATTCAGGCCATAAAATTCATCTCAATATAACAATCAAAATCAACGATGATCCATCAAAATCAAATTCCATAACAAAGAGCAAGGGTGAACAGAAACAAGAGAAAAGGATTTCAAATTGACGTTCAACCAAGATTCTCAAGGGTCGTCCCAGGAATCTCTCAAAAGTCCTAAGCAAAGAGATCAATATGTCACATGATAAGATATCGTCAAGGAAGGACAATTTATTTTGAAATGCAAGAAGAGTTTGTCATGGTAATCAAAAGATCAGAATTTTCCTAATATGTGATTGAGTAACTCCTATCATAACCTAGAACCTATATCCTAACAGCAGGCTCGTAATTATGTAGCACCCCTTCACGAAAATTTTGGAACTATTTTATTATTATTTATTGGAATGGTGTTTTTAGGTTTTATAAATAATTAATTCGTTAATTATTATGGTAGATGATTTTAGTCATAAGTTAGGAGTTGGAATACAAGACTAGGAATTATGGTACGGATGGTGCAGTGACGTGCTTTGACTAGAGTTTAGATATGGTAGGGGCAGGCCGAGCCATAAGTGATGTCCTAACTAGGAAAACCAGGCCAAGTTGTGACATGACCATTAAAAATAGTTTAATTATTCATTATTATTTGACATTTAAATGATCCGATTGTACCAGACTGGTCCGGACTGGACCCAGACTGGACCCGGAATGGACCAAGCCTATGTAATCATGCAGCACGTCCAAGGACATTCGTGTTGAGGGAATTTGGTATGAGGGTGTTGTATTTCATTTTAATGATTTAACGAATATTTTCTAGTATTCGAAATTAGATATTATAATTATCCTTATTTAGTTGATATTCAATGACATTGTTATAAAACAGGTCCTTGTACAATTTAGGATTTTTAGACTGTACATGATGGTATATACACCATTATTGGTTTATTGCATTTCGTTATTATTATTATTATTTTATTGAGGTTATATAATATTAATATTATTATTGTGGTTATTAAATAAAAATTATTTACTATTATTAGAATCACCATTTATTTCTTTAACAAAAGATATATGTGTATATATAAATGGATAATATATATGTGTGGATGTATAGATAAATATAGGTGAGTGAATAAATAAATATATATATGTGTATTATGTGTTAAAAAGAAAAACGAAAAGGAAAAGAATAAAAGAAAATAATAAGAAGCATTAAGCAGTGGCAGCCCAGCCCACTGCGACCCAACCGAGCTCCCCCGCGAGCTAAGTCCCCAACCCCCTGTAGAAAACGAAACAATGATATATATATATATATATATATATATATCCGTATATATATAATAGAGAGAGCGTGAACGAAAGATAACGTGAGGCAAACCCTAAACCTAGGCGCGCGCCGTGACACAGGCCGAGCCCCCAGCCCTGGGCACCGCCGCGCGCGGCCATGGGCTGGCCAGGCCGCGCCAGAGCGCGCGGAATGCACCGGCAGCGACAGCAGCAGGGTGCTGCGAGGAGCCGAACTTCGTGTCGTTGGTTCTTCCACCACGTTCGTTCGTTTCACGAACGAATTTCTCCGGTATGTCGAATACCTAACCGACTTTTTTTCCTTTCAGATAGTTTGTTTTATTTCGCTTTGTACGCGACGGAAAACGAGTCCCAAAACCGAGAAAAATCTCAATTTTTGGAATTTAGAAACTGTCCCGAAACCCAAAGTTGGTGGTCGATTTACGACAAGAATATTATGAAACTTGGAAAATGGCATGAATGACCTTGTAGACAACATAACCGAGATGGAGACCCTATTTTTAGTTTAATTTCTAGTCGATTATTTTCTGTTAAAAGTCAATTCAAAAATCAGGAAAAACTTGGCAAAAACTATTTTGAAAACTAGAAATTCTTCCGATCCAACGTGCGTCCTACCAATCCGGGCGACATGGTCGCGAACCGAAAGCATCGAAAGTTGCGTAACGGCTTCATGGTCGTGTGGGCTTTGACGAAATTCAAATTGGTCGCGTGTGCGCGACGAATTTGATGCGTATCCGTCGAAATTTACCGTATCGGCCTCTGTGCAAATTTTTTAATTATTTTGTGCACGTTCGTCAGATCGAGGCAAAACTTGCGCCAACAGAACCGTATCATTTTTTTGGTCCTGTATGCCAAGTTTGGTCTAATTCCGAGATAGTTGAATCGGAACGCCGTTTTGCGGGCCCCACGGTCCGACTCAACGGCCGATTTTGTGCACGGCTCGCCGGAATCCAACTTTTGACATACGGTTGGATTCGTATCGTAAAACTGGACCTTTTGACATATAATTTGATGACTTTAGAGATCGTTGACTTCGGCACACTTTTCGGTGCAAAGCGGGTCCAACGACGGACACTGTTTTGACCCGAAATTACCGTTTTGCCCCTGTGTCCAGAATTGGACTTAAGGACAGGCAATCCTAGCTAATTTGACTATTCTGAGAATGTTGGTAATGTTTATTTCAGCATCTGAAGACTTTTTGCATGTGTTGACTTTAGTGACTCATCTGATGTGGTTGTACTATCGGTTTCTCTAGCTAAGGACCTCAGGCAAGTGCACTTTCTGATTGCTTTCGATTCATAGTAGTCTTTTTATTTCATGTCTATACATATATCTTGCTGCTTGTTGACACGCTCGTCACACGGAGTAGTCGAGAGAGGAAATATCTTAGTAGACATGTGGACTACCCAGAACTATCCCATGAGTCTATTCTTGAATAATAGCAGCTGCACACGACACGTGCAGGGTGCCGGATTTACCCCCTAGCCGTTCACATGTCGAAAAGGATATTTCACACCACATAGGTAGATGTCTTTTATTTATTTTTTCTTTTCTTCTCCATCGTGCCATGTCATTAGTACTTTCCAGTTTTCGTATCTCATATGTTATTTTCATGTCTTGTTAATTCTATTGTGTTTTCGCATTGCCGTCGGTTTGTGTACTTGTTCCATTCCTGATTAGAAACCAATATTTTTCAGGTTTAGCCGCGATCACTCTTAGCATTGGGAAGGCTTGGGTATGCTGAGGTCAACCTAGAAATAGAAAGCAATTGTATCAATTTCAGTAATTATAAAATCTTGTATTTTCTTTAATTATAAATGTTGTAAATGTTGTAATAAATTTAGAAATATGAATGAGCAGTAAATGTTATATTTTGAGCATTTATTTTTTATGGGCTTGACAGCGTTCTACCGTCAACTCTGTGGCGTAGGCTGGCTTGGACAAGTCTCGTATCCGAAAAGACGGGTACAGGTCGTGACAAGTTTTTGTGGTGGCCCATACAGGTCAGTTTTTACAAAAGATTACAAACTCGTGATGGTACTTAAGTTAGTTGTACCATTGCGAGCCTGTGCCCAGAAAATGCTCATTCACAATTAGGATTAAAATAATTTAGGAGAATAATTAGGACTAGGAGTCCCTTGTTCAAATTGACCGTTGGGTAGTTAAGGTTATTAGATAGGCCATGCAATTTAGATAGCTTGATAGATCCCTATAGGTACACTATACTTTTGATATGACAATGTGATACAATATGGATATATTATTCACTTGGTTAATTAGGATTACCTAGAATTAAGGCGTTAATTTTGATAAACTGTTCAATTTTCTTATTTAGATATAAATCTTATATCATAAGTTAGAATCGTCTGTTTTAAAAATTCTAATTTGCTGTAAGAAATTGGTTTATAATTTCTGCTATTCACATACAAATCTCGAGGTAGATTGATTTGAGATTTTCCTCAACCATTGGATTGCATATGAAATGGATACTAGAATGTTTGTATTTCTTTCGTATTTAGTTATTTCCTCCATGTTAAATCTTTTAATTTAAGTGTTGTGACTGATAGGACAAATACCTACACTTTATTTTTAGTCAACTTGTTAAATCTCTAGAAGCTCATGAATTCTTACAGATATAGTTAAAAGAATGTTAGTTAACTAATAATGGTTAGACAGCAGCGCACTGTCGTCAATTATTTGAGAGTAGAGAATGTGGGTTCACTGCAGCCAGCAGCGCACTGGCGAGGCACAACCCATAGAATTAAGATCATTTCGATGAATTGTAGTTTATGGAACATTGCTAAAACTATGTCCTCGTTGACCTCTTTAAATATTAAGATACCCTTGTGTCAATGTAAGGTAGAGTACAGATAGCCCATCACAATTGAATCATGGAACCAAGGGTTTGCCACAACCAGAGTATACGGGCGAGGCATAATTCTCGGTAGAATGATTTCAGACGTGATTACAAGTTTAGGATATTATAGAGGATAGGAAAGTGCCATGTATGCCCTCTAAGATCCAAGGCCAATACTAGTAGAAGTTCTGTAGCATGTCTCCCAACCTTGTATTATGTGGTCATTGTGATCTATTGACGAGGTAATTGACTGACACTAATAGGTTTACTTAAAATATAGAATTTAGAAGTCCTTAACCCATTAGTCGACCAAGGCCTTATGGATAGAAGATAGTAGGATGCCTATAAATAAGGACACCAGGTAAGGCTTTGATTCTCTCAAAACTCGAACCAATTGTGCCTCATTTCAAAAATCTCGCATATTTATATTTTGACTATCTTGACCAACGCTGCTATTACAGCCTAATTTTTACAAGCTTACCCTTTTATCAAGCTTGATTTGAGACATATGTTTATTGGGGACGCCCGCTAACATATTGTCTAATCAGAATCATTGTATTACGGTCTGATCAACCATGATGCATTTGGTTTGCTTTTCATCTAATTATCCTACGTGGATTGAGATGTAGATGTCTCTAGGATCTCATCTACGACTGCTTTGACAATTCCTCTTGAATTATACATTCACCTTTGAATCACGTAATTGTATTCAGTGACATCTCACTTGAACTCTTTATTGCTTTGTCTTTCACCGATTAGGAAGACGAAAGCTCGCAATTGATAGATAGATACAGAGTATTCCCATGGCTATGATAGTTGTATATGCAAGTGTAGCTACCATCGGCCAGCTCTGTGACTGGAACCTTGCCTTGAGTTACTCGTCCTCCCTTCGACACTAAACCTACTATCTTGATCTTCTGGTCATTGGAGTCCGAGAATGATTAGGATCTTTTCCCTTGACCAAATGCCAACCTAGGAGACTATCTATTCTCCAGAGACTAAATGTTGTGAGCCTCTAATCGTTTGTTTGAAGCTTGCTTCAACTAGAACCCTTGTGACAATAGTCCGGCAGGTTTGACCCCAATAGAAATTCACGACTCAGTTGTTAGAAATATTTTCATATGATGTGCCTTAGAATTGGTTACCCCATCGACAACTCATGTATACTGTAGACGAGTAGGTCATTCTATTTTATCGACCATGTGTCATTACACACGCACTCGTTTTCCATTTATTAAGGAACGACCCTTGATTTGACTTATATCTACCGTATCCCGATACGTCGTACCTTATTCTTTATTAACAAAAGTCGAGGTAAATATCTGGACTTTGGAATCCTTTTAAATCTCACCATTCCTAAAACCATGTCCTAGCTTCTAAGGTGGGTAGACTGTAAGCCCTAAAATTTTGGGATATATGAAGATTACTGATTGATCGAAATAATTCCCATTAGGATGATAATTAGTACCCCATGGACTCCCACTTTCCATTTTAGATCATTTTATGTTCCCGGTCGTGTCATTAATATTCGGAGCACGAAACCAGCTGTTACCTCCCAACAAACTTCATATGTAAGATCTAGATGAGTCCACCTTCATCTAGGTATATCATGTCCCACTCAAAACTGTCCTCTTGTACTCTATTTTTGTGCTACGACTTTCAGGTTAAAAGGACTAGCTACAACCCGTACCACAATAACGGTATACTTCCCGACTTCTACTAGAGCCTCAACCTTGACTCAATTCCTTCGACCCAATATGTGGTGGTGATCTACTCGAAGTCCACTACGCACAAGCCACTAGTGTGCCACCCAATTGAGACCTTATGTGCTACTTAAACACAAAACTCAATGAAGGCAAATTTTTGGGCTTTAAAGACCTAGCTAACCAACCTGGTTGGCAACTAGCTCAACTCTTGGAGTGGAATCCTATTCTAGGTTACATTAAATTAGTGGAACTAGTTTTATCATTGGGATCTTGTTCAGTCAATATAGATTAAAATTCCAGGTTCATCCAACCAGCGAGGGATGTCCAAATAGAGAACCCATTAAGACCCAGTAAAATCCATCCATGCATACCACCATAATTGACTATAAAACCGAACCAGTTGAAATGGGTCCCTATACCTACTGTGTAGTCTCCACCTCTTAAAACGTGTAGTCATTCGTAACCCTTATTCCATCTACCTGGAAGTCGCGACACGATCTTGTGTTGCATTATATCCCTTGCTCGTGTGTTTAAATAACCGCGGGAAAGATCCCAACCGTAACTTCTCAAATTTCGTCTATATTGGAACCTTCTTTAGAATTTAGAGAACGAAACTTCTGTATTCATGAATTGTAAGCCCCTCTAAGAGACAAGGGTTCTTCGACGTAGCAAGTAACTAGACTAGAGTAGCCCATCTAGCAGATAAGTCAATGGGTCATAAACATTCTTTCTATCTATATCATTGGATACGCTCTACCGCTCCGAAACTTCATAGTTGCTCT
Source organism: Iris pallida (assembly GCA_029216955.1). Lineage (NCBI taxonomy): Eukaryota > Viridiplantae > Streptophyta > Magnoliopsida > Asparagales > Iridaceae > Iris > Iris pallida. The sequence goes on from JANAVB010022397.1 coordinate 10,096,355, forward strand.
CGATTACTCTTCCTTAACTTCCTGTCCTTCCTATTTCGGAGCAGTGAATGTCATGCTTACTAGAATTTATTAATATTTCTTAGCTACTTGTATAAATTTGTTGTTTGCTAGATTTTGGGTTGTCTGATAGATAGGAGAAGATTGTAGATGCCTTATGCTATAGATATCTGTCGGTAGTTACTTTTTGTAATTAGCTGGAGGGTTACAATGTTATGACGTCAGGTGTTTGAGGGGGGTAGTGTGACCAAAGGTGGGTAGAAGTCCTCGAGGATTCGTAGATACGAAATGGCTAGGAGGAAAATATAAATATTTCTGAGAAATTAAATTTGAGAAGATTAAAGAAATAATGGACTTATTTATTTTTTTTATTTTAAATTTTAGGCATCTTTATGAGTTAGAATTTCGAGGACGAAATTATATTTAAGATGGGTAGATTTGTAGCTTCCCTTCCCAAAATTTTTAGAAATATTTTATTATTATATATTGGAATGGTGATTTTTAGGTTTTATAAATAATTAATTAGTTAATTATTACGGTAGATGATTTAGTCATAAGTTAGGAGTTGGAATACAAGACGACTGGGAATTATGGTACGGATGGTGCAGTGGCATGCTTTGACTAGAGTTTAGACATGGTAGGGGCAGGCCGAGCCATAAGTGATGTCCTAACTAGGAAAACAAGGCCAAGTTGTGACATGACCATTATAAAAAGTTTAATTATTCATTATTATTATTATTTGACATTTAAGTGATCCGGTTGTACCAGACTGGTCCGGACTGGACCCGGACCGGACCAAGCCCATGTAATCATGCAGCACGTCCAAGGACATTCGTGTTGAGGGAATTTGGTATGAGGGTGGTGTATTTCATTTTAATGATTTAACGAATATTTTTTAGTATTCGAAATTAGATATTATAATTATCCTTATTTAGTTGATATTCAATGCCATTGTTATAAAATACTTCCTTGTACATTTTAGGATTTTTAGACTGTGCATGATGGTATATACACCATTATTGGTTTATTGCATTTCGTTAATATTATTATTATTATTATTTTATTGAGGTTATATAATATTAATATTATTATTGTGGTTATTAAATATAAATTATTTACTATTATTAGAATCACCATTTATTTCCTTAACAAAAGATATATGTGTATATATAAATGGATAATATATATGTGTGGATGTATAGATAAATATAGGTGAGTGAATAAATAAATAAATATATGTGTATTATGTGTTAAAAAGAAAAAAGAAAGAAAAAGAATAAAAGAAAATAATAAGAAGCATTAAGCAGTGGCAGCCCGGCCCACTGCGACCCAACCGAGCTCACCCGCGAGCTAAGTCCCCAACCCCATGTAGAAAATGAAACAATGATATATATATCAGTATATATATAATAGAGAGAGCGTGAACGAGAGAAAACGTGAGGCAAACCCTAAACCTAGGCGCGCGCCGCGACACAGGCCGAGCCCCCAGCCCTAGGCGCTGCCGTGCGCGGCCATGGACTGGCCAGGCCGTGCCAGAGCGTGCGGAATGCACCGGTAGTGACAGCAGCAGGGTGCTGCGAGGAGCCCAACTTCGTGCCGTTGGTTCTTCCACCACGTTCATTCGTTTCACGAACGAATTTCTCTGGTATGTCGACTACCTAACCGACTTCTTTTCCTTTCAGATAGTTTGTTTTATTTTGCATTGTACGCGACGAAAAATGAGTCCCAAAACTGAGAAAAATCTCGATTTTCGGAATTTAGAAAGTGTCCCGAAACCAAAAGTTGGCGGTCGATTTACGACCAGAATATTGTGGAACTTGGAAAACGGCTTGAACAGCCTTGTAGATAATATAACCGAGATGGAGACCCTATTTTTAGTTTAATTTCTAGTTGGTTAGTTTCTGTTAAAAGTTAATTCGAAAATCAGGAAAAACTTGGCAAAAACTGTTTTGAAAACTAGAAATTCTTCCGATCCAACATGCGTCCCGCCAATCCGGGCGACATGGTCGCGAACCGAAAGCATCGAAAGGTGCGTAACGACTTTGTGGTCGTGTGGGCTTTGACAGAATTCAAATTGGTCGCGTGTGCACGACGAATTTGATACGTATCCGTCGAAATTCACCGTATCGGCCTCTGTGCAAATTTTCCTATTACTTTGTGCACGCTCGTCAGATCGAGACGAAACTTATGCCAACAGGACCGTATCATTTTTTGGTCGTATATGTCAAGTTTGGTCCAATTCTGAGACAGTTGAATTGAAATGCCGTTTTGCGGGTCCCACGGTCCGACTCAACGGACGATTTTGTGCACGGTCCGCCGAAATCCAACTCTGGACATACGGTTGGGTTCATATCGTAAAGCTGGACCTGTTGACATATAGTTTGATGACTTTAGAGACCGTTGACTCTGGCACGTTTTTCGGTGCAAAGCTGTTCCAACGGCGGACACCATTTTGATCCAAAATTACCGTTTTACCCCTGTGTCCAGAATTGGACTTAAGGACATACAATCCTAGCTAATTTGACTATTCTGAGAACGTTGGTAATATTTATTTCAGCATCTGGAGACTTTTTGCATGTGTTGACTTTAGTGACTCATCTGATGTGGTTGTACTATCGGTTTCTCCAGCTAAGGACCTCAGGCAAGTGCACTTTCTGATTGCTTTCGATTCATAGTAGTTTTTTCATTTCATGTCTATACATACATCTTGCTGCTTGTTGACACGCTCGTCACACGGAGTAGTCGGGAGGGTAAATATCCTAGTAGACATGTGGACTACCTAGAACTATCCCATGAGTCTATTCTTGAATAATAGCAGCTGCACACGACACGTGCCTGGTGCCGGATTTACCCCTAGCCATTCACATGTCAAAAAGGATATTTCACACCACATAGGTAGATGTCTTTTATTTATTTTTCCTTTTTTTTCTCCACCGTTCCATGTCATCAGTACTTTCCAGTTTTCATATCTCATATGTTATTTTCATGTCTTGTTAATTTTATTGTGTTTTCGCATTGCCGTTGGTTTGTGTACTTGTTCCATTCCTGACTGAAAACCAATATTTTTCAGGTTTAGCCGCGATCACTCTTAGCATTGGGAAGGCTTGGGTATGCTGAGGTCAACCTAGAAATAGAAAGCAATTGTATCAATTTCAGTAAATATAAAATCTTGTATTTTCTTTCATTATAAATGTTGTAAATATTGTAACAAATTTAGAAATGTGAATGAGCAGTAAATGTTATATTTTGAGCATTTATTTTTTGCAGGCTTGACAGCGTTCTACCGCCGACTCTGCGGCGTAGGCTGGCTTGGACACGTCTCGTATCCGAAAAGACGGGTGCGGGTCGTGACAAATTAGCACTCTAAGACGAGCACCATTACAAAATCGCACTAGTTGCGACTCTGACCTGCATGGGCCAGCACAAAAATGTGTCACGACCCGTACCCTGTTTAGGGGCACGAGCACGTGGGTATATTTAGCCTACGCTGTAGTATCGGCGGTAAAACGCTGTAAAGGTCATCTAGAATATATAGAATCTAAGACACGATAATATAACCTGTCATCTCCGCATAGAGGAATATAATCACCACTCAATCACATAAATCTAAGGAAAATAAGCACGATGATAAAGATAAGGATAAAGATGAAGTAGATAGTCTGAAATAGTGCCGAGCTACAATCACAAGTTCCGAATCCAAGACATAAAACAATATCCCAAATAAATATTATAAGTCTTAAAGTATCAAACTGGAATGTAATCCAGACAAAATCTAGGTAAACTAGGTCACTACTGGTGGTGCGTCCTCTACGAGCACTGGGTCCACAGGCTAGTCCTGGTCGTAGGCTCCATCTATGCCAAACCCGTAGTAGGTCAGACAATCTGCATCTAAATCCTCTGAAAAATAACGGAGGCTATCCTGTCAGGATATGAGCAAGTACAAACACTAACAGTAGTTCCATGTGAATTGATAAATACTATAAGAGACAATTATAATAAAATACAAGATGAAATATCAAGACTGAAAGTAAAACGGTACAAGAGAACTGGATATCATGTCATGTGTGAGATATAAGATAAAAACTGGAATAGAAATAGTAGAAAGTAATCTGAGGTATGATGTAAACATAAAAAGAAAGTACCATGAGATATTAGAGCGTTATGTGATCGGCTTGGGTCAAGATTAGGCTGTTCCATTTGACTGTCTATGCACAGGTAGTATAATAGTGTAGGGATCAGGTCGGCCATAATGGAAAGCTATGAACAAGTAGTATAAGGTCCGGCTACACCCTACGTGTGGTGAGGGTAGAGCTATGCACAAGTAATAAACAAGTAGGGGTAATGATCACATAACCTTTAATAACTCTCCATCCCCGAGTAGTATAATGAATCCAGACATGACAGGTCATGACATGATATTCGAAGAGCAGGGGGCCAGCCCACTCCCAAATCAGTGCCTATACAAGTACAGAAAACAATATCGAACAATGTACTCATATACCAAGTAAACCAGGAATGACATCTCATGACGAGATTCATGTATACTAGTTCGTGTATCCCCGAGTCGAGAATCAAGTATAACACTACAACTGAATCGGATATAGTAGATATCAAAGCAATAAAAACTATCAGAGAATGTACTTGCCTGTTGTCCTGAGCTGAGAAAATCGAAACTACAACCCACTCAATGAGCCACGAACGGTTAACTCGCACAATAGTCTCGTATTGCTGAAACAGACATTACCAACATTCTCAAAATGGTCAAATTAGCAAGAAATGCCTATCCATAAGTCCAATTCTGGACACAGGGGCAAAACGATAATTTTGGGTCAAAATGATGTCCGTCGTTGGACCCACTTTGTACCGAAAAATGTGCTAGAACCTACAGTCTCTAAAGTCATCAAACTATATGTCTATAGGTCTGGTTTGACGAGACGAACCCAACTGTATGTCCAAAGTTGGATTCTGGTGGGCCGTTCACAAATTCGCCCGTTGGATCAGGTCGGAGGCCGGCCAAAATAGCGTTCCGGTCAACCATCTTAGAATCGGACCAAACTTGGCATACAGGACCAGAAAAATGATACAGTCCTGTTGGCGTAAATTTCGTCTCGATAAGACGAGCATGCACAAGGTAATTGACAAATATGCAAAAAGATCGATACGGTAAATTTTGACGGATACGTATCAAATTCGTCGTGCACACGTGACCAATTTGAATTCCGTTCAAGCCCACACGTCCACGAAGTTGATACGCACCTTTCGATACTTTCGGTTCGTGACCACGTCGTCCGGATTGACGGGACGGACGGCGTATCGAGACAATTTTTTTAAAAATTCAGTTTTGAAAACCAGTTTTTTCTGCAACTTCACCAACCAATAACTTTATGTACAGTGCATGAAAAATAATTCTACAAAAATGGTTTTAAAGCCCGATAGGTTGTCTACATGTCTCTTCAAACCGATTTTGAAAACTCGTAACACGCTGGTCGCAAATCGGCCACAAAGTTAGGATTTTGGGACAGTTTCTAACGTCCAATAAATCAAGTTTTTCTCGATTTTGGAACTCATTTTTCGTCGTATATGATGCGAATCGGTACGAACTATTTGAAGGGAATTAAAGGTGTATATGTTGTGAACATACCAGAAGAAATGGATCATGAAACGATCGAGTGAGGAAAAAGAAATTCGCACGCAAAGTTTGGTTGACTACTGTTGCCGCTGTTGTCTTGGCACGCGCGCTTGCTCTTCTCCGGCGATGTACGGCCGGCCTCCGGCATGTCAATGAAGCAAACAAGATTGAAGCATTATATGCTCTATCAAAGTCTTTGTCACAGTCTATGTGGGACTAAGCATTTTGGGGAGCTTGGTTTTTGAATAAAACAAGAGCGACATCACCAACACAAAATTCATCTTTATCTTCTTCTTCCCAATTGTTTCTGAACTCTCCGGGCATAGGACCATGATCATCCTCATCTTCTCCACCTTTACGACTGAACCCATAGTCGTCTTCATCGTTCCTCCTTGGCAGTACCGCGCCTCAAGAAACCATCTCCTGGTTTGAAGCAACCACATGACTATGCACCCGGCCTCGATCAAGCTCATGTCTGCCCTTGCCTAGGCGTGAAGACCATCCACGCCTAGCCCTTGCTACAGCTGCGCAAGAAGGGGTCAAAGATGGACACTCCCAGGTGGCAAATTGTCGCTCGACCCCTAGTGCAGACGCCTACCTCAACCCATGGCCGGGGCTACTATGGTGCCAATATTTTGCGAAAATGATGGATCCCGGCCACCAACGCTAAGTCGTGATGTATGACCTCTTCACAAAGCCGCCACCGTAAACTTCCATTCCTGTATGGTAGAACTGCTTCACGAGCCCCACCCGACGCTGACCCGTCACTATGCTTGCTTCCCTGACCTGTAAGAATTTATGTCCCACGTGTTAATACAATTCCAAATTAAAATTAGACATGAGGCTAATGGAAAACTTAACATGTATGTCATTATGTTTTACTAGTATGCATCTGGTGCTTCTATAAATTCTAGAATTAATATACCATTTTTATATTATAAGATTATTATTGTGTAGTCACCAAAGTGGTCCAATAATATTAAGTTTATGCCCTTAAGTAGAGATGCTTTTGTCTAAATTAGTTTCTTATTTTAATTTACCACTGACTATATAATATTGTCCAAAGGTGAATAATTATTTAGTGATTAATGAATATTAAATAAATTGTATGTATTTTATTTGTTTATGCATTGGATATCCACAGATAACATGTGTACTTAAATATACAATGTAATTTTATTAATTAGAGTAAAAACTAAAAGCATCATTATGTGAAAGTATTTAATGTGTCTTCCCAAAGGTGGTGCAGGAAAATACTTTAATTATTTTATGTTAAATTCAAAGCACTAATAAATATGTGTTATAATATTGCAGGATAGTCATCTTCTTCACTTTATTCGCTAGCATCATATATTCCAATGCTTACAGGAATGAATTTTCCTGATTGGTCTGAACAAGTCCATTTCAACCTTAGTGTGCTTGAGCTCGATCTTCTACTCTAGATTGATAAGCCTCATGATCTCACTGAGACCAGTACTAAAGCTCAAAAGGCTCTCCATTAAGCCTGGAAAAAGTCAAACAGACTCAGCATTATGTTCATGTGAATGATAGTAGCAATCAACATTAAGACTACCTTATCCAAAAACTGATAATGCAATAGAATATCTTAAAATCATTGAGGATCATCTTAGTAGTGCAAATAAGTCACTTGCTAGAACATTTATGAGCAAGCTCACCACCATGAGCTCACCACCATGAAATTGGATGGAAGCGGCTCTATGCATGATTATATCCTCCACAAGACCAACATAGCAGCTAAACTAAAAAACCTAGGGATGGTTGTAGATGATATGTTTCTAGTGCAATTTATTTTGAATTTCTTACCTCATGAGTATGGGCCATTTCATATTCATTACAACACTATTAAGGATAAGTGGAACATAAATGAATTAGCAAGTATGGTTGTACAAGAGGAAGCGAGGCTCAAACAACAAAGTATCAATGCAGCCCATCTTACAATTCAAGAACCAAGTAAGAATAATGGACAGAAACGTGGAAAGGAAAATAAACGCAAAGCTTTCCAGAAAGATGGCAATAGTAACGGCAACACGAGCAATAAACAAAAGAATGAGAACTCTTATTTTTGTAAGAAACCTGGTTATTTCCTGGTAGATTGCCCAAACGTAAAGCATGGTTCGAAAAGAAAGGTAAGCCTTTGAATTTTGTATGTTTTGAATCAAATTTAATTGAAGTTCCTTCTTCTAATACTTGGTGGCTTGACTCTGGTGCTACTGTTCATGTTTCCAAAATAATACAGCAATTCCGTACGACCCAAACCATAAAGCCAAATCAACATAGATGGAAAATGGAGTCAAAGTTCCTGCTAAAGCTATAGGAACGTACCGATTATTTCTGTCTTCATGTTGTTTCATTGATTTGTATAAACCTTATATGTACCTTCTATTTCCAGAAATTTAGTATTTACATCAGAACTTGATAAACTTGGTTATATATTCAATTTTGATAATAAAAGTTTCAATTTATTTTAAAATACCATTCACATAGGTTCAAGTATACTTAATGATGGTTTAACAAATGCAAGCTTGATGATACTTTTTCAAAAAAAATTAACTCTGCACTCTAAAGTTGGAAATAAAAGAAATTGATGGATGAAAATTCATCATTCTTGTGGCATAAACGTCTTGGTCATATATCCAAGAAAAAGAATTGAAAGATTAGTCAAGGAAGACATTCTCTCAAATTTGGATTTTGATAAATTTGATGTATGCATTAATTACATTAAGGGAAAGCAAACAAAGCATATTAAGAAAGGAGCCATAAGAAGTACCGAGCTTCTTGAAATAATACGTATAGACATATGTGGACAATTTGATGTTCTATCATTTGGTAGAGAAAAATATTTTATAACCTTTATCGATGAATTTTCATGTTATTGTTTCATTTATTTATTGCATGACAAATCTCAAGTTGTCGATATGTTATATATCTATATCAAGGAAGTCGAAAGGCAATCAAATAGAAAAGTCAAAATAGTAAGATATCTGATAGAGGTGACGAATATTACAGAAAATATAATAAATCGGGTCAATGCCTAGACCCATTTGCTAAACTCCTTAAGAAACTTGATATTTGTGCCCAATACACTATCTCGGGTTCGCGTCAACGAAACAGAGTTGCTGAAAGACGTAATTGTACTTTACTTTGTATGGTTAGGAGTACGTTGATCAATTCAACTCTACCGATATCATTATGGATGCATGCACTTAAAATTGTTGTCTATATTCGAAACTGAGTTCCTAGTAAGGTAGTTCCAAAGATACCTTTTGAACTATGGACATGAAGAAAGCCCAGTTTAAAAAATTTACATGTCTGGGGTGTGCTGCAGGGATAAGAGTATATAATCCACATGAAAAGGAATTGGATTTTAGAACGATTAGTAGATACTTTATAGGTTAGCAAGAAAAATCCAAAGGGTATAGGTTTTATTGTCCAACCCATAGTACGAGAATCGTTGAATCCCGTAATACAAGATTCCTATAGAGTGGCAAATCTATAGGAGCAATAAACCTCGAAAAGTGGTACTTAAAGGCATTAGGGTACAAGTACCAATGCTACATTTGCCTTTAATTTCTCAACAAGTTGTTGCGTCTATGGATATTGTACCAAATAATAACCAAGAACAACACATTAATGATATTGCACCACAAAATAATATTAATAATGACCATAATGAGGTTGAAATGAATCATGTATATGTTATTGTTAATAATGAGCAAGTTGTCACAATATATGAAACTGAAATAGAACAACCACATCAGATAGAATTAAGAAGGTCTTAAAGACAGAAAAATTAGCCATCTTGGATGACTTTGTGGTTTATCTACAAGAATTAGATTATGACATAGGAATTGAAAAGGATCGAATAACAATTTCATAAGCTATAGAATGTGCCAATTCTAATAAATGAATTGATGCCATGAAAGAAGAGTTGGAATCACTGGCACGTAATAAAGTCTAAAATTTAGTAGAATTGCCTGAAAATTCGAAAATAATTGGTTGTAAATGGATTTTTAAGACCAAACGTGACTCAAATGACAATATTGAACAACATAAAGCCAGATTAGAAGCCAAATGTTACACTCAAATAGATGGTATTGATTACAAGGAAACCTTCTCTTCTGTTTCAAAGAAGGATTTCCTTAGAAGCATCATGGTATTGGTTGCTCATTATAATATAGAGTTACACCAAATGGACGTGAAAACAACATTTCTAAATGAAAATTTAGAAGAGAAAGTTTATACAGATCAACCAGATCTGGTTGAGGATAAGGAACACATGGTCTGTAAACTAAATAAATCAATTTATGGACTTAAGAAGCTTTATGAAAATGGTAACTTAAGTTTAACAATCACTACAAAAATTTGTCAGATTAGCGACGTCTAAATACATCGCTAATCTCAGCGAAAATGTCACTAAATCAATTTAGCGACGTTTATGGTGACGTTTCAGGAACGACGGAAAAAAAACGTGTCGCTAAACGAAAAAACGTCGCAAAACGTCGCTAGGGCGACGCTATTTTGCGACGTCAATGACATCGCTAATTAGCGGCGTTATTTGCGACGTTTGTTATTTGACGCTAATCAGCGACGTAAAAGGCGACGATATAGCGTGGTCGCCGTTTAGCGACAGATTTGCGACGTTTTGGCAACGACGAGCTGACATCAGATTTGGTGCCACGTATTGCCACGTCAGAATTTAGCGACGCTTTTAGCAACATTTCCTGGCGTCGCTAATATGTAGCGACGAATCCTAACGTCGCTAAAAACGTCGCTAAATAAAAAAAAATATAAAAATAGGTACCAGAAAGCAAATGATGCTGGAGCTGGAGCCTGAGCCAAAATACAGAATACAAAATACAGAATATAGAATCCAATCCCTGGATTCGCCGACCCCCTAGGTGGAACACTCAACACCGGCACGCACAATACATTACAGAATATACAAAAAATATAAAGAAAAAAATACTATCCGCAACGAACAATGTCAATATATAACATCCTCAACACAATCAAATCAATATCCGCAAATACGTACAAACTCAGTATCCTCAACGAAAAAACTGAATATCCCCAAATACGTACAAAGTAAAAATACAAAATACAAAATCTAATCCCTGGGTTCGCTGAAAATACAAAAACAAAGATTGACACACAGTTCTAATTCATATGTGTTTTAAGTGTGAGAACGGATGGCTCAGAACACAACCCAAAATTTATTCTAGCATACATTAGTGTGAATCATCTATGTTATGTACATATGGTGTAGTATACGTTCTTATCGAATCTAGTATATAGTATCTGAAGACCGTAACAGAATCAAGATGAACTCACATAATGTAATACTAAGACATCATCTAATACTATATAAGATATAGTGATAGGTTATTGTATCATCATTGCCGAGGGATGAGGGTCGCAGGACAGTCAACTTTATCTATGGCTACATAGTTTCTGCCTCGCCAGTCGAATGGCTGCAGGGACTATGTCCTGATCACCATGTCGTACCATAGTTTCTGCCTCGCCAGTCGAATGGATGCAGGGACTATGTCCTGTAGCTGGAGCCAAAATACAGAATCCAAAATACAAAATATAGAATCTAATCCCTGCGTTCCCCCACCAATTCATTTCTCCCTATTTTACTCTCTCACTCTCTCTCCCCCCCTCCGGCGCTCTCACTCTCTCCGGCGCTCTCACAGTACTAATTCATATCAATTTAAGTGTGAGAACGGATGGCTCAGAACACAACCCAAAATTTATTCTAGCATACATTAGTGTGGATCATTATGTTCTGTACATATGGTGTAGTATATGTTCTTATCGTATCTAGTATATGAAGAATGTAACAGAATCAAGATGAACTCACATAATGTAATACTAAGACATCATCTACTACTATATAAGATATAGTGATAGGTTGTCGTATCATCATTGCCGAGGGATGAGGGTCGCAGGACAGTCAACTTTATCTACGGCTACATAGTTTCTCCCTCGCCAGCCGAAGGGCTCCAGGGACTATGTCCTGATCACCATGTCGTACCATAGTTTCTGCCTCGCCAGTCGAATGGCTGCAGGAACTATGTCCTGGAGCTGGAGCCAAAATATAGAATCCAAAATACAAAATACAGAATCTAATCCCTGGGTTCCCCCACCAATTCATTTCCTCCTATTTTACTCTCTCACTCTCTCTCCTCCCCCCCTCCGGTGCTCTCACTCTTTCCGGCGCTCTCACAGTACTAATTTATATCTATTTAAGTGTGAGAACGAATGGCTCAGAACACAACCCAAAATTCATTCTAGCATACATTAGTGTGGATCATTATGTTCTGTACATATGGTGTAGTATATGTTCTTATCGTATCTAGTATCTGAAGAATGTAACAGAATCAAGAATGAACTCACATAATGTAATACTAAAACATCATCTACTACTATATAAGATATAGTGATAGGTTGTCGTATCATCATTGCCGAGGGATGAGGGTCGAAGGACAGTCAACTTTATCTATGGCTACATAGTTTCTGCCTCGCCAGTCGAATGGCTGCAGGGACTATGTCCTGATCACCATGTCATAGTCCAATACAATCCAGAGATTGACACAATACTAATTTATATATGTAGTCCAATACAAATAGTCTAATACAAAAACAACCCACAATACAAATAGTCTAATACAAATAAGTACTAATAGCTAATGAGAACCACGCAGCTCACGCAAACGCTCAGTGATACGATCACGCAACCACCTCAAAAAAGTGGGATCGACGGCGTTTGGATGGATGTAGTCCCTTACAAGTGCTGCATCAATAGAACTCCCGATCTCACTAGCTACCGGTGCTGGATGAATAGAACTCCCGGTCTCACTAGCTACCGGTGCTACTTTCGCCTTAACAGTAGGAGGAGCCACCTCAGCATTCACTATTTTCCTTAAACGACGTGCCGCTCCTCGGTTCATGGGTGCCATCTGGTAAAATTAATATTCATAGGGGAGAGCAGTTGAAAATGAATAAGAGAACTATCAGAGAATCACATAAAACTAACTAGAACTGAAATACAGTAATTGACAAATAAATGAGAGAACTATCAGATGTGATACTTAAGTATCAATGCGATACTCGAGTATCAGTATTGTGATTGCGATACCGATACACATAGGAATGGTATGATACTCAGAGTATCGGTATATATCGGACCATTCTGTATTACTCAGAGTATCAGTAATACTAAATGACAAAAATATAATACGTATAAAAAATTAGAAAACTTACATAAGCTTTGGCAGCCATCTTCTTCGTCATCTCTGTCCAGAAATCCGCTCTGAGTCAATCCTTTGCCCCAGAGCTCGAGTGGACATCCTTGAGTAGGACGTTCTAAGAGATCACCTTTACAAGAATGATATCAGTAGTGGGATTGAGTGTTAGAGGAGATATTATCAGAGTGTACGTCCTACTCAGATGGGTCTCTCACCGTTACTATTTTTTTTGACAGCATGGTAGATGTGCTCCGTCAACAGATTCTTGCTCTGAGCCAAAACGTTGTCCCGGAGCTCAATTGGACATCCTTCGTGTAGAGCTCGAGTGAAAGGTTCCTGACAGCATGGTGGTATCCTTTGTCAAAGGATTCGTGCTCATCCCACAAAGGTTGTGGGACGAGCAAGAATCATTTGACAAAGGAGACCACCATGCTGCCAGGAACCTCTCGCTCGAGCTCTACACGAAGGATGTCCAGTTGAGCTCCGGGGCAAAGTTTTGGCTCAGAGCAAGAATCTGTTGACGGAGCACATCTACCATGCTGTCAGAAAAAAATAGTAACGGTGAGAGACCCATCTGAGTAGGACGTACACTCTGATAATATCTCCTCCAACACTCAATCCCACTACTGATATCATTCTTGTAAAGGTGATCTCTCAGAGTATACGTCCTACTTAGATGGATCTCTCAGAGTATCCTCTCCGGTTGGTTGTCCTGATTCATGTGTTTTATGTGTGAGAACGGATGGCTCAGAACGTAACCCAAAATTTATTCTAGCATGCATTAGTGTGAATCATCTATGTTCTGTACATATGGTGTAGTATACGTTCTTATCGAATCTAGTATGTAGTATCTGAAGAATGTAACAGAATCAAGATGAACTCACATAATGTAATACTAAAACGTCATCTACTACTATATAAGATATAGTGATAGGTTGTCGTATCATCATTGCCGAGGGATGAGGGTCGCAGGACAGTCAACTTTATCTACGGCTACATAGTTTCTGCCTTGCCAGTCGAATGGCTGCAGGGACTATGTCCTGATCACCATATCGTACCATAGTTTCTGCCTCGCCAGTCGAATGGTTGCAGGGACTATATGTCCCGATCACCATGTTACCAATTAACCAACCAACAAAACTACTTGTTATAAATATCGGCACTATCGGTGCGTTCGAATCGTAGTATCAAATTTTTCGGTGTCGGAAAACAAATAATTATTACTAAATTATCAAATTTTTCGGCACTATCGGTGCCCCTAACCAAGATACCCCCCTACGCCACCCCTAGCCCTAACCCGAACCCTACTCCTAGCTCCCCTCCTCCAGCTGCCCTCGTCCCCCCCGCGTCGGAGAGAGTGAGAGAGAGGAAGGGGAAGAGTACCACGTACCGGAGAGGAAGAAGAGTCGTCGGAGAGAGTGACAGCACCGGAGAGAGTGAGAGCGCCGGAGGGGGGGAGGAGAGTCGCCGGAGAGAGTGACAACGCCGGAGAGAGTGAGAGCGCCGAATGGGAAATGAACCCTAATACGATCCCTAATCCTAGCTCCCCTCCTCCAGCCGCCCTCGTCCCTCCTGCCCTACCCCCCCAGCCACCCCCACTTACCCCCAACCACCCGCATCCCCCCTGTACCTCACTCCGAGCCACCCGCACCCCCCCAAACCACCAACAACCAAAACAGACGGAGAGAGAGAGAGAGGGAGGGGGAGAGTCACGTACCAAAGAGGGAGGAGAGTCGCCGGAGAGAGTGAGAGTCGCCGCCGGAGAGAGTGAGAGCGTTGGGGAGGAGAGAGAGTGAGAGAAGAAAATGGGGGGAAATGAAACGTTGGGTCGGGGATATAATTAGAAATTAGCGACGCTTAAACTACCGTCGCTAAATGCGTCGCTACTAGCGACGTCCCAGCGATGTTTCGCGATGACTGGGTCATGTGCTTAATGTACGTCATTGTTACGTCGCTTAGGTCGTCGCTAGTAGCGACTATGAACGACGTTTATATAAAACGTCGCTAATGTACACAATTTAGCGACGTTAATCTAACGTCGTTAAATATACGTCGCCAATTGAGCAGATTTTAGTAGTGAATATCATCACATCTTTGGTTTTAAAGAAAACAACATTGACCAGCATATATACTTAAGATCAGTGGAAGTAAGTTCATATTTTTGGTTTTGTATGTTGACGACATATTGTTATCAAGTAGTGGTCTTGGTTTGTTGCACGAAACCAAGAAATATCTTTCTAAAATTTTGAAATGAAAGATATGGGTGAGACATCTTATGTGATAGGAATAGAAATATTCCGTAATCGATCCCAAGGATTGTGAACTTTGGTAATTTGTTCCTATTGGCTAGAGGAGCAATCTTATGGAAGAGTATGAAGTAGAGCATCACAGCTTCTTCTACCATAGAAGCAGAATTTATGGCTCGCTTTGAAGCCATGATTCAAGTTTCATGATTGAGTAAATCTATTTTAGGACTTGGAGTTGTCGATACTATCACTAAGCCGCTAAAAATTTATTATAATAATGCAACATCAGTCGTCTTTTCTAAGAATGATAAATATTCTAAGGGAGCCAGGCACAAGGACTTGAAATATTTATCTGTTAAAGAATAAGTTCATAAACAACGAGTGTCCATAGAATATTTAAATACAAAACTCATGATAGCGGATCCACTTACTAAAGGACTAAAATCGAAGACCTTCTATGAACATGTTGAAAGAATGGGTCTTGTGCGTAGTAAGAATTGGAAGCCATTTTTATAATATTTATGTAATATGTTCTATATTATTTGAGATCTCATCAATATATATTTTTGAATTATTTTTTCCTAATTTTTCAGATATTGTACAAGTAATGGTTTCGATAAATATTGACTAGGAATGTAATGTTTAAATACTCTAATGTTGGAATGTTAAACGTCTAACTTATGGATCATTGTCACGCCCCAGTACCGAAATACAGAGACAGACTAGGCCAGATACCTCGTATGAGGTACGAAGACGTCATATGGCAATTGTGGCTGTCAAGAGACTAGGGGGTGCATGCTACAATCAGGTCTCCTATGGTTTCACAGAGCATCTATGTCTCAATCAATCGAAGCGAGAAACAATAAATAATGATCATGTAAGACAAAGAAGTAAGGCATCCCCAATGCTTCATCAGAATGATTCATGGGACTAGCTACACAAAATGATGAGCTAGTGCCGAGAGTCAATAGTACATAACCATAGTCAGCTGCAGTCTGATTTAATTATAATTATGTAAACGAAAAACTAATGTCCAGAACAGCCGGCTAAAGAGGTGCCGGTGGCTACATGCCAAGTACAAAATAAAAGATATCAGAGCGGTGAAAAAGAAACCCACTCATGGTCCATGCAGTCCAAGCTCCTGGTGTGTGCCATTGTTCGGGTAGAAGGCTGGATCCTCAGGCTCTACTACAAAATCTGGCCAAACAAAACCAGCGGGGTCAGGCCCCGAATAGCAAGCACCACAAGGAAGCACATAATGAATAAGATAAAACCCAATGAGTAAATTAAGACCTGGTTCATGAGTTATATGCTTATACCATATCATCGAGACAATACGTCACCCTTACAACCAAACAAGGATAAACGGTGCCAATATCGTGCCGAGATAAGATACATACTATAACCATGGTCAGGTTAAGGGCTTCTGGTCGCAACTTCGGTCCATAGCCTGTCGCAGCACAATAGTCCAACCCAACAACCAAACAAGGACATGGATTGGACCACGCACCACGATAGTCCATGTTCCTCAGTTACTAACAGAAGAAACATATCACAAGCAAGTTAATTTACAAACGGTCAATCAATCCTACAGCTTTCTATAATTTTTCTGGGTTATCCCTCTAATACAAATATATAGGAATCCTCAGATCGTATCATATCCAAGCAGGGCTAGCCAATCCATTATTAACGTATATCACATTGATTATGCACCGGTCCCCCGAAAGGCTACTATGCGGAACATATAACATATAACACATAGGAGATGGATATTGTCATCCACTATAGGCAGATTAAACAATATTCGTGGCGGCCAACCCGACATGTCAGGACAGGGCCTAGGGTGGCTGGTAACGTACGATTTCGAGATTCTGTTCCCTCCTAATGCTTCTACCGATTTAAGTTGCTTAGATTAACCCTATGTTGATCTTGGAATCACATGCCGTGGTCACATGATCATCCTCCTAAATGTCGTACCATAGTATGTGTACCCTAAGCATAATTCTACATTCGGTTCAAAGAGTCCCAAATCTAGATCTATGCTTAGTGTAATGCATCAAACAAACGATCAATATACCACGTCAATATTATTGACCAATTACCATGATTATGTTGGAGATGATGCATGTATTGATATATAACATGAAGGATCGCTTAGCATGAAGAGTCACACCGCAGTGCATTCATTAATAGCACCGCAGTGCACATTAATACTGTATCTCAATATACACTTAAAAAAGGTACCAGCATGTATACAGGTAATCAGGTCAGGAACACGATCAAGTCAGAAAGTCACATGGAACCCTCATGACATAGAAGTCACATAGGACACATAGTTTGGGTCTTCTCATAGGACACAAGGTCGGGACAGAAAATCAAAGTCAAATCAATAAACTCATCAAAACTAGATAAAATATCAAATAATAACATCAGGCCTATGGGACAAGACATGTGCATGTCAGAGAAATAAAAAGTATTAAAGTCCAACAAATAGATGCATAGGTCACGTGGTCTCATGTGCCATAGGCACAATGGGTCAGGCTAAGCAAAAAAGGCGCATAGAAACATAGAAAACTATGTGCCGGGACAATTTGGAGCATGGCACGTGCGGTACGGCCTCACGACACACCGAGAATGGGGGCACGGGTCACGGGGCACGGGCACGCGGGCATAAAACTGGTCTACGGCACACAAGAAGCAGGTACACGGCACGTGCAGACGAAATTGCCTATGACGAGCGGGGAACGGAATCATGAAGTGCGTGTGCACGAGCGCACGAGATGCGAGTACGCGGCACGCTGCCCGTGCGGATAAAACTGCCGACGGCGCACGACATACAGGCGCACGACAAATGAATCACGCAGGAGCGCGGCGCACGAAACACACAGCACACAGATGCACAGCCCACGAGGTACGGATGTACGGCGCACGGGCGTGCGACAAACGAATCGCACAGGCATACGATGCACGGAACTCGCTGTGCACGGATGCACAGCATGGGGCACGGATGCATGGCGTACAGGTGCAGGGCAAACGAATCGTGCAGGCACGCGGCGTGTGAAACGTGCAGCACATGAATGCACGGTGGACGGGCACACAGACAAACGAATCGTCCAGGCTCGCGGTGTACGAAACGTGCAGCGCACGGATGCACGATATACGGGCGCATAACAAACGAATCGTGCAGGTACGAGATGCGTAAAATATACAGCATGCGGATACAGGGTGCACGGGGCATGGATACAAGGTGCGCGGGTGCGCGGCACGCTGCACGCACGGACGAAACTGTCCACAGCGTGCGGAGCACGAAAGTATGGCATGCGGGCGCTCGGGCGCACGGGACCCTGCTTGTACGAAAAATTTATCCACGACACACGTAGCACGGAAGCACGGTGCACAGCATGCAGAATGGTCATCGTCCCAGGCAACAAGCCTTTGGTCATAGAGTTCTCAAAACTATGTCCATAACTTGTGCTATAGGACTTGAAATCAAGCGAAATAACAGCCAAAATTGAATAAAATGAAATTCTCTACAACATAGAACAACTAGTTTTCAAAAACAGCGAAGTTTGATTGATTGAAACCATGAAAACCCATAAACCCTAGTTTTAGAAACTTAGATTTACACAAAACTAGCAATTAAAATCAAAAACTCTAAGAACTAAACTTGTAGAGGATGAAGAGATGAACAATCTAGACTAATAATATCAAAGAAATAACAAGAAATGAAAAATGCAAGTGGTCTCTCATTTGTGCAAGATGTACTTGTCTAAGTGGGTTGGTTGAGGAAAATGAATGAAAGAGTGAATGAGGAGAGAGAAGAAGAGATTATTTATATTGGTGAGGGTTGGCTCCACTAAACCCTAACCCTAACATGACCTAACCATATAACTAGTGACATGTTAAATGCTACATGATACAACTAATTAAATTAATTAAATAAATAGAATCCTAACCACAATACGGTCGAGAAATCCTATCATCGAAGCAGTGAACTATGTCTACAACCAAACAAGCACAAGGGGTAGCTCACTAATCTGTGACAAAATACTGTTCTATGCCATGGCCGGGTGCAAATACAGGATACATACAATCAAGATACAGGTGCCAGATACCATATACAGAAAAAAGCAAATATTTACGTTTTTCGAAAACGGGGAGTGACAATCATATTGGTTGGTGTTCTAAGATTATATTACATGAAAGAAAAGTATGTCTCTTAATTGACTTACAATCGCCATGACTCACATTAGTAAATCTGTTACTATATATGTTGTTTAAGAATTAAGCATATCAAGATTTATACTTAAGGTCCTATCAATTGTTTATCATATTGGCCAAGTGGGATAATGTAAGAATTTATGTCCCACATGTTAATACTAATTGATATGTTGGTTAATTAATTATATTTTCTTTACGGGAAAAATATATTATTGGAATATAGGAAGAAGTACTCTCTTACACCTATATGAATAGGCACAAACCCATTTGTTGTCTAGGAACTTTTGGAAAGAGTTACAATTCTTTTGAATGGACACAATGAATCATTGAAATGAAAAGACAAATCATTTAGATGTGTATATAATAAGTCTTGTTGTTCCAAAGAAATTTTATCACATTCATAATTATCTTCTTCCCAAATTAAAGAGTTGGTGAAAGAGAAACAATTTCTAGAGATAAACATCTCTCATAAAGTTCATATCACTTTGTCTTCTTCAAGAATTATGAATAAAGGTACACTTTTACATTTCAACATTAAGATTTATTAATTAGCAAAAATAATTTCCAAAATATTGATTACATGACCGCATCGCGAGACCTATGTGAGCTCCTTTTAGCTTTCGTGTCCAAATCGAGAGCCGAGCCTTCCGTGCATCCCAGACCAGGTTCTACCACCATGAAATAGCGGTATCTCAAAGCCGAGCACCACTGACCCCATATCGGAATGAGCTATACAATAGAGCCATACTGTGAGCCGTTCCCGACAGTCCCGTATACTTAGCTTCCCAACTGTCTGTGAGTTCTCCTGCTTTCTTCCTCTCCCTCTTACTCTCCGCTTTCTTGATATAAAAAATAAGAAGAAGAAACAGAAGAAGCTGAACAAGAAGGAAGTATTAGAAATGGAAAAAATTCTAAACAGCCCGCGGTCTGTGCCCGTCAACTGTGACCGTGGACTGAGGTATCGTAACCCTATTTTTCCCTATTCACGTGGGGCCCACCCACCAGTGCCCTGCCAACTAAAAGCTACCACGTGGACCGCGGGCCAAAACTGTAGTCCACGTAGCACTGTCGAATAGAAATAGATGAAGAAGAACAGTTAATAAAGAAACCCATTATGTTACTATTCATGTATAGAAGAACGGAAGAAGCATTCTTTTTATATACTGTACATATGTGTCTATATGTGCTTACTCTCTCCATCTGTCCTTTCTTATGCACAAACCAAACCAAAGGGGTTTAATTTCAATATAGCCCCCATATATTAGTGTAACGTCCCAGTCCCAAAATACGTATGACTAGGTACGTAGACATTCCAGCTGTATACATACGAAGTATACTCCAATATATGAAAATCTCGTATAAATACTTAAGCTATAAAATATAGTAAACTAAGAGTAATCTAATCTCATCCACAAAATATAAGAATAAAAGATATCATGTAATCAACTATAAAATGTTTTTGTATAATATGTTGGGCGGAGACACATCTACTACCAACCAAATTAAACAAAAGAATACATAACAAAGAAAGAGTTTGGAGAGCGAAGCGAAGACGATTAAAGTGCAATCATCCTCGAAGAAATAGAGATGATCACAACCATGGCTAGAACACCTCTGAAAGACAAGAGCATACACCTGTAGAGATAACCAGGTCCTCAGAGGGAAGTAACAAGATACACAATATCATGCCATATAAACTAAATATAACTGCTCAATAATAATAAGTATGATCGGATCATAAAATTGTCCAATACCTCAACATTTAGATTGGCGTACCATCCCCCCAACTAAACAAAGACAGGAGATGGCACACCTACGGTGAAGTATCTTTCCAAGTCATGAATCTAATATGGTATCCGGACCCCAACAAGGTTCAATACATTTTTATCAGAGTAGTAAGCCACACCTACAACCAAACAAGGACAAGATGTGGCGAACTAATCCGCGACAAGTTATTGCTCCAAGCCACGGTCAGATACAAGTACCCAAACCAAGAGTACTAATACCTAATGGATAAGGGTGCCTAACCAATCTAAGTGAATACAATTTTAATAACATCCTTCAAAGCATGGGCCCTGGCTAAAATAGGATCGGCATGGTCCCCCTTTAGGGTACCAGAGGCCCAATCAATAAGAGCATAATGTTCCGCAGAATGCTAGTGGCCATTAGTAATCATAGATAATCTCACCCGCGTCTCCGGCGGATCTCACGGGTTACAAAAGGTAAAGTGCATAGTAGCCCATATGCTAAGGTATTATCTTTCCTGCCCAATGCTGTCACTCCCCGTTCCCAGAATACGTATTTTTAATACATGTACTGCTTTAATATATTTATTTAAATATTTATCATGTATTATTTTGTATTTAAATCTCTTTAAATTCATGTTAATTAATTTCCTGCAATTAATTTTATGTATTTTACTTTCTGCTTTTATTCTCTGCGTTAGCTTACTTTAGGTTTGGCCTAGGTTGGTTTATTTTCGGGTTATAGTGGTTCCTCATGAATCGAACCCACCATCACCATTTAAAGCCCCAATCCTTTCTCTCTCTCTTCATTACTTATCCTTCTCATTTACTCTTCTTCTTCTTCATAACTCCCTCTAGCTACCAACTCGTAGGTAAGTACATCTTGCTTCCATATGAAAACCCATCTTTATGGTTCCATTCTCTTTCTCTTGTGATTCTAAGAGAGTTTAGAACTTGGCATTTTTTGTTTTGAAGTTTTATTTTTAGTAGATCTAGAAATTCATATTTTTTTCGGTTTTCAGTAGTTTGGATCTGACAAAACTTCCTTATTTCCAAGTTTTGTTCATTCTAGATTGTTGAGGTTGTGTTTTACGCCATTTGACCCATGGGAACCCTATTTCTGGCTTGGAACGAAGGTTCCATGAGAATTGGAGTTCAGGGTGAACTTTATGCTCACGTTGTACGTGCCAGCGTAGTATTAACTTTACGCTCACGTTGTACGTGCCAGCGTAGTATTAACTTTACGCTCACGTTGCACGTGCCAACGTAGTATTAACTTTACGCTTACGTTGTACGTGCCAGCGTAGTATTAACTTTACGCTCAAGTTGTACGTGCCAGCATTGTATTAACTTTATGCTCAAGTTGTACGTGTCAGCGTAGTGTTAAGGTTTACGCTCATGTTGTACATGCCAGCGTAATATTGAGTTTTTACGCTCACGTTATACGTGTCCGCGTAGAGACGGAGAATGTAGGAATTCAATTAGAGAGATCGCTCGTGGCAGCGTAAAACTGTTTTATGCTAGTCTACTTGACCTAGCGTATTCTTTTACGCGCACAGCGTTTCGGGCGTAACTTGACCCTTTACACGAGCTACCTTTATGCATGCAATGTTTTACACGCACAGTGTTTCTTGCGTAAAAATATATTCTTTTACGTGTACTCCTTGGCTCGACGTAAAACGAGTTTTTTTACGCGCACAACTTTATTTGAGCATATCCCTTTGGCATGCATGACACTCTTAAAATATCCTTACGGCTTTTGGCATAAACTTGATATAATCATGATATGTTAATATTTCTGTTAAATATAGATTGTTACGTGGGATGTACCATGTGTCGTAAATTGAGTTATAGATACCCCGATTGACTGGAATTAAACCCTGAGAGTTGTAGACTCGACCCCACTGAATACTAGTTGACTTTCATGCCTTGTCCCCATTGATAATGATTGTGACCTTGACTAATAATTGATCATGCATTCCTAGTTGGAACTAAGAGACTGGCTAGTCGTCTTTTTGAATTGAATGAATGAGACACATTTATATTAATTATGAACTATTGAAATCGACTGGCTAATCCTGAATATTGGCATACAGGCACATGCAGGCTTCAATTCATTTATTATTTATTTATCTTACCAAACAAGCATGTGTACTTTATGGTCAAGGCATGATTACTCTGTGGTTAGTTTTGATTGTTGTATTACGCTATGTAAGACCTACAACCTGACCGCACTGGTATCATTGTAGAGTTGTGCATATCGTACCCGTACGAAAGTACTCATTCTGAATGACCATGATCCACGGCATGGTACTTCACTCAACGTAGAGACTATTAAGTTAAATAAAATAATGATTGCATGGAGAGAATAGATTTCCGAGTTCTTACATGGCAGCCCTCTTGGGACTAGTATTGCCCGACAGGCCGGTTGGTCCCCACAGATATTACAAATCTACCACACGGGCAGGGAGCGGTATCTGGTTATATTATCTATTGAATATTGTATATTAATGACGGGCATCCCGCTGGGACTCGTCTAATTCATGATTGGCGCAATTGATTGACTGGGTAAACTAGCCTTGCTTGCGCATAGTAAGAACTAAGAAATCCTTTATTGCATAATTCTAGGATAACTTGGGACTTACAATAGCAAGCCGTAGTAGTTGTCTGGCCGTCTAAATTGATTTGTTTGTGTACTGTACCTACTCTGTTACTTAACTGAGATGATCAGAATGTCAGGACATGACGGGCCAACTTCTGTCCTTGTTTGGTTGGGAGGTTGGTTCGAAGTGTCGTGATGTTGTGTGAGTCCTAGTAGATAGTAGAGATCTATTATCATATTCACTTATTACTGGCTTTATTCCTCATATCGTGCTCCCTTGCGGTACTTGCTATTAGAGGTCTAACCTCTCTGGTTTTGTATGGCCAGATTTAGAGCCGGTCCCTGAGGATCCAGCTTAATTCTACCTCCAAGATGGTCAACACTAGAGGGATGATCGCAGGAGGACTCGAGTGGGTTTCTTACTTCCCCGCCTGTTTTGTTATCTACTTTATACTTTGCTGTTTGGCACCGACATGTTAGTCAGATTGTCTTGTACCTACTTTTGCATAATTGTAACTAAGTCAGGCTGCAGCTGCTAACAATTGTGTATACTTACTACATCATCTGGCTGTATTTTGTAAAGCCAGATATCAAGAACATTTTGACTGAGCGTTTGGGACGCCTTACTGCTTTATCTCACATGTTCTCTATTTCTGTTTCTTGTTTGAATGATTGAGACAATAGAAGTAAAGTGACCATAGGGAGACTTTCATGTAGTATGCACTCCCTCGTCTTGTAGACATCATTGATCGTATTATATGGTATTTATCTACCCGTAATACGTAGCTGGCTGAGTCATTCCCCCGCTCTCTAGTATTCTGGTTCTGGGGCGTGACAAGGTTTTAGTGGTGGCCCATACAGGTCTGGTTCTAGACTTGTGGGGTGTTTTAATTTATAGGATGTCTCAAATCACATATGTTCCCCCTTGATCTCATGATTCGTTGGTTCTTAACTCCATTTTGACATTCTAGTATCCTTTGACTTTATTGATCCTTCCTGTCCGGTCGATTGATTTTTCTCTTGTCCCTTTTCTTAGGGGCACCTCGTCCGCACCTGTCAGAGCTGGACAGCAACAACATGGACAGCAACATGGACAACCTGACCATGTTGGTCAGCAACAAGGGCCGGTACTAACTCAAGAGACTACCCAGGAAGAAGTGATAGTGGAAGCAGCAGCTGGATCGCAGTATCCAGATGTTCTACCACCACCAACAGTTCCACCTACCCCTACGGGAATGGACACACCGGCTCTTCTGGAAATCATGACAGGGATGATGGCTACTCAACAACATCAGATGTTAGCCAAACAGCGCATGCACGCTCAGTTGCAAGAGCAGAATGTACTACTCAATCAAGGGTTGCAGACAGCTTTGGAAAGAGGGGCAAGGCCGGATTCTGGAGCATCAACTAGATTTTGCAAGTTCAACCCCCGCCGTTTTGAAGGAACAGAGGATGCCATCTCAGCAGATGCATGGCTTAAGGATATTGAGGCTATTTTGACGGTGGCTAAGGTACCAACAGAAGAACGTGTGGATCAGGTGAAGTTGTTACTTCAGGATCTCGCACGTGATTGGTGGGAATCAGAGGAGATAGGCATCAGACGTCCTGTGGCTTGGAACGATTTTACAGCAAGATTCAAGACAAAGTATTATGGAGTTGTGGCGCAGTTTGAGCTACAACAGAAGTTTATCAACCTCAAGCAGGCCGACAAGACGGTAGATGCTTATACAGCGGAGTTCTGCAGATTGAGTAGGTTTGACCCAGAGATGGTAGCGACGGAGCGCCAGAGGGCTATGAGGTTTCAGCAAGGGTTTTATCTTGAGCTCTTACAATTGATAGAGGGGCACAATTACCAGACTTTTGATAAGATATTGACGGCAACCCGAAGGCATGAGATCACCATTCAGAGGATCACAGTAAGGACTGGAGGTCAGAAGAGATCTCACAGTCAGATTGAAGGAGGAGGGGGAGCAGCGCCCCGAACAACAGCACCATCCCTTGGCATTCGCATTCACGATGTGGCAATGCGAGGGCCAGCACCACCACCCAGGCAGCAGCAGCAACAGAAGAAGAACCAGCAACCTCCAGCAGGCTGTACTTATTGTGGGAAGATGGGGCACACTAGAGATGTGTGTCGGGCATTAAACGGACTGTGTTTGATATGTGGAAATCTAGATCATCGGGTTACCACATGTCCCATGAATTCGAGGTCAGGAGGACCAGGGCAACAGTTTCCTGCTCTGCCAGCACCAGGGGCAGGGCAGTATCGAGGACCAGCGGTAGCAGTGAGACCATTGGCCCAGCGTCCGTTAATGCCGCAGGCTCAGATGTTTCGACAACAGGGACCGCCGATGCAGCAACACCAGCATAGACCACCCCAGCATCATCAAGGCAGGGGCCAGCAGCAGCACCAGACTAGGCCACCACATAGAAACCAGCAAGAAGGTCGAGGGCAGGCATTCACACTGTCCTTGGAGGAGGCATTAACATCGGAAGATGTTGTGGCAGGTAACATTCTTGTCGGCTCATATCCCGCAGTAGTATTGTTTGATTCAGGAGCATCACACTCATTTATATCTGCACAATTTATGACACGGCTAGGAATGGAGTTCGAGGCATTGCCAGGGAGGTTGAATATACTGACTGGCAATGGGCTCGCAGGAGTTAGTAGAGTTATTCTAGCATATAGAGTTGTAGTTTGCGGGCATTCCTTACCCGCCCAGTTGATAGAATTTTCTGTTGGAAATTTTGACGTTATCTTAGGCATGGACTGACTGAAAGACAGTCATGTGACAATAGATTGTCATAGTGGGAGTGTATCTTTTGATATTCCAGGCATGAAAAAATTCACCTTAGTCAGATCAGAGGCAACTCAGCAAGAGCAGGGAGTAATAATGGCAATGGAAGAAGTTCAAGTTTCGAAGGTAGTTGAAGAATTTCTAGACGTGTTTCCCGAAGAACTTCCAGGTCTACCACCGGTTAGAGATATTGAGTTCAGCATTGAATTGGCACCTGGAACTAAACCAATATCAGATCGGGTTTACAGAATGGCGGATTCAGAGCAGGCCAAGGTGTATCAGCACATAGAGGAATTAAAGGAGAAGAAGTTTATCCAAGCTAGCATATCACCATGGGCAGCACTAGTGGTACTTGTGGGGAAGAAGGATGGATCATCCAGATTATGCATCGATTACAGGAAGCTTAACGCGGCGACAGTAAAGAACAAGTACCCACTACCCAGGATCGATGACTTGTTTGACCAGTTGAGCACAGCTAGAGTTTTCTCCAAGATAGATCTTCGTTCAGGGTACCATCAAGTGAGGGTTCGAAAGGAAGACATTCCCAAGATAGCATTCAGGTCGAAGTATGGACATTATGAATTCTTAGTAATGCCGTTTGGTTTGACCAATGCTCCAGCTATATTCATAGATTTAATGAACCGCATCTTTAAGCCATATTTAGATCAGTTTGTCGTGGTGTTTCTCGACGACATTCTCGTGTACTCTGCTAGTAAAGAGGAGCATGAAGACCACCTCAGAAAAGTGTTGCAGGTACTGAGAGAGAACCAGTTGTATGCCAAGCTCAGCAAGTGTGAGTTCTGGATGGACCATATTTTATTTCTGGGTCATATTATATCCGGAGCTGGAGTAGCAGTGGATCCCAAGAAGGTAGAAGCAGTAGAGAGTTGGCCAGTACCCAAGACCGTAGCTGATGTACGGAGTTTCTTAGGATTGGCAGGATATTACAGAAGGTTTGTATCAGGTTTTGCAAGACTTTCAGCACCCATGACCCGCTTGACACGAAAGGATGTACCATTCGTCTGGTCGGTAGAATGCCAGGCATCATTTGAGAATCTGAAGCAGAAGTTGATATCAGCACCTATCCTTACATTGCCAGTTGGGCCCGAAGGTTTTACTGTATATTGTGATGCGTCAGGTAAAGGACTTGGATGTGTCCTTATGCAACATGGGAAGGTGATAGCGTATGCATCTAGGCAACTTTGAGACCACGAGAAAAATTATCTAACTCATGATTTGGAGTTGGCGGCAGTAGTATTTGCTTTGAAGCTATGGAGGCATTACTTATATGGTGACCGAGTGGACATGTACACAGACTACGAAAGTCTGAAGTACATCTTTACTCAGAAGGAGCTGAACATGAGGCAGAGAAGATGGTTAGAGCTGATCAAGGATTATAATGTGGAGCTTCAGTATCATCCAGGCAAGGCTAATGTGGTAGCAGACGCTCTCAGCAGAAGAGGCAGCACATTTATGTTGACAACGCAGAAGCACATCTTAGAAGACCTTCAGGAGATGGGCATCGAAGTTATACTTCCTAATGATATAGGAATTCTGGCGAGTCTACAAGTTCAATCCGACTTGGTAGACAGGATCAAGGCAGCCCAGGCACAGGACCCAAGGATTCAGAAGCTTAGGGCAGAATGTGAGTCAGGGCTCAGAAAAGAGATGCAAATCCACGAAGATGGTATGCTTAGGTTTGTATCACGTCTATGTGTACCTAGTAGAGATATCAGACAGAAAGTAATGACAAAAGCTCACAGTTCTCAGTATTCTATACATCCTGGAGGGACCAAGATGTACCAAGATATCAAGCAGCACTTCTGGTGGAACGGGATGAAGAGGAAGATAGCTAGGTTTGTTTCCCGTTGCTTGATATGTCAGCAAGTAAAGGCAGAACAGCAGAGGCTAGCTGGATTATTACAACCGCTTCCTATTCCGGAATGGAAGTGGGAACACATCACAATGGACTTTGTGACCGGTTTACCGAGATCACCAAGTGGTAAAGATGCTATTTGGGTGATAGTAGATCGGCTTACAAAGGTAGCACACTTTCTTTCTTTCAGAGTATGACAATCTACAGAAAAGTTGGCAGAGTTGTACATGCAGCAGATAGTCAGGCAGCATGGAGTCCCTGTCAGTATTGTGTCAGACAGAGATACCCGTTTCACGTCACATTTCTGGAAGAGCTTACATCATAGTTTGGGCACCAAGTTAAAATTTAGTACGGCTTACCATCCACAGACGGACGGCCAATCAGAAAGGACAATTCAGACTTTGGAAGGTATGTTGCGAGCTTGCACCCTAGATTTTGGAGGATCTTAGGAAAGCCACCTGCACTTAGTTGAGTTTTCATATAACAACAATTATCAAACCAGTATCCAGATGGTGCCATTTGAGGCACTATATGGTAAGAAGTGTAGGTTGCTACTAGCATGGGATGATATCGGGAACAGAAAGATGTTAGGCCCGGAAATGATTGTTCAGACAGTTGAATTGGTTAAAGGAATTAGAGAGCGACTTTGAGTTGCGCAGGATCGACATCGTCATTGGGCGGACCAGCATCGTAGGCCGCTAGAGTTTTCTATTGGAGACCACGTATTCTTACGGATCTCACCTACCCGTGGGGTCATTAGATTTGGCGTTCGCGGGAAGTTGAGTCCGCGGTACGTGGGCCCATTTATTATCCTTGATAGGGTGGGCGATGTTGCTTATCGTTTATCCCTTCCACCTTCGTTACGAGAGGTACATGACGTGTTTCATGTATCTCAGCTGCGAAGGTATGTATCAGACCCAAGCCATATCCTTGATCATTCTGAGCTGGTTGTTGGTACCAACCTGTCTTATGAGGAACAGCCTGTGTCTATTTTCGACCGAAGAGAAAAGATACTCAAGAATCGAACAATTAGCTTGTCCGAGTTGCTTGGGGTCATCACTCATTAGGAGAGTCAACGTGGGAACGTGAGGATGATATCCGATCACGGTATCCACATCTGTTTGACTCACAAGGTATATTTCTTCCCGTGTACCTTGATTGTCTTAACTCCGCATACTAGTCGCCCTATGAGTGAAAATTACTTGATATCGTAGATTGTTAAATATAGATACGTTACTTGCTATGGACATTGTAAAATAATTGCTTGCTTAAATTGCTTGTACTAGTTTGACCTTGATATTCCTATCCTGTTTGGATTTGAAATTTCGAGGACGAAATTTTTCTAGGGAGGGTAGAGATGTCACTCTCCGTTCCCAGAATACGTATTTTCAATACATTTACTGCTTTAATATATTTATTTAAATATTTATCATGTATTGTTTTGTATTTAAATCTCTTTAAATTCATGTTAATTAATTTCCTGTAATTAATTTTCTGTATTTTACTTTCTGCTTTTATTCTCTGTATTAGCTTACTTTAGGTTTGGCCTAGGTTGGTTTATTTTCGGGTTATGGTGGTTCATCATGAACCGAACCCACCATCACCATTTAAAGCCCCAATCCTTTCTCTCTCTCTTCATTACTTCTCCTTCTCATTTACTCTTCTTCTTCATAACTCCCTCTACCTACCAACTCGTAGGCAAGTACATCTTGCTTCCACATGAAAACCCATTTTTATGGTTCTATTCTCTTTCCCTTGTGATTCTAAGAGAGTTTAGAACTTGGCATTTTTCGTTTTGAAGTTTTATTTTTAGTAGATCTAGAAATTCATATTTTTTCGGTTTTCAGTAGTTTGGATCTGTCAAAACTTTCTTATTTCCAAGTTTTGTTCATACTAGATTGTTGAGGTTGTGTTTTACGCCATTTGACCCATGGGAACCCCATTTCTGGCTTGGAACGAAGGTTCCATGAGAATTGGAGTTCAGGGTAAACTTTACGCTCATGTTGTACGTGCCAGCGTAGTATTAACTTTACGCTCATGTTGTACGTGCCAGCGTAGTATTAACTTTACGCTCACGTTGTACGTGCCAGCGTAGTATTAACTTTGTGCCAGCGTAGTATTAACTTTACGCTCACGTTGTACGTGCCAGCGTAGTATTAACTTTACGCTCACGTTGTACGTGCCAGCGTAGTATTAACTTTACGCTCACGTTGTACGTGTTAGCGTAGTATTGAGTTTTACGCTCATGTTGTACATGCCTGCGTAATATTGAGTTTCTACGCTCACGTTATACGTGTCCGCGTAGAGACGGAGAATGTAGGAATTCAATTAGAGAGATCGCTCATGGCAGCGTAAAACTGTTTTACGCTAGTCTACTTGACCTAGCATATTCTTTTACGCGCACAGCGTTTCGGGCGTAACTTGACCCTTTACACGAGCTACCTTTATGCATGCAATGTTTTACGCGCACAGTATTTCTTGCGTAAAAATATATTCTTTTACGCGTACTCCTTGGCTCGACGTAAAACGAGTTTTTTTACGCGCGCAACTTTATTTGAGCGTATCCCTTTGGCATGCATGACACTCTTAAAATATCCTTACGCCTTTTGGCATAAACTTGATATAATCATGATATGGTAATATTTCTGTTAAAAATAGATTGTTACGTGGGATGTACCATGTGTCATGAATTGAGTTATAGATACCCCGATTGACTGGAATTAAACCCTGAGAGTTGTAGACTCGACCCCACTGAATACTAGTTGACTTTCATGCCTTGTCACCATTGATAATGATTGTGACCTTGACTAATAATTGATCATGCGTTCCTAGTTGGAACTAAGAGACTGGCTAGTCGTCTTTTTGAATTGAATGAATGAGACACATTCATATTAATTATGAACTATTGAAATCGACTGGCTAATCCCGAATATTGGCATACAGGCACATGCAGGCTTCAATTCATTTATTATTTATTTATCTTACAAAAGAAGCATGTGTACTTTTTGGTCAAGGCATGATTACTCCGTGGTTAGTTTTGATTGTTGCATTACGCTATGTAAGACCTACAACCTGATCGCACTGGTATCATTGTAGAGTTGTGTATATCGTACCCGTACGAAAGTACTCATTCTGAATGACCATAATCTACGGCATGGTACTTCACTCAACGTAGAGACTATTAAGTTAAATAAAATAATAATTGCATGGAGAGAATGGATTTCTGAGTTCTTATATGGCAGCCCTCTTGGGACTAGTAGTGCCCGACAGGCCGGTTGGTTCCCACAGATACAGCAAATCTGCCACACGGGCAGGTAGCGGTATCTGGTTATATTATCTATTGAATATTGTATATTAATAACGGGCGTCCCGCTGGGACTCGTCTAATTCATGATTGGCGCAATTGATTGACTGGGTAAACTAGCCTTGCTTGCACATAGTAAGAACTGAGAAATCCTTTATTGCATAATTCCAGGATAACTTGGGACTCACAATAGCAAGCCGTAGTAGTTGCCTGGCCGTCTAAATTGATTTGTTTGTGTACTGTACCTACTCTGTTACTTAACTGAGATGATCAGAATGTCAAGACATGACGGGCCAACTTCTGTCCTTGTTTGGTTGGGAGGTTGGTTCGAAGTGTCGTGATGTTGTGTGAGTCCTAGTAGATAGTAGAGATCTATTATCATATTCTCTTATTACTGGCTTCATTCCTCATATCGTGCTCCCTTGCGGTACTTGCTATTAGAGGTCTAACCTCTCTGGTTTATCATGGCCAGATTTAGAGCCGGTCCCTGAGGATCCAGCTTACTTCTACCTCCAAGATGATCAACACTAGAGGGATGATCGTAGGAGGACTCGAGTGGGTTTCTTACTTCCCCGCCCGTTTTATTATCTACTTTATACTTTGCCGTTTGGCACCGACATGTTAGTCGGGTTGTCTTGTACCTACTTTTGTATAATTGTAACTAAGTTAGGCTGCAGCTGCTAACAATTGTGTATACTTACTACGTCATCTGGCTGTATTTTGTAAAGCCAGATATCAAGAACATTTTGACTGAGCGTTTGGGATGCCTTACTGCTTTATCTCACATGTTCTCTATTTCTGTTTCTTGTTTGAATGATTGAGACAATAGAAGTAAAGTGACCATAAGGAGACTTTCATGTAGTATGTATCCCCTCGTCTTGTAGATAGCATTAATCGTATTATACGGTATTCATCTACCCGTAATACGTAGCTGGCTGAGTCATTCCCCCGCTCTCCAGTATTCTGGTTCTGGGGCGTGACAAATGCCTACTATGTTGTATCCACAACACAAAACCTCTATTAACCGCTAAGTCAAACTAAGCATGCAACAACTATTAGCGGTTAATCCTATCGCACGGCTTATACGTACTGGTGGCCAGCCAGTCACGCATGTCTGAGTTCTATATGAGACTCACAACAACGTGGTACAAATGTGTCAGGGCCTATGAATGCAACACACAAAGGGTGGTCCCTTAAATCTAAGTTCAATGTATAAGAAAATAGTACATAGCAGGAAATAGAACTAAACAGTAAAAATTCTATCTACTTATGCCATGTATCACAGTTTATTTTGCAGAAAATAAATAATGAAAAATGCAAGAATATGAGCTAAAGTAAAATAATCAGCTAATGGCAAGGTATCTTGCCTGAGGGTGGTGCGAGAAGTAGCAAAATCCAACTGTCAAAATCGTCAGCAAGAAAGTCAAAATCCACAAAGAGCTCCGGATGCTGAAACAAACATCACGAACGTGTAGAAAATGCCTCTCTAAAAGTCTAATTCTGGAACAGGAAAAAAAATCGTAATTTTGGATCAAAACGATGTCTGCCGTTGGACCCGTTTTCTACCGAAAAGCGAACCAATATCTACGGTCTCTAAAATCGTCAAACTATATGTCTACGGGTTGGTTTGAGGAGACGAACCTAACCGTATGTCCAAAGTCGGATTTCGGCGGGACGTACACAAATTCGCCCGTTAGAGCGGGTCGCGGGCCCGCCAAAAAGGCGTTCTGGTCGACCTTCTCAGATTTGGACCAAACTTGGCATACAAGACCAAAAAAATGGCACGGTCCTGTTGGCGCAAGTTTCGTCTCGATATGATGAACGTGCAAAAAGTTATGGGCTAGTTTGCAAAGTATCGATACGGGGGTATCTTGACGGATACGCACTGATTTCGTCGCGCACACGCATCAAAATCGTGTTCCGTCGGTTCCCACAAGTCGGTAACAACCATACGCGTCTTT
Source organism: Iris pallida (assembly GCA_029216955.1). Lineage (NCBI taxonomy): Eukaryota > Viridiplantae > Streptophyta > Magnoliopsida > Asparagales > Iridaceae > Iris > Iris pallida. The sequence goes on from JANAVB010022397.1 coordinate 10,130,005, forward strand.
CGATGCATATATTATGTGTCCACGTTGCCCGGTTTGTCGGAGAGCACGTCGTATCGGTTAAATTTTTCTAAATTTACTGTTTTGAAAATGGGTTTTTCCGGTTTTTGGAAATCAATCTTCTCGATGCACGATTGATGAAGTTAGAATCTATAAAAGGGATTGCAAAGTCCTATAGGTTATCTAGGACTCCCTTTCATTAGATTCTGAAAATTTTATATATCCTGTCATAAATCGACCTTCTAAGTTAGGGTTTGGGAATCGATTTCTGTTCAGTATTGAATAGTTTTCTCGTGAACTTTGGGTCGATTTCTCGGCGGATATATTACAAATCAACATGAACTATTTTATTGAATTGAAAGAGGCCTGAATAGAGTATAAACCTGTGGAGACGGATCTGGAAAAGATTTGGTATGGAAGGAGGAATCAGAATACGAAGTCGGGGTTGCGGCCACAACGCTGCCCCTGTTTCCAGGTGCATGTCTTTGTTGCCAACCGTCCGACGGCTTCGGGGCCGTACGTGCGGTGGTGGCAATGTCGTCCAGTGTCGAAGGATGGTCAGGACAGTCGTGGGATATGACTAGGGTTGTTTTAATCTTTCTTCCTCTATATCTCGACACTTATATATATATAACCGGACGTGGTGTGCAATGGGTCGGCTGAGTTCCTTTATGGGCTTGATTTGCTGGAGGTCAGGTTTTAGCAGAGATGAATCTAAGGAAGATTTGATTTGGTCGCTCGAAAGCGGGAGGGTGGGGGTTTTCGTCGGGTTTTTTTAGGGGTTGCTCTACTCGCGAGATTTTGGGAAAATCTCGCGAGTAGCTGCTAAATGTTTTTTCCCCTTATTTTTACCATTTATAAAACCTACTGTTATAATACTATATATATATATATATATATATATATATATATATATATATATATATATATATATATAACTTAAACATATAAATTTTATTCTAAATATTCATAAAGACATATAAAACAATATTTGTAAATAAAACTATAATAATAATAATAATAATAATAATAATAATAATAATAATAATAATAATAATAATAATAATAATAATAATCATCTTCATCATCATCATCTTAATGGTAATAATAATAACAATACAATTATGGATATGAAAAACAATTTAGTAAGGTTATAGTAATTAGGAGAGACTACATATTAAGACTAATATATATATATATATATATATATATATATATATATATATATATTTAGGAAATTAAACTTTTATTGATAATATAGGCGCAATAAGCCGAAGCCTATACAAGTAAGCGCGCGGAGGCGACCAAAAACCGAAAACAAGAGTCGCGGAGTGCACACGCGACCCAACAAGAAGGGGGAAGAAGCGGCCTAGGCCACGGTCTTCCAGAACAAGCTGGAGACATGGGAACAATGCCTCCTCACTTTGAAGCATTGTCTGATGACCTCTCTGAACAGTTGAGGAGGGGAGAGTTGTTGTCCTTCGTAACGGAACTTGTTCCTGTTCTTCCAAAGAACCCAAATACCAGCGGCCGCTACGATCTGATGCCCGTGGGAACGGGACCAGGAGGCCAAGAGATCGTAGAAGCCCCCGGTTGGTTGCTCCATGTTAAGCCTCTGATGAAGTTGGGCCCAAGTTCCTGCGGCCAGCTCCCCCGAAAGAAGGACGTGATCTGCGGATTCGAAATTGGGCTCATTGCAGCAGTGGCATCTGGATGCGAGGCTGAAACCCCAAGAACTGATGATGTCGTCCGTCGGAATCTTGTGGCGAAGAGCACGCCAGATGAGGATGGACCATTTGATGGAAATGCAAGCCTGCCAAAATAATACGTACACCGGATTCGACGTCCCGCTGCCTCTGGCAATACGTCTGGCGGAAGCCAAACTAAAAGTCCCGCAAGGGTTAGGGGACCATCGCCAAGTGTCGGGTGTGTCGGTGATACCTAAATTCGCAGCACGAAGCCTGGTGGCCGCCGCATGACCAAGCCAATCATTGACCTTCCTCCAATTCCAATCGGGACTGCCCTCCCAAAGGTCTCTGATGGTACACCCCTGAGGAGTAATAATGTTGGGCTGAATGAGATCTGCTCCTAACCACCTCTCCCGACATGCCAGGAAGCTGCCGTCCCCCAACTGGAGACGGATCAGAGGTTCAGCGATTGTGCGGCCCCGAGTGATGCGGCGCCAAGAAGACGAGGATCTGTTGTTAGTGTTCGCTTCTGAAATATGGGAGAATCTGGAGTATCTAGCTCTCATGAACCTCGTCCATAAGGAGGTCTCGGTGCGTAACTTCCACCAAAGTTTTAAGGAGCAAGCATCCACGTTGTGGGCGAGTCTGCAGAAGCCTAGACCGCCAACTTCAGTGGGTTTAGCCATCGTCTCCCAACCTGCCCAGTAGTGTTTGTCTAAGCCGTCGCTCTGACCCCAGAAGAACTTGGCGAAAAGAGATTCGAGTGAAAGGAGCACCTTCTTAGGGGGAAGCAGACGGCCAGAATGTACATCGGGATGGACGATAAAACGTGTTTAATGAGAATCGTTTTACCTCCTGGGGAAAGGGTAGCGTTGTGCCAACCGAAGATGAGTTTACGGATCTTGTCTGCAAGGTGGTCGTATATGCCGAAGTTGGCCCTGCCGTACACCAGCGTGCAGCCGAGGTAATTAAAGGGGGGGTATGCCGTTCTGAAAGAAGTCTTATTGGCGAGCAGGGAAGAGTGTGTTCTGTCTGCTTCGTGATGAGTATAGATGACGCTCTTGTTGTTGTTAACTCGCTGACCCGAGCATCTAGTGTATCTAGCAATCGTGCTCAAAACGACCTCAATCGAACCGCTGTCTCCAGAAGAGAAGATGAGGATATCGTCCGCGTAAGCCAGGTAAGTGATAAGAGGGCAGCCGGTGGTTGTGTGGAAATAATTGAAGCCGGGCATGCCGGGCATGCTGTTGAGGCTTCTGCTGAGAGCTTCGGCCGCAATGATAAAAATGGTAGAGGAGAGCGGGTCTCCATGTCTCACCCCGCGGGTAGAACGGAAGAAACCCGCCGCCTGGCCGTTGATCACGGTGGAGAACCACGCGTTGTTGATAGATCTGAAGACGATGTCAATCCAAGTCTCGAAGAAGCCAAAGGCCCTGAGTACCCAGATCATGAATTGCCAGTCCAGGCGATCGTATGCTTTTTCCATGTCCAGTTTGATGGCGACGTTCCCCCCTCGATGGGAACTTCACGCACGTGATCATCTCTTGCGCAAGAAGGATGTTGTCTGTAATATTGTGGCCTCTAATAAACCCGCTCTGCTCCTCGGAAATAATCTTGGGGAGGAGATCGGACATCCGATTGGCGATGATCTTGGATATAATCTTGTTGGTGAATGTGCAGAGGCTGATCGGGCGAAAGTCTTTGAAAGATTCCGGATTGTCTTTTTTGGGGATAAGGATGATGTTGGCGCAGGAGATGGAGTTAGGGTATCTGGCCCCTTGAAGGAAGGCAATAGTGGCTTCGACAAGGTCCATTTTAATGATATCCCAGCAGTCTCTGAAGAAGACGCCGTTGAAGCCATCCGGCCCCGGGGCACTGTGCTCGTTATTGGACCAAACCGCAGCTTTGACTTCCTCCTCATCAATGGCCGCCAGCAAAGTCTCATTGTCATGCTCGGAGATAAGGGAGGGGATGACCGACAAAAGGGTCTCATCTCTAACGACCCGCTCCTTGGTGAATAGGCTGGAGAAGAAGTTAACGGCAGCGACCTGGATCTCGGCCTAGTCTTCGATAAGGTTGCCATTGTCGTCAAGGATCCTGTGTAATTTTAATTTGTTCCTGTGGCCTTTGACACAAGCATGAAAGAACTTAGAGTTGCGGTCACCAACGGTGTCCCAGGTCAGTCTGGCTTTTTGCTTCCAGAATTCATTCTCCACTTTCAGCCTAGATTTAAGAATAGCTCTGGCTAGGTTTAGGGATGAACGGTTCTCCGGGGAGTTGGAGATGGTAAAGGTAGACTCCGTACGAGTGACGTCGTCCTCTGTCTCGCGAATGGCCTGAAAGATGTCTCCGTAAGCCTCTTTGCTCCAAGCCGATAGAGCCTTGCGGGTGGCTTTAAGCTTGGACGCCATCCGGGTCATGGGATCAATGTCCGAGATGGAACTCCAGGCTAAAGCAACAATATTCTGAAATTGAGGGTGATGTCACCAAAAGTTGAGGAAGCGGAAAGCTTTCTTGTTTCCGGATTGATTGCTTCTGATTTGAACTAGTAGGGGGGAATGATCCGATTTGGTGTGGTTAAGGAGTGAAAGATTGGTGATCAGTCCCATGTCGGACCATTCGTCGTTGATCAACGCCCGATTGAGACGAAAATATTGACGCCTGCGGCCTTCTTGCATGTTGCACCAGGTAAAAGCGCTGCTTAGGAAGGGGATGGGGGAGAGGTTCCCGTGAAAGGTAAAGTTATTGAAATCGTCCATAGCTTGCTTGGAGGGGGGTCGGCCGCCTGATTTCTCATCGATGCAGGCAACCGTATTGAAATCTCCAATACAAAGCCACGGCAGACCCAGCGGGAGAGTCCTCAAAAGGTCTGCCCAGAGCTGACGGCGCATGGGGATGTCGCAATCGCCATGAACAGCGGAGATGACGGAGCAAGATTTGAGATCCGGGTGTTCAACCCAGCAAGTGAGAGCTTGGGGAGAATCTTGGATAGTGCCAAATTGGAAGTCTTGAGCAAGAAAGATCCAGATGTCGTTCCCGCCCGCGATAGCTTGCGGAAAGCCTAACTTAAGTTGAGTGGCTTTAAGTCTTTTTTGCGGGATTTTAGGTTCGATAATGATAAGGAGGTCAATACGGTGAATCTTCTTGAGACTGAGAATTCTGTTCATGGTCGATTTGTTCCCGAGCCCTCTGATATTCCAGGAGATGATGTTAATCATCAGATGGAGAAGGGGAAGGGGGATGGTTTAGCTTCGAGGCGGACCTGGTAGTCCTAGCCGTCATCTGCTTTTGTTTGTTTTTGTGCTTTTTGGAAGTATTTCTCTTGGTTGGTACGGAAGTGTGTTCGTTACTTCCTGATTCGACGGTTGGCCGATCTTGATCACTGCTCTCTTCAGCGACCGCGTCGATGAGAGAATCTTGGTTTTGATCTTCCAGAGCGCAAAAGGGGTTGTTACGATCTAGAAACCTTGCTTCCTTCGCCTGCCAGAATCTGTCGATTAGGATGTGGGTGTGAGAGGTCAGAGCGCCTTCTGTGGGAGTAGGAGGGTCCGGGTCTGTCCGAATAGCCTCGAACTGCTCTGAGCTGCTAACGACGAGACCTTTCCTGGTTGTAGAGAGCGGTTATTTGGATGTATGGTGTGATGGTGGACCTTAAGGGAGGGAGGTGAGGTGATCACAGGTTGAGTTTGGATGGTCTGGGGGTGATCGGTGTTTGGGTGCCCGCTGTTCTTGGGAGAATCTTCTTGACCGTCGGTGATGAGGAGGGGAATGCAGAGGTCTCTGGGAGCTTCATCGGGGGTGGTGCCTGAGAGAAGAGCGAACGAATTGTGAAGGGCGAGGGATGAAAGGGGACGATAGCCCGACTGGTAGTGGCATTCGTCGGGGGGTGGGGAGGAGACTGACCATCGCTCTGAAGGGGTAGAACGGGATTCGAAATAAGGGTAGAGGGGACGGGGTGATTTGGAGCAGTGGTCGTCCGAGGGGCGCGCGGGATATTCTTCTTAAGTTCGGGATGGACGCGGAAGCAGTGCTGCATGAGATGACCACTCATCTGACAGTGTTTACAGAAGATAATGTTGTCGTCGTAAATCAGCTCCTGACTATGGGATGTGTCTCCGAGCTCGATCTCTATGAGTTTGGGTGGGTCGTTTGAGAGGTCTAACTCCACGCAGATCTTCGCGTAGTTGCACTTGGAGAGGTTGCGAGTTTCTTCCGCAATGGCAACCAAGGTCCCGAAGGAGCTGGCGATACGTTTGAGTGCGGCTGCGGGGAAGCAGACCAGGGGGAGGTTGGAGAGGGTGATCCAGGTGGAGATGATAGTTGAGTCAAATTTTGGATTGAAATCGGGAGATCATTTAACCACTTTAGCGATCTGGGATCCCATTCTGACAGTGCCTTTAGCACGCGCAATCGCGAAGTCCGAATCGGAAGAGAGGTGGAGGAGCATATGCTTGGGGTCGAGAGGGGCAACCCGGAAATCAGCGGAGAGGCCCCACCCTGCGACCGCAGCCTTGACAATGGAGATCTTCGGGCATCCAGAGCCGAATTTGAGAATGAACGACTTGGAGAATGAGGAGGATAGGGAATGGATCTCAGACGAGGCGAAGGGAACCCGGATGGGAGCACCATCGGCAGGAGGAGGGAAGTCGAGGTCCGGGAGGAGAATCTCTGCCGAAGCTGCAGGAGAGCGCGGTCTCCGATTCGGCCTAAGGGCCTCGGCGTCGGAGACGCCGGCCGCGGAGCCGGGGAGTGACGGGACAGTGGACGGAACCAAAGGTGGAACGCCAGACTGCACAGATACGAAAGGGGCTCCGGAATGCGCAGGCGCGGGTTGCGCCGAAGGCGCTGAAGGGTGGGGGGGAGAGACCCCGGGTGGCACCAGAAGGCTAGAGAGAGGCGGGCCAACAGGCGCCAAAGTCGGAGAGGAGACCGCGGCGGGCTGCGCCAACCTGGCGCGGGGGGGTACGCTGAGACTGCACACGAGGGGGACCTTGGCCTGAGGAGCGCAAGAAGGGGGGCCCGCTCTAGGAAGAGCGCCAGAGCCGGGATTGTGCGCAAGAGAAGCACCAGCAGGAAGGCCCTGTGGACTGCACAAAGGAGCCACGCCAACAATAGGGGGGCCCACAGGGCTGCACACAGTAGGCTCACCATCGAGGGGCCCCGCTGTATTGCGCACAAGAGAAGCGCCCACAGGGCTGCGCACAAGAGGGGGGGCCCTCAGGGCTGCGCACAAGAGTAGCTCCAAAAGGGCTCTCTGGACTGCGCAGGAGAGCATGGTTGGCGCCAAAAGTGAGCGCTGGTCTCGAGGGTTGACCAGGAAAAGCAGGAGCCACGAGGGGCACAGCCCCCAAGGGGCGCTCGGGCACTCCAGCGCCGTGCTCAGGTCCCGAGGGGAGACAGAGGGCAGCTGGAGCCTCGGGCAGACCAGCGTCCCTAGGGGCCACGAGCGCCCCGGCTCCCGAGGGCGGGAGGGGGTCAGAGAAATCTTCGAGGGGTAGGGGGGGCAGACTCTTCGGGCGGAGGCCGCCGGAGCTGCGACCAGAGAGGGCGGCAAAGCTGCATCCGGAGACAGCGGGGGCGGCGGACGAGGCCGCTCGGCTGCGCTCAACCAGCCTAAGCTGGTCGTCGGACCAACCAGGGCGCAGAGACGGAGAGGGGGAGGGGGAGGAGGGTGGGGGAGCACGGGCGTCGGGGCGACGCGAAGTTCGGGGGGGGAGAAGGAGGAGGACGGGGGCCGTCCCGAGCGCGCCGCGGAGGACGCCTGCGAGTGCGGGCCGACGCTGAGATGTGGCAGCCCTGCGCAGCTGCCGTGGCAACGAGCCACAACGGAGGGAAGGATGAAGGGGGGCGAGACATGGAGAAGGCGGCGAAAGCAGGCGCCGGCTATGACCGCCGGAGAGGAAACAATCTCGTCGGGGAGAATGGGGAGGGGGAGACCATTCCTGAAAAGAAAAGTTAAGTCTAATATATATATATATATATATACAAACAATTATAAACTTCTAAACCCCAAAATAATAATTTAATAAATATCAAATGGTCAGATAGCCATAATACAATTTCATAATTTAAACAACTAAATATTCTAAATAAAATAAATCTATTAGCACCCACCGCTAACATGCTAGTCAAGGCACTTAGCTGCAGTGGCCATGCCATATTGTCTAGTCAGTGTGCGTAGCAAAACTGAGCATGACTAAGACAATATTTATAGATTTATTAACAAAATAATTAAAAACAAAATATTCATGTAATAAAAATATAAACCAAAATCCTCCAAATTTTTTGGGGATTACATCCTACCCAACTTATAAAAATTTCATCCTCGAAATTAAAATAAACTTAATATACAAAATAAATAAAGTAACGAGACTAAATATGAAGGGAGTGTAAGTACGTAATCGTACTCGGGTTTCAAAAAGATGGATAAAGTAGTTATAGAAGAAATCCAAACTGTTACCATATTCTACAAAGGAGGGTATTCTCAGTCTTGCACTAATCATGGATATCCAGTCGTTTGAGAGAATGGGTCGAAGTTGCATGGTTAAAATCAAATGCGAATGAAAAATGGATATCTGAGGTTTGTTCTAAGGAAAGTGTGTTATACATGTGGTGTAATTGAAATAAAGCAACGGATGGTGTTTGTGTGGGATATGTACGTTATATGTGTAGAGGGATTCGAGTAGATCACAAACATATATTGGGACGAAAGATTTGAGTCGAGGTTGGATCTCTAATTGAGGTCGGAAAGTACATCGGTATTACGATAAGGATTATAACTAGCCTTTTTGACCTGAAAGTCGTATCATAAAAATAGAATACAAGAGGACGTGTTTGAGTGGGACATGATACGCCTAAATGGAGGTAGACTTTGCTAGGTCTTGTATATGAAATTTGTTGGAAGGTAACAACTGGTCTTGTGCTCTAAATGTTAATGTTACGGTCGCGGACACCAAATGATCTAGATAGAAAGTGGGAGTTCATGAGGCACTAATTATCTCCCTAATGGAAACCAACTTATTCTAGTCATTTGGTAATACTAGTATCTCCTACAAGTTAGAAGGCTTACAATTTACTTACTCTAGAAGCTAGGACATGGTTTTTGGATTAATGAGATTAGAAAAATTCAAAGTCATGACATTGCACCACGACTCTTGATTATAAAAGAATACTACTCTACGTCATAGAAATTATGATGCGGTAGATATGAATCATGTTTGGAGTTAGTTCTTCAATTTTGAATAGATGGTAACGATTGTGTATTTATAGCCTTCATGGCCATAGGGGAATACTTCGTGTCTACGAGCATTTGTTTTCCGAATGGGTGACGAAAACAATAAGGGTTCGAAGGAGACGGGATCGAATTGTAATTATGGGTTTCAAAGACGGATTAATATTGCAAAAGGGAGTTGTTAAGACCGTTGCGGATGAGATCCTAAAGGATAAGTTTAACTATAACTCAATCCATGTAAAATAATCGAAGAGCGAACCAAAGTGTACTAGGTTGATCAGACTATCATGCACCGGCTCTGATTAGACAATATGTTAGTGGACGCGCCCAAGTAACATATGTCTTGAAACAAGCTCGATAAAAGGTAAGCTTACAAAACTAGGCTATAGTAGCAGTATTGGTCAAGATAGTAAAATATTAGTACATAAAATAATGATGATAGAAGATACAACAAATTCAAGTTCTTAAAAATTAAGGTCTTGTCTGATGTTCGATCCTATGCAGTTGTCCTGCTGTCTTCTTGTTTAAGGCTTTGGTCGCTAAAATGAGGTATAAACCTCTAAGGATTTATAGTATAGGGAATTCAAGCAATATCCTCTACAATGGGTCATAGGGACGAGGAGAATACTAGGTTGTGAGGCACTCTACCTGTCATGACCCGCACCCGCTTTTCGTATGCGAGCTCGTGAACAAGCCAGCTACGTATCAAGCGGACTCCAGCCCAACTCGAATATGTATAAGCTGTCCAGAATAGGGTATTATGTCTAATCTAAACTGTATCTCAATCCACAAGAATCATGTAAAACAAGAATGAACAATTATGGTTCATGGTCTGTAGCCCACTAGCATATATGTTCGATTAGACTCCAAGAATAATATGAGTCTATAAAGCTAAGCTGATAAGCAGGATATATCATAAAAGCAAGAGAAAGATAGTAGATCAATAACATTAACAAAATACCTGAATCATGCATATAGTGTCAACTACCACATGCTCAGCTAACTAATTCTGTGCAATCAGCTACCTGAAGAGATCATCAGGTCCTCAGAGGGCTAGCAAGATACATAAAATATGTCTACTAATATGACAGTAAATAACATGTATGGAGGATAAGAACACTGCAAGAAGAACATCTAAGGATGACGAGTCGTGTGAAAATATAATACTAGGCTTGGCTAACTATCAATCAGAACTCCTATAGCTTGTAGTACAATGCAAGATACTCCCAATCCATAGTATTTCAATTGACGTACAAAGCAGGGTACTCTCAGTCAAGATTAGCCAATTCTAATATTGATTTCCTCTCCTAGAGGATACAAGGTCAAGTAGATTCCTATAAATCGTAGTACAATGGAAGATACTCCCAATTTATAGTATCGCAAGTTAAGTCAATCAATCAATCAATATATGCTATAGGTTGTAGTATAATGTAAGATACTCCCAATCTATGGCATGTCACAAGTCAAGTCAATCAAGCAATATCAAAATAAAAGAATCGGCTATAGGTCGTAGTACAATGTAAGATATTCCCAATCTATAGTATGTCTCAACTGTAGTATAATGCAAGACACTCCCAGTCAAAAATTGTCAATTTAAGAGTAAGATATAGAAACTGACAACTCAATCCCGAGATAGGGTAACACGAAAAGACCAATAATCAAGCAGTGTCGAATATCCTATACGTGCACGTAATCTAGAACAAGTAAAATAATCAAGGATAAATCAATCACAATATGGAATCATGTGACAATATGAAAAGGAATACAATAAAGAAAGAGAAAACAATAGAAATACTGTATATGTTCGGCAAGGTATACTTGCCTGAGGGTTGCACGGAGAACCAACAATATATCGCCAATCAACAAGTCAGAAAGTACAAGTCTCACAACTGCCACCAGAAGCTATAATATATGTTACCAAAATTTCCAGATTAGTCAAATTAGCTAGGATAGCCTGTCCTTAAGTCCAATTATGGACACAGGGGCAAAATGGTAATTTCAAGCAAAAACGATGTCCACCGTTGGACCCACTTTGTACCGAAAAGCATGCCAGAGTCTATGGTCTTTAAAGTCCTCAAACTATATGTCAATGGGTCTAGTTTTCCGGTACGAACCCAACCGTATGTCCAAAGTTGGATTCATGTTGGCCGTGCACAAAATCGCCTGTTGAATCGGACCGTGGAGCCCACGAAACGGTAATCCGATCAACTATCTCAGAATTGGACCAAACTTGGCATACAGGACTAGAAAAATAATACGGTCCTATTGGTACAAGTTTTGTCTCGATCTGATGAACGTGCACAAATGAATTATGAAATTTGTACAGAGGCCGATACGGTAAATTTCGACGGATACGCATCAAATTCGTCGCGCACACGTGAGCAATTTGAATTTCGTCAAAGTCCACACATCCACGAAGTTGATACACACCTTTCGATGCTTTCAGTTCGCGATCACGTCATCCGGATTGGCGGGACGCACGTCTTATCGAGGGTTTTTATTGTTTTGAAAACTGTTTTTGCCAAGTTTTTCCTAATTTTCAATTGGATTTTTAACAGAAAATAACCAACTAGAAATTAAACTAAAAATAGGGTCTCGATCTCGGTTATGTTGTGTACAAGGCTATTCAAGCAATTTTTCAAGTTTCACGATATCCTGGTCGTAAATCGACCGCCAAGTTTGGGTTTCGGGACAGTTTCTAAATCCAAAAAATCGAGTTTTTTGTCGATTTTGGAACTCGATTTTTGTCGTACACGAAACGAAATAAATTAAACTAGTTGAAGGGGTTGGTAGACGTATAGGTTGCGTTCATACCTGTTCAAGTAGTTCGTGAAATCACTGTACTATGACGGAGATATTCGTATACGAAGTCGGGCGTTTGGGCTGATACTGCTGTCGTTGTTTCGCACCTGCACGTGCGTCGGCGCTGCCATGGCTGGCCTGTGGTCGCACGCGGTGGCGCCCTGGGCTGGAAAAGGTGTCACTACCACATTTCTAGTTTGAGGGTATTTTTGTCATTTTTGAGGTTATTTGAATTTATTATAATTTATTTGAATTTATGGGAATTTTTAGGATTTATTTTGGAATTATTTGAATGACGGTTGACTAGGTTGACTTTGACTAACATTGACCTTGGTAGACTAACCTAGAAGCTAATCTTAGTTGTGTTTGGACTTGATTAGGTCATGTGACCCTAACCTAACATTAAGTTAATTCGTAATAGGCCATTTAGAATTTAAGTTAGAATAGTGAGGCTTTTAGCCATAAGCCATGACTTATGGTTTGAAACCATTAATTAGCAACTTAGCCACAGAAGCCCATAGCCCATTAGCTATTGCCAAACCCTAACCCTAATATTAGTTGGTCGGCCACACCTATATTGGGAATCCCCCCTATAAATAGTCTTTTCCATTAGGGTTAGCCTCTTTAGAAAGTTCATTTGGAAAGAGAGGTATTTTTTCAACTTTATTAATTCATAGAAAATCCATTTTATTTATTTTTTCCCTCAAACAAATTGCAATAGGTTCTAAATTAGGTATTCTTGCTGTTTGTGTATTTTATGCTCAGTTTTTTTAGCAATTTGGTGAAGTTAGGGAGCAAGGAGACACCCCCTCTTTGGAGCTTTCTTTAGTTTTTGACACCTACAGGTATTTCCTCCAATCTCATTGAAATTACTGTTATTATTGCATATTGACCTAGATCTAGGTGTCCCCTAACGAACCCTAAATTTCTGTAGGATTTTATGTCCATTTCGTGTCCTAAATGGACACGTATCAGTCCTCTAGTGTAGGTGTTTGATTAAATGTCCCTAAGGATTGAATGCTGCTGTTTTTGAAATGTTTTTGCATAGGATTATAGATCTATGTATGGCTTATGGATTTCCATGTGACTGAGTTTATATTAGTGTCGTGTCGTATCGGTTTGGTCACGTGAACACGCACGATTCAGCCCGTACACACTGTCCTGCTACTCGGGGTAGATTTCTCCACGGACACGGCGACTCGACACGAACCACTTGACACGTGGCTAGGGGCATTGAATGACACCATGTGTGTCAAGTCTCATGTGTCCCCGTATCGTGTCGAGCGAGCACGAGCTCGTGCACTGATTCTATACTGCACGCGTACAGTGGGTTTTCGGCCACTGATACGGCTTGATAAGTCTGGACACGACACCTGTGGACACGAAACAGGGTGACACGAACCTAGGTGGACACTAGGCGAACCACCCTACACAGGGACACGACCCAATTCGTGTCGTGTCGGGTGCACGACACGCGTGCACACACGCACGAGGCTTTACTGCTGTGTAGTGTCCAGTTTATGTTGTCTTGGGTTTAATTGAGTGTGGACACATCTGTGTCGTGTGTGGTGGACACGAATTGGACCTAAGACATGTGCACAAGTTATATCTGCATTATCAACCATTACATTTATATGTTAACATGTTTTAACCCATCAAATCATATTTACCCTAAATTCCTGATACCAGTTTACATTTCAGTATTTTTCCAGTTTTTAAATCAAACTGTGGTTGATTTATTAACCCATTTAAATATTATTAAATCACTGTTTAGTCCTTAATGTTGTTCTCCTATATGTTTTCTAGCTATATGTCAATTTTGGAGATGTTTGGTTGAGGTTTTGGGTTTTGAATTGGAATTAGAAGTATTGGGCTGAAAACTGTTTTGAAGTTGAGCATTGAGTTGATTTTAAATCCAAAACTGAGTTCTTTGTGTATTGAATGTGGGTTGGCTTGTGAAAACCAAGTTTTCCTTTATGTTAAACCTGAGTTTTAGTTAAAGGTAAACTGTCATTTGGGGTTCTGTCAAATCTAGGAAACTGAATTGGGTTCCTTTCCTAAATTTCTGAAAACTGAACCTTATGTTGATATCCTTTTGCACACTCACACATATGTTGACACCCTCTCACTCTTCACATACACTTCACTATTTTTTCTGTGCAACACATACACACAGTCACTCATACACACACATATTTCCTGTTTTTCACCCATCATTGATACACACTTACACACACACACTAAACTGTCCAGATTTGGACTGACCCTTAGTCCTCTCACACACATTGCATACTCACACACTCATTCACTCTCTATCACACACTTGTCACTCTCCCTTTACCTCACTCTTTCTAACTCTCTATCTTTCTATATTCCTATGTATATATATATATATATATATATATATATATATATATATATATATATATATATATATATATATATATATATATATATATATATATATATATATATATATATATATATAATGTAATGTATATAAATATATATGTGTATCTAATATATAAAGTATATTATGTATATATGTAGGTATCATATATTATAATATATGTGTATACTATTATATATATACTATATATATGTATGTATGGTATACATATAGGTAGCCTATGTGTATATATATGTGTATGTGTTATGTGATTTCCATGTGTAGGCCTAGATGCAATATAGGTTGTATGGACTTGGTATACTAGCATAGGCTAGTTTAGCCTTGTTTAGACTAGTATAGACTTGTTTAGACCTAGAATGACTTGTTTGACCTAATTTAGACTTGTTGGATCTAGTTTGACCATAGTTGACCTAGTTTGACTTCTAGGGTTGACCAGAGTTGACCAAGAGTTGACTTTGGCCTAGATTGACCTAGATTCATTTAGAATATATTGTAGTGCATCTTATTACCATTTTGGACATGTTATGACTTGTGCTGTTCTAAATAGGAGCCAGACACCACTCCTCGGACAGTACTTTCATCTTGGATACTCAGATACCAGGCGAGTACATTCTCTGATCATTTCATATCCTGTTTAGAATTATTTTCCTGCTTTAAATTACTTTACTTGATACTGTCACGTTGGTCACACGGATTAGTACTATATGGATCCCTTCCTGAGATGTTATCCCCTCAGGGAGCATCGTATACTACATGTTCTGTGCGTTTCACTTATATGGTGTATCACTATGCTTCATGGTTCATTGATCACTTGTGACATGTACTCTCATGATCACAGAGTCTTCCTTGAATCACCCCATTTATGGGCATTCCTAGAATCACCCATTTATGGGCTTACCATGTACCACCCCTTGTGGGCCATTGCATGGAATCATAACATAACCTGGCTGGATCCTTGTGTATTGATTGGGGGTACGGGAGAGTAGAAGTAGACATGTGAATAATATCCAAGTAGTGTTGTTTCCAGAATCACTCCATAGTATAGTTTCCAGAATCTCCTATGCCATTCATATGTTTATATTGTACTCTGACTCAATAGCCACTGTTAGTTCTCTAATTATAGTAGATATTCCTATTATAGTTCTCTCTCTGTTTACATCCTGTACTTTCTTTCAGTTCTTGTATCTTACTTTACTGCATGATTATATTTTCTAACCTGCTATGATCTGTTGAGATGTATTGTGCTCGCTCCTGTCCTGACTGGACCTGTTGAAAATATGACAGAGGACGAAGAGGAGGCCTGTGTGATACCTACTACGGGACAGCTCTAGATGACACCATTGATCCGAATTTCCAGCCGGATCCATTAGCTATAGAGACTGAGGCTCCCTAGTCTAGGTTTACTATTATTGTCATTTGGGATCTGGATTGTATATATTCTTTCATATTCAGTTGTTGGGACTTGTATTCTGGATGTTTGCTGAGATGATATCTTAGACACTTAGACTCTTCTGATCTTCTATATTTCATTTGAGTTTTATATCATATCATACTTCTTCTTCCTTAGTTGTGATTGAGTTTACATTCTGCTATGTCACCCCCATTCGGGGAGTATAAACTGTTTAGTCTTATACTGTTAGATGCATTGAGACCTAGGACAACGTTCTACCGCCGACACTGCAGCGTAGGCTGGGCCTTGTTATGTTCTCGTACCCTCACAGTGGGTGCGGATCGTGACACATTTTTAGTGGTGGCCCATGCATGTCTAGATTAGAAATGTAGTGGTATTCGAACTAGAATATCACTGCAGCCTGCAATAGAATTAGGTAATTTTTGAAGGTACTCAATCACATTAGGAAAAACTCTTTATCAGATTCCATATATCTAATTTTGCTGCTTATTGTCTTCCTTTGAATTTAAACTGTCCTCCTCTGATATTTCGGCTCATTCTCTGTAATTGTTTCTTTTGATCTGTGTCTCCAGGATGGTTGAGACGAGATCACATCGCTAGGGCCAGGGGGACGTCGATGAGAGGTCTGCCATCTCTCATACTCAGCAGCCAGTCCCTGTTACCGCAGCCCAGTCATGCCAGCTGGGGTAGGCATTTCAGCTGCTTTCGGAGGAGCCCCTCCACCTGTGAGGCATGAGCCGAGTCCGGTGATTTCGGATGTGCTTCAGCAGCAGCAGCCACCTGCGGGGACAGTTAATACCGTTCAGCTGTTAGCCTTCTTCCGGCAGTACATGGAGGGTCAGCAGACCCAGCAGCAGAGGCACACAGCAGAGCTCACACGAGGCATTGAGCTGGCCGTGACTGCGGTAGAGAGAGTTGTAGCTCAGCCAGCGGCAGCCCCGTAGCCGCACCAGCTACGGGAGAAGGGCATCCAAGATTTTCAGAAGATGTACCCTAGGGACTTCCGAGGGACAGAGGGGATCTTGTATGCCGTCGAGAGGATTGAGCACATGGAGGAGATATTCAGGTTGGCTGAGATTCCGACGAGGCTCCAGATTGAGGCAGTAGCCAGCATGATGCAGGATCTGGCCCGTACATGGTACCAGACCGACCCGAGGGTTGGTACTGCAGGACAGACTTGGGCAGCATTCAAGAAGTTGTTCAAGGAGAAGTTCTTCCCGGACGTAGCACTGGGAGCCCTCGAGACTCAGTTCGAGGCCCTAGTCCAGGGGAGCCAGTCTATGGAGGAGTACGCAGAAGAGTTCTGTCGCCTGAGCAGATTTGTAGAGGGCTTATCGGAGGTGACGAAGGCCCGGAGGTTCCGGAAGGGCTTGGTAAAGGAGGTCAAGTCCTACACCAAGAATGCCCACAGTGATACCTTTGAGGAGATCCTAGTGGACGCGTTAGCTGTAGAGGATGATCTTGAGCTCAGGCTCAAGAGGGGGCGAGACTTCCAGGGAGGCAGCAGTAGTCGAGGACCGGCCAAGAGGCCGCACTTTCAGCAGCAGCACCAGCATCACCAGCAGCAGAGGTTCCAGCCACAGCAGTTTCAGCAGCCGAGGCATCAGCCAGTACAGTATCAGCAGCAGAGGGTGCAACAGCAGGTACCGAGGCAGCAGGCCACCACCTGTGCTTATTACAAGAAGCCAGGGCACGGGTGGAGCGAGTGTAGAAAGAGACTGGGCAAGTGCCTAGTATATGGTTCAGCAGACCATCAGATGAGGGAGTGTACCTTGACCACGGGACGAGCAGCTCAGAAAGCAGTAGTCAGAGCTCCAGCAGGCCAGCAGAGGGGACCAGCCCTGCCGACACAGCAGCAGAGGTTCGTCAAGCACCAACAGCAGGCCAGAGGAGGACAGCAGGGCGAGCTTTCGCCATGGCGGCTGAGGATACAGAGGCGATAGAAGAGCTGATCGCAGGTTCGGTTCTTCTCGACTCCAGACCAGCTTTTGTATTATTCGAT
Organism: Iris pallida; assembly: GCA_029216955.1. Lineage (NCBI taxonomy): Eukaryota > Viridiplantae > Streptophyta > Magnoliopsida > Asparagales > Iridaceae > Iris > Iris pallida. Next base: position 10,147,546 of record JANAVB010022397.1, read on the forward strand.
TCCGGTTCTTCGTATAGTTTCATATCAGTATCATTTGCGATTAGACACGGTATCATCGCTGAATCGTTGCCTAGGACTTACAAGATCACGACCGGGGGTGGCATTATCCTCGTGAGTAATGTTTTTAAGGGTCAGAGTGTTGTTTTGGGAGGCCGTGAGTTGGAGATGAGCCTGCTCGTAATGCCATTGCCGAACTATGATATAGTACTCGGTATGGATTGGTTGAGCAGGCACCATGCTAGCATTGACTACAGAGGGGGTAGAGTTCTCTTCAGAGTGCCGGGGGAGCCAGAGTTCGAGTACTCCAGACGTCAGGCGGAGCAGAGCAGCAGAGTTTTCTGCGGAGTCTCGGTTGAGGAGCAGACGATTCCACACCCCTTGATAGCAGAGTATATGGATGTTTTTCCAGAGGAGTTGCCTAGATTGCCAGCAGACAGATATGTAGAGTTCTCGATAGACTTGGTTCCAGGAGCGGAACCCATCTCTCAGCATATCTATCGAGTGAACAACAGTGAGTTGGTGGAGCTGAAGAAGCAAGTGGATGAGCTGCAGGACAAGGGCTTCATCCGTTCGAGTTCGTCGCCATGGGGTGTACCAGTATTGTTTGTGCCGAAGAAGGATGGGTCAGTACGGATGTGTATTGATATAGGGCACTCAACAACCTCACGATCAAGAACAGATACCCACTGCCGCGGATCGATGATCTTTTTGACCAGTTGAGCGGAGCTCGGGTATTTTCCAAGATTGATTTGAGGTCAGGCTATCACCAGGTGAAGGTAAAGAGGGAGGATATTCCCAAGACTGCTTTCAGGACTCGGTACAGGCAGTTTGAGTTTTTGGTTATGCCGTTTGGGCTAACCAATGCACTAGCAGTATTTATGAACCTAATGAACAAGGTGTTCCACTAGTACTTGGACAAGTTCGTAGTGGTGTTCATTGACGACATCTTGGTGTATTCTAAGACTGAGGAGGAGCACAAGAAGCACTTGAGGATAGTGCTGGAGACTCTCAGGAGGGAGCAGCTTTATGGGAAGCTCTCCAAGTGTGAGTTCTTCTTGGACCGGGTTGACTTTTTGGGGCATGTGGTGACTGGAGATGGGATCTCAGTTGACCCCAATAAGATCGCAGCAGTTGAGGCATGCGTCGACTTCAGTGGCAGAGATCAGGAGTTTCCTGGGGCTGGCAGGACATTATCGGAGATTTGTGCAGGATTTTTCCCGGGTTGCAGAGCCGTTGACTCGGTTGACCCGAAAGGATGCTGAGTATGTTTGGTCAGAGGAGTGTCAGACAGCTTTTGATGAGTTGAAGAAGCGGCTTACGACAGCTCCGATTCTGACATTGCCTTCAGGATCAGGTGGATTCACTATTTATAGTGGCACTTCAGGGAAGGGGCTGGGTTGTGTCTTGCAGCAGCATGGAAAGGTGATTGCCTATGCTTTCAGGCAATTACGTCCCCATGAGAAGAACTACCCTACCCACGACCTAGAGCTGGCAGCGGTGATATTTGCTCTGAAGTTGTGGAAGCACTACCTGTATGGAGAGAGGGTAGAGATTTTTACAGATCATAAGAGCTTAAAGTATGTGCTCACTCAGAAGGAGCTGAACATGAGGCAGCGCAGATGGCTAGAGTTGATGAAGGACTTCGACATATCACTTCAGTATCACCTAGGAAAGGCCAACGTGGTTGCCGATGCCTTGAGTAGGTATCCGACAGCCATGTGTTTGACCATGGATCGACATTTGCTTGCAGACTTGGAGAGCCTTGGGATTGAGGTGATCGTGCCCGGAGTGCAAATGCAGATGTAGGGCATTGTCACGACCCGCACCCTAGAGTTAGGGCACTAGAACGTAACAACGCCCAGCCTATGCCGCAGTGTCGGCGGTAGAACGCTGTCCTAGGTCTCAATGCATCTAACAGTATAAGACTAAACAGTTTATACTCCCCGAATGGGGGTGACATAGCAGAAAGTAACTCAATCACAACTAAAAAAAAAGGAGTACGATAAGATATAAAACTCAAATAAAACACAGAAGATCAGAGAGTCTAAGTGTCTAAGATACACAACCAAGAAATATATCTCAAATCTTAAATACAGTAATCCGTAAATACATCTCAAGGCAACTGAAAATAAACTATGAATAAACCCTAGCTATCTATACAACCTCTACTGTCTCCTCTAGGCTAGCAGGCAACCTCCAGGCTATCTGTAAAATTTATCAACGGGTCCAGTCAGGACTGGAGCGAGCACAGTACATCTCAACAGATCATAGTAGGTTAGAAAATATAATCATACAGTAAAGTAAGATACAGGATCTGAAGAAAATACAGTATGTAAACAGAGAAAGAGAACTGTAATAGAAATATCTACTATAAATAGAGAACTAACAGTGACTAGTGAGTCAGAGTAAAATATAAACATGTGAATGGCATAGGAGATTCATGACTACAGCTAAGAGAGTGATTCATGGCTACAGCTACTTGGATAATATTCACATGTCTATTTCTACTCCCCCATCCCCAATCAATACACAAGGAACTGTTCAAGTTATGTTAAGATTCGTGAAACTTCACATGGCTCATAAAATGAGTGATATGTGAAGGTAATTCATGATGACTCTGTGAACATGAGAGTACATGTGTCACAAGCGATTCGTGAATCAGAGGAAGCATAGAGATACGTGATGATTCGTGAAACGCACAAAACATACAGTATCCGATGCTCCCGAGGGGGATAACATCTCATGAAAAGATCCATATAGTACCAATCCGTGTGACCAACGTGACAGTATCAAGTAAAGTAATTTAAAGCAGGACAATAATTCTAAACAGGATATGAAATGATCAGAGAATGTACTCGCCTGATATCTGAATGTCCAAGGTAAAGATACTGTCCGAGGAGAGGTGTCTGGCTCCTAATTAGAACAGAACAAGTCACAACATGTCCAGAAGGGTAATATAAAGCACTACAATGCATTATACATGAATCTAGGTCAAACTAGGCCAAAGTCAACCCTTAGTCAACTCTGGTCAACTGCACTAGTCAAACTAGGTCAAACTAGGTCATGTCCTAACCCAGCAAGTCTTACTAGGCCTAACCAAGACTATCCTAGCAAGCACACATCAATACAAGGCTATACAAGCCAACATACACCCAACTCTATATAGCATGCAATTATTTAATACTCAAATAGGCAAGAATTCACATTGGATATACACTAGGTAATCTATTACTTTAAGCTATATATGTCTACACATATATACACATGCATATATTGGTATTCAACATTAGGTCTACAATCATGGCATTTCAAATGGTTATATAAACTTATATATTACAACACAATATGCTAACATATATATAATATACATACATAGCTAAGTTAACTATATTCATAAATACTTATTTAAGAGGCTATGTGTGTGTATGTGAACATGGCAAAGGGGCAAGTGAGGGTTAAATGGGCATACATAGTGTATACATATCAAAGAGTGTCAAAGTGTAAGTGAACAAAGTGTCAAGTGTGATAGTGTCAACATAGTGTAAGGGGTACATGAGGTAATATAGGATTTATGTTAACATAGAATATTACATCTCATTAACTTGTATATTGCATACATTACATCTATTATTACATTACATTCATGCTTGCATTCATTCATCATTCATTTATTCTCTTGCACTATTATATGCACCATACATTACATACTATGGAACCTACATATTCATTACAAGCCATACTTATACATGCTTACATTAGATAGGATACTTACACCTCATACATCATTTATTTAACCATTTACTCATGCTTGCATTCTCTATTTAATTACATAATGTATATACATTAACATGGGTTAAAATCAAATAGAACATTATATTACACACAAGGGTGCACAAAATGCATATGTCGAATAGTAACTCCTACTAAAAATCAATACTGTACCATCTCAGCATGAATTAAAATTTAGGATTAAAGTATGTTATAGATCTATGTGTTAGCTTTTCGAAACTTCAAACGGATCGCATTTTCGTTTCCGAAAACTCCCGGAATCGCGAAAACACCGAGAACGCGTTTGTCTTTCGTACAGCTGACACTCAAATAATTCTCCAGAAAGTTACAGAAAGAATTAGGCCTATTAATACATGTTTTTGGAGAGCTAACTTCAATACGCGTCTTTAAAAAAAAAGGGAGATTAAACTGAGCTTTGAGCTAGAAGTTATGACATTTCTAAGTTAGGGCTGAAATTAAAAACGTGGATAAAAATCATGACGGATTTGGGTAGTTTGAGACAAAAGAACACAAGTATATAACATAATATATCAAGAACTCACTCTCTACACTAATATATATATATATATATGAGACACTATAGAACACATCTCCAATACAAAAATATGAGATTAAACATGTAAAAATTCATTCATACATAACAATAACACATAGTGTGTCCAAATTTGGGATTTTCCCATATGGACACAACCACAACACAAATGACACTCCTATGACCTTCAAATGGACACAAAATGGACACAATTGGAGATACAACCATGGGGGTCATTCCTATGGGTTCAAAATAGACCTATATACATGAGGAAATGAAAAGGAGAAGGGATTTATACCTCCCGGTAGATCGAATCGAAGAAAAGTCTTTCCGGAGCGACACCGACACGTAGAGATTCCAAAAGGACACAAACGAGCTCCGAATTCTCCCAAACTTGGGTAGCTTCCTCCTTGGCTAGAATGGAGAAGGAAAGAAGAAGATTTGGTGGCGAAATGGAAGGATTTGGTGGAGAAATTGCTAGGGATTGCTTTCTAGGAATTTGGGGAAGAACAAGAGAGAGAGTGTGGATGAGAATAATGAAATGAACTTGAGTCTATCCTCTCCCAAAGTGGCTGGTCATATGGGCTATTTGTCCTATTATGGTAAGGTCCAAAATGCCCCCACTAACCTATTCTATGAGTATTAGGAAAGGGCTAATTGGTTGGGGCTAAATTAGTCATTCTAAAGTCTCTAATCACACTAACCTTATCCATAATAATTAGTCTAACCTCTAACTAAAATATTTCTATCATGTGGACTAAAATTAATATAATGTGGGCCATGCCTAACTAGTGTGTGGGTCCCACTAGAGTCAACTACCCCCGGGTCCCCGTTTCAAGTCGGATTGAGTTAAAATTCGAACCCGACTCAAATAACCCCAAAACAATATCATAAATAATAAAATAATATCAAAATAATTCAAAGAGGTCAAATACAAAAATATCATTAGGCCAAAAATAATATTAAAATTTCATAATCACATGGTTAGGCTCTAGGTCAAACAGTCTCTAGGTTTTCACTAGCAAAACGTCAAAACCACAAGTCATTGATTTAAATAATTTTAAAAATGGTTTAAAATCACCAAAAATCATATCATGAATTAAATATCATTATTAAAATAATTATAAACAAAAAATTTCAAAATTACCCTCATTTGGAAAACTGGGTGCTACAACTCTACCCACCTTAGAAAAATTTCGTCCTCGAAATTAAAACGTCCATACTCCCTCTAGGTCAAACCCCCACAATCAAACTCTCAGAACTTAAACAAATCATACCATCAAAAGGACGGTATACAGGTCATGGCATACGGTGGTAGTAAGTCTCATCTAGGTATACTAGTCATGCTAACCAAAACGTTTATAGGGTATCAAAACACACAAGCAATCCAGGGTACGAAACAAAAAAGTTACAGAGACAACAAACCATCAAAACTGTAAGGCAGTCTACCATCCTATATGAAAACTGGTACTCATCAAAAAATAAAATGAAGGTAACTACCAATTATCTGAAAAAGGGTACTATTCAAGGAAAAATCAAAATCACTAGTTAAGGAATAAAAGTCAATTGCATGGAAATCCAATCACAATATATACAGAGCGTTAAAGAGGGAAAAACTAGCATTATGTGTATAGGGACATGTTCATATGGTTAGATAGTAGGCGTGTGTACGTGAATACATATAAAATTGTATATGAGAAATTGGGTTCCAAAACAACAGCTATCAAGTTACACTAATCATGGCATTTTGGTTAAACAATCTACAATACGCAACTTATTCACTCATAACATGCATGGCCAACCTTATACATATATATATATATATATATATATATATATATATATATATATATATATATATATATATATATATATAAAGAGGGTGTGTGTGTGTGTCCTTGTCCAGGGTTATAGCCTAGTATTGAAAGGTTAAACCCAGTTTTAGTTCAGCATTTACATACAAAATCTGAAAATAAGCTAACATTTAAACTAGGATAATATTAACATAATGCAATTTCAAAATTTAGGAGTTTGAAACATCACAACTAATTTCAATGCTCCCAATACATCCTAGCATGATAGAAATGAAACCCTAACATGCTATCAATACATTTATCTACGCATACAGTTCAATATTACATGTTAAATCTGAAATCGAACTAAACATTTGAAATTAATGTAAAAATGTTAACATGTAACTAGTTTTCAGAATTTTGGAGAAATTTGCACATCAAAACCAACTAAATATTTATCACAAACTAACATGTAAGAATATGAAACTTTATATTATATCCCTACAATCAACAATGTACACAGCTCTTAAATTTGACAAATTTAACATAACATTCAACCCAAAATTTTTGAACTGAAACCCTATGTATAACATACATGTGCAGTAATGTAAACATAGCTAATAACATGAAATTTGTATTTAAATTATGAATTTAAACTGGGAAAAACAGAAAACCAGGAATATTGGGGTTTGGAAATTAACATCAACAACATATTAATATTTATTTAGATAGGTTGGAAATCAAGCGTAGCATGCATATGTATCAGGCAAAGTGTCTGCTATATATATATATTCATGTGCATTCTCATGTCCCAATTTAAAATTAATTCTACGTTAAGACTAACATTTGAATTCCTACCAAAATTGCAAGCAGGTGATTGACGAAATCAAAACAGTTTTATTATCATTATTATTATTTAATACTAGAATAATAGCAAGGAGGAAATAACAATGAAAACTGTTTTGCTTATCTGTTTAAGGAAGGATCCATTTTGAAATCCAGAGTTAAAATATCAAATCCAAGATAAAATCTAACAAAATCATCGATTCATTGTATTAAGAAGAAATTCATGGTAAGAAGTTTCACAAGGTTTATAAAAACAGCTAAACATACTCCTAAGTTAAATAATTAGAAACTAAACAAAACAAACCAATTAATAATTCCTTCTTTTTTTTGAAGGACTGCAACAAAAGTAAAGAAAACATGCTCAAAAATATTTAAGGTACAATCTGATAATCATATGCGTCTATCCAAAATCATGGTACTCTAAATCCTCGTCATACTAGTGAGCAAGACTACGATAATCACAGAGCCCTTGACTTATGCACATACCTCTAGAATCATGGTATTTAACATTTTCGCGGTGCCGCTAGCTTGGCTACAAAAACCTTAAATTCTTACACCCGAGAAATATATCCAAAGTCAGACTATATGTCCTCACCATGCTGGCTAATACGACTATAGAAGACTAGATTCCATAACATAGATGACCTAGCCCATATAATTTCATCTTACCAAAAAAAAATTAAATCAACAATGAATACCCAAAAATCAAATTTATCAACGAATCTCAAGATTCAAAAATGAACAAAAATCCTTCAAATCTTATAAATACAAGCTCGGATGCTACAGCTAACATCAAGATTCAAAATTCCACAATCTTCATCAAAATCAATAAATACAAACTCAAATTCAATAATAATACATCAAAATCAAATTCAACAACAGAAAGTAAAGATAAATCAAATCAAGGAAAAAGAGTTTTCAAATCGGAGTTAAACAAGATTCTCAAGGGTCATCCCAGGAATCTTTTAAGAAATCCTAACTGTGATTGAGTACCTTCAAAAATATATCCTAATTCTACTGCAGGCTGTAGTGGTACTCTAGTTCGAATACCACTACACAAACTCGACCTGCATGGGCCACCACTAAAAACGTGTCACGACCCGCACCCTAGAGTTAGGGCACTAGAACGTAACAACGCCCAGCCTACGCCACAGTGTTGACGGTAGAACGCTGTCCTAGGTCTCAATGCATCTAACAGTATAAGACTAAACAGTTTATCTCCCGAATGGGGTGACATAGCAGAAAGTAACTCAATCACAACTAAGGAGAAGGAGTACGATAAGATATAAAACTCAAATGAACACAGAAGATCAGAGAGTCTAAGTGTCTAAGATACACAACCCAGAAATATATCTCAAATCTTAAATACAGTGATCCGTAAATACATCCAAGACAACTGAAAATAAACTATGAATAAACCCTAGCTTCTATACAACCTCTACGTCTCCTCTAGCTAGCAGGCAACCTCCAAGCTATCTGTAAAATTTATCAACGGTCCAGTCAGGACTGGAGCGAGCACAGTACATCTCAACAGTCATAGTAGTAGAAATATAATCATACAGTAAAGTAAGATACAGGATCTGAAGGAAACAGTATGTAAATAGAGAAAGAGAACTGTAATAGAAATCTCTACTATCATAGAGAACTAACAGTGACTAGTGAGTCAGAGTAAAATATAAACATGTGGAATAGCATAGGAGATTCATGACTACAACTAAGAGAGTGATTCATGCTACAGCTACTGGATAATATCACATGTCCATTCTACTCCCCCATCCCCAATCAACACAGGATCTGTTCAAGTTATGTTAAGATTCGTGAAACTTCACATGGCTCATAAATGAGTGATACGTGAAGGTGATTCATGATGACTCTGTGAACATGAGAGTACATGTGTCACAAGCGATTCATGAATCAGAGGAAGCATAGAGATACATGATGATTCGTGAAACGCACAAAACATACAGTATCCGATGCTCCCGAGGGGGATAAATCTCATGAAAAGATCCATATAGTACCAATCCGTGTGACCACGTGACAGTATCATAGTAATTTAAAGCAGGAAAATAATTCTAAACAGGATATGAAATGATCAGAGAATGTACTCGCCTGATATCTGAATGTCCAAGGTAAAGATATTGTCCGAGGAGAGGTGTCTGGCTCCTAATTAGAACAGAACAAGTCACAACAGTCCAGAAGGGTATATAAACACTACAAGTATTATACATGAATCTAGGTCAACTAGGCCAAAGTCAACCCTTGTCAACTCTGGTCAGCTGCACTATCAAACTAGGTCATGTCCTAACCCAGCAAGTCTTACTAGGCCTAACCAAGACTATCCTAGCAAGCACACATCAATACAAGGCTATACAAGCCAACATACACCCAACTCTATATAGCAGCAATTATTTAATACTCAAATAGACAAGAATTCACATTGGATATTACACTAGGTAATCATTACTTTAAGCTATATGTCTACACATATATACACATGTATATTGGTATTCAACATTAGGTCTATAATCATGGCATTTCAAATGGTTATATAAACTTATATATTACAACAGTATGCTAACATATATAAATACATACATAGCTAAGTTAACTATATTCATAAATACTTATTAAGAGGCTATGTGTGTGTATGTGAACATGGAAAGAGGCAAGTGAGGGTTAAATGGGCATCATAGTGTATACATATCAAAGAGTGTCAAAGTGTAAGTGAACAAAGTGTCAAGTGTGATAGTGTCAACATAGTGTAAGGGGTACATGAGGTAATATATGATTTGTGTTAACATAGAATTACATCTCATTACTTGTATATTGCATACATTACATCTATTATTACATTACATTCATGCTTGCATTCATTCATCATTCATTATTCTCTTGCCTACTATATGCACCATACATTACATACATGGAACCTACATCAGTTAAAGCCATACTTATACATGCTTACATTAGATAGGATACTTATACCTCATACATCATTTATTAACCATTTACTCATGCTTGCTTCTCTATTTAATTACATAATGTTATACATTAACATGGGTTTAAAATCAAATAGAACATTATATTACACACAAGGTGCATAAAATGCATATGTCGAATAGTAACTCCTACTAATAATCAATACTGTAACATCTCAGCATGAATTAAAATTTAGGATTAAATTATGTTATAGATCTGTGTGTTAGCTTTCCAAAACTTCAAACGGATCGCGTTTCGTTTCGGAAACTCCGAATCGCGAAAACACCGAGAACGCGTTGTCTTTTACGGACAGCTGACACTCAATAATTCTCCAGAAAGTTATAGAAAGAATTAGGCCTATAATACATGTTTTGGAAGCTAACTTCATACGCGTCTTTAAAAAAAATGGAATTAAACGAGCTTTGAGCTAGAAGTTATGACATTTCTAAGTTAGGGTCTGAAATTAAAAACGTGGATAAAAATATGACGGATTGGGTAGTTTGAGACAAAAGAACAC